>CM033391.1:16448108-16869774 GCA_019426215.1 Buddleja alternifolia
ACAGACGCTGAGATGGAAGAACACGTCAACAATGCAATGAGGGATGAGGATGAAGATGATGAGAGTAATGTACCGATGAATGAAGATGTCTCTCCCACAAGAGTCGAAGAAAGATCTCATGAAGTGCTCCCATTCTACTCCACCACATACCCAGAAGTAGAAGGTGATTCACTACATCGACAAAATTCAGGTTTGACTCAGAGAATAATTTATGATCATGCGAAAGGTAATCTTTGCTAGGGCCAAGTTTTTGACAACAAACTCAGCTTGCAAGCAGCAACGAAAAACTACCACGTGCATCATGCACGACACGAGTTTAAGGTGACAATTAGTAATCTGACAGTGTATGCCGTAAAATGCAAACATGGATGACCTTTTAGACTGCGTGGAAGTTTGTTGAAGAGTACTAATTTCTGGAAAATTACAAGGTATAAAAGGTCACACACATGTTTTGTTGAAGATTGTTCCAAGAACCACTTTAACTTGGACATAAACATGATCGCAAATGAACTTCTACCAGAAATGAGGAAGGATCCGTCATATAAGGTCGGTCTAATTGTACTAATGGTATAAAAAAAATGGCAATTCGATATTTAGTATGGGAAGGCTTGGTACAGTTTGCGACGTGCAAATGAGATTGTATACGGCACCTGGGAGGATTCGGTTACATGGTTGCCTAAACTTTTGGGAGCTATCAAGAAGTGGAATCCGGGTATGGTTGTTGAATGGCGACACAAAAGACCAGATCAAAACCCAAAAATGTTGAAATTGTTGTTTTGGGCGTGCAAGCCATGTATAGATGGATTTCGATATTGTCGAAGAGTTATATGTGTTGACGAGACTCATTTGCGCGCACGGCACAAGGCTAAGTTGTTGGTCGCATCAACTTTGGATGGAAATCAGAATATTTTGCCTCTAGCATTCACTATCATTGATAATGAGTGCAACGAGTCTTGGTTATGGCTTTTGCAATTGGTCTGCAAACATTTTTTGATGCCTGATGAAGGTGTTTGCCTTATTTTTGATCGTCATAAGGTGTTGTTGGGACACAACACGCCAAGCAACATAAGTGCCCAACAACGGGCTATCTAGTCGACTTGCATTTCATCAGATTCAGGGGTGATTTGGGCAGCAATCGAGGTCACATGGTCGACAATCTTCGCGATTTTTAGTTGATAACCTTTTTTTTTTTTCAAAATCTGACCTAGTCATTTCAAACCCTAATTGTTCCAAAATATAGGCTCCACACTGATCATAACTTTGGAACACACGATTAGTTATTAGAGGTCGACAATCAATTGGTAGACCAAATATCACAACAATATCCTGAAGAGTAATCTTAGCCTCTCCAGTTTTGAAATAAAATGTATTGGTCTCCGGTCGCCATATCTCAACTAGCGCAGTTACAAAACCCATATCATTTGTTCATGACCCTAACTTGTATACCCGATATAACCCTATGTATTGCAGTTTTAACAAGACTCGATTATGTGGGGTCCTTCCATAAGCACTACTAAAATACGCACTGTCCGCCCGTCTAGCCTGGAACACGAAATCGGGGAACTCACGAACCTGCTCGGACATATGATTTGCCTGCCCGGTCAACATCCTACCGTCTATTGGGCCATATATATGGTCAACAAACTGCTGCGCCATCCTACATTAAAATAAAATAAAAAGTTATTTTCAATTAGAACGATACTTGAGCTAATTAGAATAATACAAATTAATATTTCATAAATTCAAACACACACATCACAAAAAATAAAGTTATGTGACAAAATTAATCGACACATCTATAATTTGAAACTATACCTAAAAATTCAAGATTATACCTACTAATTGGAAATTATACACATCAATTCAAAATTATACCTATAATATGAAAATTACACATAAAAATTGGAATTTATACCTACAAATTAAAGATTACAGATAAAAAATAATTGATATTCAACATACTAATTAAAAATTATACCTAAAAATGTAAGATTATAACTAATAATTCGAGATTATATTTAAAGTTCAAAATTAAACCTACTATTTCAAGATTATAGCTACCAATTCAAGAATAAAATGATAATTCAAAATTAGAGATAAAAAATAAACAAATTATAACAATATTATACCAACAATTCGAAATTGAGCTAAAATATCAAAATTATACCAACAATTCGAAATTGAGCTAAAATATCAAAATTATACCAACAATTCGAAATTGAGCTAAAATATCAAAAATTATACCAACAATTCGAAATTAAACTAAAAAACTCTGCAAATTTTAACCTAAATTGATAAATTCCACAAAATTTTGAAATTACACCTACACCTGAAATTCGAAAGTACACAACAAAATTTCACAAATTTAAACCTAAATTGATAAATTCCACAAAAAGTCAAAATTACACATAAACCATGAATTCAAAATTACACTACAAAATTCCATAAAAATTCGAAACTACACTACAAAATTCCACAAAAATTCAAAATTACACCTAAACCCTAAATTCGAAATTACACTACAAAAATTCAAACACTAAATTGATAAAAATTCAAGAAAAAATTGAAATTACATCTAAAGCCCAAATTCGAAATTAAATTACAAAACTTCACAAAGTTAAACCATAAATTATACAAAAATTCGAACTATATATTTCGTAAAGCAATAATATGTAAAATTTACCTTATAATGTTGAGAATGATGAAGAAGATAAAGATGATATGAAGAAAAGATGAAGGAGATGAAGAAAAAGTGAGAGAGAAGTGTAAAAATTGATGGTCTCAAGTGGCATACGAAAGGGTCTAGAAGGGGAGGGGGGGGGGGGGGGTTTAATAGACTCTGAAGTCTTTTTCGACTTCAACAATTTCGTATCATTTTTAAAGATTTGAACGCTTAGGGAGCTGAGCGCTAGGTCAGACGCTACAGTAAAGATAACTTAGATTTAGTGATTTTAGCAATTTTAAAGCTTTAGCGTTCATTTTGGTCAAATAGTCGCTTAACCATTTTACTTGTCTTTTTCAGAATAAATGATAAAATATGAAGTAGGACAATAGAATAGTAAATAACACAAGAATTTGTAAGGTTCACTAGGTGGTGTAATCCCAGCTACGTCCTTCTTCTCCTTGAACACGTGGAAGAATTTGTAAAGTGAACCTTGCGTCCAATTGTTCTAACATCTTGTTGTTCTGCATTTTGAAATGCTCAAATCTTTGCATGACTATGGAGAGCTTGTTCTCCTTCATCTGTGCTGACCCTTCGCACACGATAGCTGATAATAGTCATTTTTACGTGTTTTTAAGCCCTTACGTTTATGTTTTAAATTCATTTATCACTTGATTTATGCCACATATGCGTATAATCTATGTGCTTATTGAGTAAAGGTAGAAAATCACTGCAATCGACATAAATCGCGCCAAAAACACAGTATTTCAGTGTATTTTGAAGCCGAATTTGAGGAAGTTTTCTTCTATACAGTTGTAGAACTTTGTCTTGGCTTCATGTGACAACTTGAATCATTCAAATCCGAGGTCCTTGGAGAAAGTTATGAAGAAAATACAATTGCTGCGCTGAAAAACAAGAAAACGGTTCAGACTCTGCATCCGGCGCCTAGGCGCCACCTCAGCAGCGTCTAGGCGGCCCGCAACTTGTTTCCCAAGCCACTTAGGCTACTGGGACCGCACCTAGGCGCCATTTGGGTCACGCTTGGGCGCCGATACACTTGTTTTGAAGGTATAAAGGCCAAAAATGAAAGGAAAAAATGGGGGTTCGAATTCTAAAGGAATTTTGGGAATTTCTTGGGATTGGGATCTCACTTTAGAAGAGCAAAAGAGAAGGGAAAGAAGAGATTCAAGCCTCCAATTAAAGATTCGATCATCAATTCAACATAGGGAGTTTCTTAGCTTTAGATTCATCTTTGTCTATGAACATGGATCTTATGCTTAGCTTTTTCCTTATGCATTTTATGAGCTAAGTTGTTGAACTAGGGCCATGAGAAGGCCATGTTGTTAGTATTGTGATAATAAGATCGTTTTCCATTTCAATTCATATATTGCTATGTGTTGTGATTTTGTGGTTGAATGCCTTACATATGCTTGATCATCATGTGTTTGATATCATGCCTAGGTGACTTAGGGTGCAAGAATTTCACAACATCACCGACCAAATAGGAATTGCCCTAGACATAGGTAAAGATTCCTGGGTGAAGTAGTTCGATTTTAATCGAGAAAGCTCTAATTCTTTAATGCATGCTTAGTGGTTAGATTTCCGGGTAGACATACTTAGGAAACCACCAATTAAGTATAGGAGTCTATCACGAGACATCGGTTATTCTTTACCTTAGGAGCTTTCACCATAGCAATGTATGTCTAATGAATTGGTAATGATCTTAGGATAGCAATACCCAACATGTGCCCGAACATGAGCCTTAGTCACCTCTCCACCTTGGAAGTTTAATCTCTCTTTACTTTCGCTTTAGCTTATTTTACTTTCCTTTTTAGTTAAATCTCTAATTTACTTCCTTTTGTTATTGAAAATCATAAACTAAAATTCAAGTCTCCGTGGTTCGACAACCCGGACTTATTGTCCATTTCTATTACTACACACGAATAGTGCACTTGCTACCAAAGCACGTTAGTTTCTAGCGTGTCAATAGCCAAGTTATCCCATATCTCTTTTGAAGTCTTACATTTCTTGATCTTGTTGAACAATGCATCATTGTCTCCTAATGTTGAGTATAGAGCGCTTCGTCCAACATTATCTAGATTTGCTCTTTTTCGATCTTCTGGCGTCCATTCTAACTTGGGTCTCTCGACATAACCATCTGGAGTAGCCTCAGTCGCTCCAGGGGCTCGAGTTACAACTTTCATGATCTGAATGGGGCCATTTGTAATTACATCACACATCTCATTATCACATGAACATAAGTATGCAAATGCTCTAAGTTTCCATGAATCATAGTTTGATTCAACCAGCTCAAGCATCTTGTTAAAAGCCATGATATGAGATTAAAATAGATAAAGCGACTAAGTTTAGAAAAATGGATCTAAACAAGCAGTTACTCTCGAAAACGTTTAGGTTTCTACTTCAACCGCTCTGATACCACTTGATGGTCCCAAGTGGCATACGAAAGGGTTTAGAAGGGGAGGGGGGGTTGAATAGACCCTGAAGTCTTTTTCGGCTTCAAAAATTTCGTAGAGCTGAGCTCTAGGTCAGGCGCTACAGTAAAGATAACTTAGACTTAGTGATTTTAGCAATTTACCAAAGTAGGATAAAGCTTAGATCGCTTAATCAGGGCTAGCACAACGGAAATGATTTTAAAGTTTTAGCGTTCGTTTTGGTCAAATAGTCGCTTAACCGTTTTACTTGTCTTTTTCAGAATAAATGATAGAATATGAAGTAAGACAATAGAATAGTAAATAACACAAGAATTTGTAAGGTTCACTGGGTGGTGTAATCTCAGCTACGTCCTTCTTCTCCTTGAACACTTGGAGGAATTCCACTAAATTGATTATTGAAGGATCACACAGAGGTTTCTACAAAATAGAGGTGGGGATGATGATCTTGGGCTCCTTGATCACACAAACTTCAGCACCAATGAAGATCTTCACCAACAAGCTTCTCTCACTCAGAAATACTGCTTGTAGAGTCAACAACTTCTTCACACAGATAGATGAGGTTGAGGGTTTTGATCACGGGTTTGTTAGATTTTAGGAAGTTCAAACAACTTAGGATATCTCAATAATAGTGTAGATTCTTCTTTTGAAGATATTTGAGATATCTATGACTATGTGGACTGTATGTGAAAAGCTTGGAAGAATTTTGGCTATGGAGTTTTTAAGCTTTTCTTGAGAAAATATTTTAGCAAAGTTTTGACTTTCTTGTGTATGTACATGTTATTTAGGGTTTTCTGAGGTAGGGTATTTATAGGCAATTTCTTGGGATTTGTCAGTTGGACAATTGTAGGTGCGTGCCTCTCACGCGCGAGTGAGTCATGCCTTTTCTCTGACATTCCTGAAATCATGCTGCACTGATTTGATTTAGCAGGTTTGAACTCTGAAATTCTGACAATCTAAGCCAATAAGTAGCTTGCTCCGTATACAATCTGTCCTTATCACATTTAATGCTCTTATCAAGCATTTAATGCATTTAAATTTATTTTTCGTTGGAAATAAATGCCTATTAAATGATTGCTTTTAAGTCCTTAGTGACTTCGGAATTTATTTCAGGTGAATCTGATCTTCTTGATCTCTTGAGTACTTTGAGCGCTTGATTCATGTATCCTGAAACAGTCTGTTAGGAATTTCATGTTAGATGTTTTGATGATGACAAGATAGGATTTTATGTTAAGCCCCAAATATAATGTAAGTTTCTGTTTTCATAGATCAATGTATAAGCGTTCGAAAGTTTGTAATTTTGATTAGGCTTGTAATTTTTATCTTCATAGATTTTAGACTAAGTATTAGATACCAAATCGCTAATAGAATTTTAGGTGAGTCTATTAGAGAAGAAGTGAAGATCAACGTCTGAAGTCAAATGAAGATGAAGATTTGTTCTTAGCGATTGTCAAATGCTAAAGGACTATTTCAGGATTTATGGATCAAGTGCTCAAAGCACTTCAGCGATCAGTATCAGATTCACCTGAAATAAATCCTTAAGTTATGAAGGACTTAAATGCAAGCATTCAACTGACATTTATTTCCAACGGGAAATAAATTCAAATGCATTAAATGCCTGATAAGAGCATTAAATGTGATAAACTATTATGACTTGTGGACAAGCCACCTTTTTGACTAGACTGTCAGAATTTCAGAGTTTATAGCTGCTCGCAACCAATCGGAACCAGCAGGATTTTAGGAATGTCAGAGAAAAGATAGAATCACGCGCCGCGTGAAAGGCACGCTCGTACATGTGTCCAACAGATAGATCCGAAGAATTGCCTATAAATACCTTACCTCCAGCAAACCCTAAAGATATAGAGACATACGTACATGCACAAGAGAATTTTGCTGAAATTCTCTTTCAAAGAAAAAGCTTAGAAACCCCATAGCCAAAAATCTTTCAAGCTTTTTACACACATTCCATACAGTCACAAATATCTCAAAAATCTTCTAAAGAAGAAACCTAAATTCTAATTGAGATATTCCAAGTTGTTTGATCTTTCCAAAAAACAAACAAACCCTTGTGATGAAATCCTCAACCTTTCATCTGAGTGAGAAAGTTGTGGAAACCCCTTACAGGCAGTATTTCTGAGTGAGAGAAGTTTATAGAAGAAGATCTTCATTGGTGCTGAAATCTGTGTGATCAAGGAGCTCGAAATCATTTTCACCTATTTACTATCTTATAGAAGATTCTGTGTGATTCTTTGATAATCATCTTAGTAAATTCCCTCCAAGTGAAAAAGGAGAAGAAGGACGTAGCTGGGATTACATCACCCAATGAACTTTACAATTTCTTGTGTCATTTACTTTCATTATTGTCTTGTTTTATATTACATTATTTATTCTGAAAAAGACAAGCTCATTTGCTAAGCGACTATTTAACTAAAACGAACGCTAAACCTTTAATATCATTTCCGCTGTGCTAACCCTGATTAAGCGATTCAAGCTTTACCCTACTTTGGTAAATTGCTAAAATCACTAGGTCTAAGTTATCTCTACTGAAGCGTCTGAACAAGCGCTCAGCTTCCTAAGCATTCTAATCTCTAAAAGTGATATAAAATTTTTTGAAGTCGAAAAAGACTTCAGGTGTTAGGATTATGTCCTCAGATGCCAAAGATGATAGAATGTATAGGGCATATATCTTGTATTGAACTTAAACTCTTCTTAAATAATAGGCATTATTGAGTTTTCCCTTAATTCTTATCTGCATCTATAAGTTGTGTAAAATATTTTGTCCATGTTTTCAGTGCGATCCCTCTACTTCCTATAGGATAGGAAGATTGACACTAGAGAGATCGCTCTTGATTACTAAAATAAGTTCGCAAGTAATATGAAGTCTTTAATGGACAAATAAAGACTTCGAATACTTGTACAATCTTAGCTCCGACATGGGAGTGCCTGTCTGGTATCATGGGATGATAGGAGATTAAGATTGTAGACACATCAGTGGAACTGATATGTTCGAAAACGGCTCGCATCGGTTCAGTCACATGGGTTTTCACTCTGTGATTGTCAATGACGGAACTGATTATGCGTAATAGGTATATGTGAACCTTTGACCTGAAGTATCAGGCTGAAGATGCACTTGTGACGTCAAGTCTTTCACTAGAGTAGTTAGACCCAATTCACCCTTTGGTGGGGTCAACCTCGAAATGTGGACTTGATGGGCAAGTGGTAATCTTAGAAGATATCTAATATGAGATTTGTTCTTTCATAAGTGAATTGAGTATGTACCCTATGTAATTATAGATAAATAGAGATCAAAGTCTTTGGCCAAAGCAAACGAGACGATTGTGCTTGGCACTAAATCGATCTCAATGATCTCGTATTCATTATGATTTATACATATGGTCAAGTCCAGTGAGTTTGCATAACCATGACTCTCACTTGACTGAGGAACATGAACAAAGGGTTTATACATATACGGTATTTACGATTGGAAGGTTTCAGAATGATCCTATCATTCGTTTTCGTTTGGGTTTCGAAGTGGGCCACGTGACTGGCTAGGTGTCACCCACTTCCTTTGGTTTCCTCTCATTGCCAAACGAAATGAACCTAAAGAGTCGCGCTAAAGGATTGACAAAGAAAAATGAAGAAAAAAGAATTTCTATTATTTCTTCTGGGAGTTTTAATTTATTGGATAAATTAAATAACTAATTATTCATTAGATGAAATAATTAATTATAATGATAAGATTAATTATTAATTAATTTCCTTGTGAAATATATTAATGAATTAATTTATCTAATTAATTTGGTTATTTAATGAATTAATTTATTTATTGGATACAATAAATTATTAATTGAAATAAGAAATTAATTAAACAAAACAAATCCCGGGGCTAAATAAGGAGTCCAATTGGACGCTAGGCCTCAATGTTGCGTCTTTGAGAAGCCACATATTAGGGCTCTTTTGTTTTGACTTGTTCAATAAGTCATGTGGTATATAAGGACTTTTTGACTTAGAACAAGAAAGAAGAGAATACACAACTCTCATAACTCTCAAAAGAAAGAAAGATATTCCTCCCCTCCTCTATACCTAGCCATCGACCATAGAGGAAGAAGAAATGGGATTTTTTGTTTGTTGATCCGTGCGTGACGATTTAGAGACGACGCATTTTCGTTGTTCGGATCAAGTTCAAGTTTGAAGAATCAAACCAAAGGATTGAAGATTTGGAAGCTTCAATATTTCGAGTTTGGAGAAGAAGAAGTTTTTCTCCATCATCATATTCATATTAACGAGTAAATTTTATTCGTTATGCACTTTTAGATTCAATTATGCGAATTAGAGTACCAATTGGGTTTTCGTTTTTAATTTTTGAAATCCCTTCCGCTGCATTTATGCTTCTTCTAGGGGAGAGAGGAATTTTTTGTCTTGTGGCTCAAGTGTTAATTGTAACTCATGACCAAGGTATTAACTAATGTAATATATTTATATCACTTAAATTAATATCTTGGCCTTAATTTAGCCCATCAAGGACGCCTAGTGGCCGCCCCTTAATGGTCTTGGTGTGCCTTTTGGCGCACCAATTTGAGGACAGTCCAATCCATTATTAGTTAATTAATTAATTAATCTAATTAAATAATAGATAGGATATATAATTAATTATTATTTCTTTAGAAATAATACATTAATTAAATTATAAATGAATAAACTTATTTCTTCAAATAATTAATTCCATTTAATTAATTTTAAGTATCCAATACTTAAAAAATTACCACAAGAAATATTCCATATTTTCTATCGATTTTTTCTTTTTAAGCGTGACTCTTTAGATTCATCTGTATTTCGCAATGGGAGAATTCCATTGAATGTGGGTCCCACCTATCCAGTCAAGTGGTCCACATTGTAACCCAAATAAGATTAAATGATAGGATCATTTTTACCTTTTGTATTGTAAATACCGTGTGAATACAAACTCTTTGTTTCCTTATCCCGGTCAAGTGAGAGTCATGGTTTTAGGTCAAACTCACTAACTTGACACTATGCTATATTTATAATAAGTCCAGATCAGTGAATGCTTTGGTCAAAAACTTTAAGATCTAACTTACTTATAAATGTATAGAATAATTCCTCATTCACCTTCGTGGGAACGAAACCCATCTTGGATATCAGTTACGACTACTACTTGCCCATCATGTTGTAGTTTGAGGTTGACCCCACCAAAGGGTGAATTGGGTCTAACTACCTCTAATGACAAACCTAATTCACAAGTATATTTTCAACTCGATTCCTCAAGTCTAAAGTTGAGACACACCTATTACAATTTAATCAATTCTGTCATTGACTGTCAAAGAGTGAAAACCCATGTGACAGAATCGATGCGAGTCATGTTAGAGTGCCACTATCACCATTAGCACACCTATGATGTGAGTTTTTCACTACTTCTTAGTGATTGACGAGCACCTTTCTTGTCAAAACTCACATCATACAAGTATTCATGATTTTCAATCCCAATTGAGAATCATTGACATGCATACTATTTTAGTACACAAGTATCAAACTCCTCTAGTGGCTTAGAGAATTAACTCTTGTGTTCATTACTTATAGATGATTACAATATATAAATGTTAATATAATAGTAAACAACTAATTGCCTTTCATTGATAGAATATGAAACAATTACAATTTCATAATGTCCTTGTTGGGTTTCGTGTAAAAATACATAAACGCAGCAGAAGGATTTCAAAAATTTAATTTAAAACCCAAAAGTGTACTCTAATTCGCATAATTGAATCTTAAACATTCATTAACGAGTAAATCCAACTTACCCGTTGAAGCGAGGTGGTAGGAGAATCCAATTCTTCTTTTAAACTTTAGATTGATGAACTTCTTGAATTCTTCAACCCTCATGTTCTTCAATTCTTGAAGTTGTAGATGAATCAAACAACGAATCGCGTTGCCTCAAAATTATCACGCGCGAATTAATGACGAAAAATTCCCTTCTTGTTCTCTATAGGGGCGACGGCTTTGGTGTATAGAGAGGGGGGATATTTTTCTTCTTCTATTCTTTGGAGAGTTACAATTCATGTAATGTATTCACTTTTTAGGTCAAAGTAAAGAGAGCCCTTTTATAACTCAATGACTTGTTGACCAAGACAAAACAAAAGAAACCAATTTGATCATCCAACCTAGCCTAATGGGCGTCCTCATGGATGCCCCATATACGGCCCAAAATTCTTTTGTTTTGTTAATTTTTTTTTGAATTAATTATTTATTTTATCCAATAAATAAATATATTAATTAAATAATAAAATTAATTAGATAAATTAATTCATTAATATATTTCTCTAAGAAATTAATTAATAATTAATCTTATCCAATGAATTAAATCTCTCCAAAATAAAATAGAAAATAGAAAATCCCTTTTTCAGTTTTCTTCATCAATTCTTTAGCGTGACTCTTTAGGTTCGTTTCATTTGGCAATGAGGGGAAACCAAAGAAAGTGGGTAACACTTAGCCAGTCATGTGGCCCACTTCTTAACCCAAATGAAATACGAATGAATAGATCATTTCACAACCTTTCAATCGTAAGTACCGTGTATGTAAAACCCTTCGTTCAAGCTCCCCGGTCAAGTGAGAGTCATGGTTATGTCAAACTCACAGGACTTGACCATATGTATAAATTACAATAATACGAGATCATTGAGATCAATTTGGTGCCTAGCACAATCGTCTCGCTTGCTTTAGCCAAAGACTTTGATCTCTATTTATCTATAATTACATAGGGTACATTCTCATTCACTTATGAGAGAACAAATCCCTCTTAGATATTTGCTAAGACTAGCACTTGTCCATCAAATTCGAATTTTGAGGCTGACTCCACCAACGGGTGAATTGGGTCTAACTACTCTAGTAAAAGACTTGACGTTACAAATGCATCTTCAGCCTGATACTTCAGGTCAAAGGTTCACATATACCTATTACGCATAATCAATTCTGTCATTGACAGTTACAGAGTAAAAACCCATGTGACAGAACCGATGCGAGTCATGTTTGAGCATATCAGTTCCACTGATGTGCCTACAATCTTAATCTCCTATCAGGCCATGATACTAAACAGGCACTCCCATGTTGGAGTTAAGATTGTACAAGTATTCGAAGTCTTTATTTGTCCGTTAAAGACTTCATATTACTTGCGAACTTGTTTTAGTAATAAAGATCGATCTCTCTATTGCCACTCTTCCTATCCCCTAGGAAGTAGAGCGATCGCACTGAAAACATGGACAAAATGTTTTACACAACTTATAGATGCAGATAAGAATTATGTGAAAACTTAAATGATGCCTTTTATTATAAATAATATTTAAGTTCAATACAAGATAGATGCCCTATTCATACTATCCTCTATGGCATCTGAGGGCATATTCCTAACAATCTCCCACTTGCACTCAATGCCACTCATTGTGGTATCTAATACCCATCCTTTCCAGGTGTCTGTCCAAAACAGCCTGAGGTAGTGGTTTGGTGAACGGGTCAGCTACATTGTTAGCTGAGGCTATTTTCTGCATTGCTATCTCTCCTCTACCAATGATCTCCCTGATGATGTGAAATTTTCTCTTAATGTGTTTGTATTTGTTATGAAACCTCGATTCCTTGGCTTACGCTATAGCTCCATTGTTATCACAAATAAAGTGGTAACAGGAACTGAGCACTAAGGACCAATTCAAGTTCTCCAAGAAACTTTCTCATCCAAACAGCTTCTTTTGCTGCCTCTGAGGCTGCCACATACTCCGCTTCAGTGGTGGAATCAACGATTGTTCTTTGCTTAGAACTTTTCCAAGACACCGCTCCACCATTGAGAGTAAAAACAAAACCTGAAGTGGATTTTTGGTCGTCAACATCAGATTGAAAGTCTGAATCAGAATAACCTTCCATCTTCAGGTCTCCACCTCCATAGATGAGAATCATATCCTTAGTTTTTTTCAGATACTTTAGGATATTTTTCACAGCTATCCAATGTTCCTTTCCCGGGTTTTCCTGAAATTGACTCACCACGCCCACAACATAGGCAATGTCGAGTCTAGTGCACAACATTGCATACATCAGGTTACCTACTGCAGAAGCATAGGGGACATTACTTATCTCTTGTCTATCTTCCTCACTTTGAGGGGCACATAGACTTGGACAAGTGTACTCCATACCTCATGGGAAGAAACCCTTTCTTAGAATTGTCCATCCTAAACCTCTTTAGGACCTTTTCTAAGTAAAGGTCTTGAGAGATACCTATCATTCTATCCCTGTAGATACGAATTCCTAGAATGTATATCGCTTCTCCCAAGTTTTTCATGGAAAACGTACTCGAAAGCCATTTCTTGACTGTGGTGAGCATTCCTACGTCATTTCATATAAGCAGAATGTTATCCACATATAGTACTAAGATCGAGATTTTGGTCCCATTAGTCTTCTTGGAGACACAGGGATATGGCTTCATCAAGAACGAAGATGAACCATGTGTCTACAAGAAGACTAGTGGGAGCAAACTCTCGTTCTTAGTACTATATGTGAATGACATTCTATTTATAGGAAATGACCTAGGAATGCTCACCACTGTCAAGAAATGGCTTTCGAGTATGTTTTACATGAAAGACTCGGGAGATGAGTAATGTACCCTATGCTTCTGCAGTTGGTAGCCCGATGTATGCAATGCTGTGTACTAGACCCGACATTGCCTATGCTGTGAGCGTGGTGAGTCGATTTCAGGCAAACCCGGGAAAGGAACATTGGATAGCTGTGAAGAATATCCTAAAGTATCTGAAAAGAACTAAGGATATGATACTCATCGATGGAGGTGGAGACCTGAAGATGGAAAGTTATTCTGATCCAAACTCTCAGTCTGATGTTGATGACCGAAAATCCACTTCAGGGTTTGTTTTTACTCTCAATGGTGGAGCGGTGTCTTGGAAGAGCTCCAAGCAAAGCACAACCGCTGATTCCACCACTGAAACAGAGTATGTAGTCGCCTCAGAGGCAGCCAAAGAATCTGTTTGGATGAGGAAGTTTCTTGGAGAACTTGGAACGGTCCCTAGTGCTCAGCTCTCGTTGCCACTTTATTGTGATAACAATGGAGCGATAGCGCAAGCCAAAGAACCGAGGTCTCATAACAAGTCCAAACATATTGAGAGAAGATTTCACATCATCAGGGAGATCGTTGGCAGAGGAGAGATAGCAGTGCAGAAAATAGCCTCAGCTAACAATATAGCTGACCCGTTCACCAAACCACTACCTCAGGCTGTTTTGGACCGACACCTGGAAAGGATGGGTATTAGATACCACAATGAGTGGCATTGAGTGCAAGTGGGAGATTCTTAGGATTATGCCCTCAGATGCCATAGAGGTAGAATGTATAGAGCATATATCTTGTATTGAACTTAAACTCTTCTTAAATAAAAGGCATTATTGAGTTTTCACTTAATTCTTATCTGCATCTATAAGTTGTGTAAAACGTTTTGTCCATGTTTTCAGTGCGATCCCTCTACTTCCTTTGGGATAGGAAGATTAGCACTAGAGAGATCGATCTTGATTACTAAAATAAGTTCGCAAGTAATATAAAGTCTTTAATGGAAAAATAAAGACTTCGAATACTTGTACAATCTTAGCTCCGACATGGGAGTACCTCTCTGGTATCATGGGATGATAGGAGATTAAGATTGTAGACACATCAGTGGAATTGATATGTTCGAACACGACTCGCATCGGTTCTGTCACATGGGTTTTCACTCTGTGATTGTCAATGACGGAACTGATTATGCGTAATAGGTATATGTGAACCTTTGACCTGAAGTATCAGGCTGAAGATGCACTTGTGACGTCAAGTCTTTCACTAGAGTAGTTAGACCCAATTCACCCTTTGGTGGGGTCAACCTCGAAATGTGGACTTGATGGGCATGTGGTAATCTTAGCAGATATCTAATATGGGATTTGTTCTCTCATAAGTGAATGAGTATGTACCCTATGTAATTATAGATAAATAGAGATCAAAGTCTTTGGCCAAAGCAAACGAGATGATTGTGCTTGGCACTAAATCGATCTAAATGATCTCGTATTTATTATGATTTCTACATATGGTCAAGTCCAGTGAGTTTGACATAACCATGACTCTCACTTGATCGGGGAACGTGAACAAAGGGTATTTACAATTGGAAGGTTTCGGAATGATCCTATCATTCGTTTTCGTTTGGGTTACGAAGTGGGCCACGTGACTGGCTAGGTGTTACCCACTTCCTTTGGTTTCCTCTCATTGCCAAACGAAACGAACCTAAAGAGTCGCGCTAAAGGATTGACAAAGAAAAATGAAGAAAAAGAAATTTCTATTATTTCTTCTGGGAGTTTTAATTTATTGGATAAATTAAATAATTAATTATTCATTAGATGAAATAATTAATTATAATGATAAGATTAATTATTATTTAATTTCCTTGTGAAATATATTAATGAATTAATTTTGTTATTTAATTTATTTATTGGATACAATAAATTATTAATTGAAATAAGAAATTAATTAAACAAAACAAATCCCTGGGCTAAATAAGGAGTCCAATCGGACGCCTACTAGGCCTTAATGTCGCGTCTTTGAGAGGCCACATATTAGGGCTCTTTTGTTTTGACTTGTTCAATAAGTCATGAGGTATATAAGGACTTTTTGACTTACAACAAGAAAGAAGAGAATACACAACTCTCATAACTCTCAAAAGAAAGAAAGATATTCCTCCCCTCCTCCATACCTAGCCGTCGACCATAGAGAAAGAAGAAAGGGGATTTTTTGTTTGTTGATCCGTGTGTGATGATTTAGAGACGACGTATTTTTGTTGTTCGAATCAAGTTCAAGTTTGAAGAATCAAACCAAAAGATTGAAGATTTGGAAGCTTCAATATTTCGAGTTTGAAGAAAAAAAAGTTTTTCTCCATCATCATATTCATATTAACGAGTATGTTTTATTCGTTATACGCTTTTAGATTCAATTATGCGAATTAGAGTAGCAATTGGGTTTTCGTTTTTAATTTTTGAAATCTCTTTCGCTGCGTTTATGCTTTTTTGTATGAAACCCAACATCAGGGTCTATTCAACCCCCCCTTCTAGACCCTTTCGTATGCCACTTGGGACCACCAAGTGGTATCAGAGCGGTTGAAGGAGACGGTTGAAGTAGAAACCTAAGCATTTCTAAGCGTAACTGCTTGTTTAGATCCATTTTTGTAAACATTAGTCGCTTTAAAATTTTCTCTTAAACATCTCATTATGGCTTTTAACAAAATGCCTAAGTTGGTAGAGTCAAATTATGATTCTTGGAAACTTAGAGCATTAGCGTATTTATGTTCTTGCGATAATGAAATGTGTGATGTAATTTCAGATGGCCCCATGAAGATCATGGAAGTGATAACTCGAGCACCTGGAGCTAATGAAGCCACTCCAGATGGATATGTCGAGAAACATAAGTTAGAATGGACGCCAGATGATTGGAAAAGAGCGAATCTAGATAATATTGGACGAAGTGCACTTTACTCAGCATTAGGAGACAATGATGCATTGTTCAACAAGATCAAGCAATGTAAGACTTCCAAAGAAATATGGGATAAGTTGGCTATAGTATGTGAAGGTTCAACACAAATGAAGGAGAACAAGCTCTCCATAGCCATGCAAAGATTTGAGCATTTTAAGATAGACCAATGAGATGCTAGAACAATTGGACGCAAGGTTTACTTTGCTCATTACAGAGTTAGCGTCATTAGACAAAGTGTTGACCAACAAGGAAATGGTCAATAAAATTTTTAGAAGTCTTCCAAGCAAGTATTTGATTAAGACTGTTGCTATGAGAGAATCACAGACCTTGGAGACTCTTACTCCAGAACATGTGTTTTCAAAATTAAATGCATTTGAGTTCGAATTAGGTGAAGTTAGCGACACATCGACTTCAGCGACCGAATCAGGAGCATTAATTGCTACCACCAAAAGCAAGGGTAAAACGATTAGTGAGGTGCAAGTGACAGAATCAAATGAAGAAAAAGAGATGGCTTTATTGGTCAAGAAATTCAAGAAATTTCTATGATATGAAAAGAGAAACCCTATTGGACAAACTTAATTTCAAACTCCTTCCCCAGCATCAGCGCCTCAGCATCAAGCGCTAGTGTATTCAACACCTCAGCCATTAGCGCCAGTTCCTTATTAAGCGTGTACAACTCCTACTCAGAATCTCTCAGCGCCAGTTGGTTCAAAGCGATTAACCACTGAACAGAAAATGAAAACTAATTTGTGTTATAATTCCAGGAAACCAGGGCACTACCAGGTAAATTGCCCTTATCCAAATGTCTCTAAGCCCACAAGGCAAGATTATGCGGATAGAAATCAATTCAGGAGCAACCTTCGCTAACAAGATTTGCTAGCGGAATCTGAACCATTCTCCGCACCTGAAGAGGATTTGGAATCATCAGATGAAAGTAGTGATGATTAACCAACAAGTGACTCAACATTGATTTGTCTTATGGCAAGAGATGATGAAGCGTCTGACGACTCACTACCAGAGGTAACCACTAAATTATCTCATCCTCTTTTTTATGATGAATTACTTGACAAAGTTAATGAATATTATAAAGATTGTCAAGATGTAGCCAAAATATATCAAAATCACTTCGCTATTATCTCATCACTCAAAAGTGATAAAGTAACGCTCAAAGCAGAGTTGCAAGTTCAGCAACAATGCATTGAGAAGAACCAATCGCTTGAAAGTGAGATTACTCAATTGAAAAGCGATCTTGATATATTAGTCAAGAGAGAAGCTGATCTGATCGCTAGACTTGCCAAATCAGAGCAGCTCGTCTCATCATTATCCAAAGCTTCAAGAAACCTAGATAATGTGACTGAGGTAACCAGAATTTTTGGTGAAAAGATCGGTTTAGGTTGTGATAAATTTGGTCAAAAATCAAAAGCATCTAAGGTTACGGCAGCCAACAAAGGAAAAGGTGTATTCTTTGTTGAGAAAAGTTCAAATAGTCAAACGCTGAATGAACTTAGCGACAATGGTACGAGGCCAAATGAGAAAGCTAAAGCTAACTCAGGCAAGGAAAAGGTAAAAGCAAATGATCCACAAAGACGGGTTCGTCCAAATGCTCAAAAGGCTAAGGATAAATCTGACCATTGTGAATCAAGCGCTAAACGTCAAGCACCAAAAGTGCAACCCAAGCCAGCGCCAAGGAAATACCAGCATCAATATCCAAGACAGTTAAGATCATATTATCAATACTATGATGATTATGATTATGACTATGATTATGATTATTATTATAATCGATGATATTACTATACACCCAAAAAGCACACACAACACAATGTGAAATCCAAGAAGGCAAGTATTCCTACAATGAAGACTAGGCAAATATAGATTCCTAAAGTTTTAATTCAAACCAAAGTTACTAACATTGAAGGACCCAAGACAACATTGGTACCTAAGACGAAATAGAACTGTCCTTTAAATGCAGATACCTAGAGCCAACACCGATACCTCAGTATGGTATTTTGATAGTGGATCGTCAAGACACATGACGGTTTCCAAAGATCTTCTAGTCAACTATCAAGCTACCAACGGTCCTCAAGTTATATTCGGTGATAACTCCAAAGGTAAAACTAAAGGTATAGGTATTATTCATAGGGGGAACATCATGATTAGTGATGTACATTATGTTGAGGGTCTTAAGCATAATCTGTTGAGTATTAGTCAATTTTGTGATAAAGGCTTTGAAGTAAAATTTTCAAGTGACTACTGCTATGTTAACGACGCTAAGACTAAGTCTACTAAATTAAGAGGAAAAAGAACAAATAATGTATATTTAGTGGATTGGGATTCTACAATTGATAACAACCCCATATGCTTTGTTGCTAAAAGTCATAATGAATTGGGTTGGTTATGGCATAGAAAAATGAATCACCTCAACTTTAAGGCAATCTCTAAGTTAATATCGCTAAATCTTGTAGAGGGATTACCTAAGGGTTCCTTTCAGAAAAATCGCTTATGTGATGCATGTCAAATGGGTAAACAAGTTAAATCATCCTTTAAGAAGAAACAATGCCTATCTACTTGTAAAGTTCTTGAACTATTGCATCTAGATTTGTTTGGACCTATTCAAATCACGAGTGTTAGTGGTAAAAAGTACTCGCCAGTGATAGTTGATGATTTCTCTCGCTATACATGGGTAGAATTTCTAGCAACCAAAGATGAAACTAGTGTTAAGCTCACATCGCTAATTCGTCAATTGCAAACTTATAAAGATCTCAAGGTGACAAGAATTAGAAGTGATAGAGGAACTGAATTTACTAACCAATTTGTTGAGAAGTTTTGTATTGATTTTGGAATACTTCATGAGTATTCTGCCCCTAGAACACCTCAGCAGAATGGAGTTGCCGAGCGACGGAACAGAACGCTTAAAGAAGCTGCTAGGACGATACTTGCAGAGTCTAAGCTGCCTCAAAGGTTTTGGGCCGAAGCTATCAATACTGCTTGCTACACTCAGAACCGGTGTATGATCAATAAGCAACATGAGAAAACTCCATATGAGTTATGGAAGTGACGTAAGCCTAACGTTTCATATTTTCATGTATTTGGTTCAATATGTTTTATTCATAACAATGGATCCCACAGCCTAAAGACGTTTGATCCTAAAGCGGATGAGGGAAGTTTTCTAGGCTATGCCAAGAACGGAAAGAGTTTTCGCATCCTAAATAAGATCAAATCGAAGGTTGAAGAATCCATTCATGTTGTGTTTGATGATGCTAACCAAGAACCGAGTAAGGTTAATCTTGATGATGTAGGAATTGAAGATCTTACCCAACAAGCGTCACAAATCAATCTTGGTGATGATAGTGATGATGAGGATGATGCGATCTTTGTACCTATTCCTAAGAATACTCGTGAGGTTACAAATGAGAATGTTTTCAGAATCGCTGATGATCATGAAGAGAATGATCATCAAGAGCAAATTGGAACTGTGAATGATGCAGCGACTGGGCCAGGGACTAATGAGAATCAAGCGATTGACAATCAAGAGTCTCTCAACCCGTTCCAACCACACCATAAATGGCTTAGAGACCATCTACCAGAGTTAGTAATTGGAGATATTGGAGCACCTGTTAGAACTAGGTCCGCAACAATCAATGAGGCCATGTTCGCAAGCTTCCTATCCCAAATGGAATCAAAGAAAGTGGATGAAGCACTCAGTGATTCAGGTTGGGTAGAAACGATGCAAGAGGAGCTTAACCAATTTGAGAGACGCAAGGTTTGGATGCTAGTACCAAGACCAACTCACCAAGGAGTTATTGGAACTAGATGGGTTTTTAGGAACTAGATGGGTTTTTAGGAACAAGATGGATGAAGATGGCATTGTTATAAGAAACAAAGCCAGATTAGTTGCTCAGGGTTATTGTCAAGAAGAGGGTATTGATTTTGATGAGATGTATGCCCCAATAGCCCGTCTTGAAGCGATTAGGATGTTCCTGGCATTTGCCGCATTCAACAAGTTCACAGTATACCAAATGGACGTGAACAGTGCATTCCTGAATGGTATATTCCAAGAAGAAGTCATGTGGAGCAACCTCCAGGATTCGTCAACAACCATGGAAAAAGTATGGTCTACAAATTAGATAAGGCACTTTATGGCCTTAAACAAGCACCAAGAGCATGGTATGACACTCTCTCTTTCTTCCTTATAGGTAAAGGCTTTTCAAAAGGCAGCGTTGATACAACGTTATTTAAAATTACCCATAACGAAGATATTCTCTTAGTCCAACTTTATGTTGATGATATTATATTTGGTTCTACTAACAAGCGATCGTGTGAGAAATTTTCGAAAATGATGCAAGTTCAATTTGAAATGAGCATGATGGGTGAATTAACTTTCTTCTTAGGATTACAAGTTAAACAATTCCCAAATGGCATATTTAAAAACCAAGCTACATATACAAGAGATATGATTAAGAAATTTGGTATGGAAGATGCATCATGTTCAAAAATTCCAATGAGCCAAATGCTTAAGTTAGATAAAGATGAAAGTAGGAAGAAAATTGATATCACTAACTATAGAGGTATTATTGGATCACTTCTTTATCTTACCGCTAGTAGACCTGATATTATGTTTTCGTTATGCATGTGTGCACGCTTTCAAGCTGATCCTAGAGAATCACACTTAAATGCTACCAAGAGAATTCTTAAATACCTAAAAGGCACACAGAATGTGGGCTTATGGTATCCAAGGGACTCTCCTTTTGAACTAATTGGTTTTTCAGACGCAGATTTTGCAAGATGCAAAATAGATAGAAAGAGCACTAGTGGTACATGTCAATTTCTAGGTGATAGACTAATTTCGTGGCATAGTAAGAAACAACAATCCATAGAAACTTCTACCGCTGAAGCAGAGTACGTAGCTGCTGGGAGCTGTTGTGCACAAATCCTTTGGATGAGGCAACAACTTAGAGATTATGGAACAATCCTAGGTCCTACCCCAATCCATTGTGATAACTAAAGCGCTTTTGCTATGACCCAAAATCCTATCCTTCATTCCAGAACTAAACACATTGACATTCGATACCATTTCTTGCGCGACCATGTTCAAAAGAAAGATATCTCCATGCACTTATTTGGTATCGACAAACAATTGGCAAATATCTTCACCAAAGCGCTCAACGAACAACGCTTTCTCACTTTGAGAAGTGAATTAGGTATGATTGATTTAAACGCTTAAATCATAGAGCATCATATTTTATAGACATATAATTTAGGGGGAATCCACTTTATGTTTATGTCTAAATCATTTTTTAAATTGAAACGAGTCATCAATTTTAGGGGGAACCTTAAAATTGTACTCGCCTCAATTCATAAGAGACTGTGATAAAAAATGACTTTGAAAATTTATGCATTGATCACTAGCGCTTATCTATTATGCAAGACAAAATCAGTCTCTAATAAATGAAAATGTCTTTTATAAATCCAAGTGATAGATTTTATCTTTAACCTTAAGAAATTAAATTTGTTATTAAAAAAACTTCAGTGTTAAAAGTTTTCCTCTTAAACGCTAAGTATCCTTCTCTGAAAAACATGCATAGTTTTCATCACTAAAAAGGTATCGTGTGGATAAGTCCAAAAGATTAGATTTGACAACTGCCCACACGTGCTTATCAAATCAAACTGACGGTTAATGATTCCTATCTAAAAACTAGGCGGTTTAGTAACTGCACCTATTTGAGTACGTGTCAATGTACTCTCTGGCCCGTGTATTTCACGCTGAAAATTTCAAAATTATTCAAACGTTTTGAAAAAGTAACTGCGGATTTCAACCTTCTATATTTCACACTTGTTACCACATTTACAGCACTTTTTGACATCCGTCTTTATGAGTAAACGACTCAGATTTAATTTTTTGTTATTTTCAAAATTAACTTATGTACACGTGTCATTCATCTACTAGTTGAGGAGTTATTTTTGCTTCCTATTTAAACCCTTCACAACCTTTACAGTAAAACTTTATCACTTCCAAAATTCCTCTATTGTAAAAGTTCTTTCTCTCTAAGGCAAAATGAATATCTTTTCCTCTCCTCAACCGAAGCTTTTCCAGTTCATCAATGGCACCCAAATCTTCAAAATCTGCTGTCGGAAAATCTTCCAAAACTGAGAAACCAGTCACTGTTAACGCCGATTTTCTTGTTAACTAGGACTATCTATTTGATAACCAGAACTTCCCTCTTAGGACTGTTCTTCCACTCGTCCAGGAGTCTGGTTTGCGTGATATGATAACTACCATTTTCAACATCTATGAAGAAGAAACCTTCTTCTTTTTCAAAAATGCAAAAATCTCTGACGACGAAAACTCCATTTCCTGCGTCTTTCCCTTTGCTCGTGAGACCTTTGTCCCACTACTAATCTTATTTCATCTTTACTTGTTCTGCCAAACGACGGTGGCGAAGTCGAAAATGTCACACTTAGTGATGCTACCAAGGTCTGGGCGTTGATAAAAAATGATGAAGTTGGGGCTGCCTACGAACCCAACTTCAAGAAAAATGACATGAAGGGCGAATATGTCATTCTTGTGGACATATGCGCAAAGATGATCGAATGCAGAAAGAGAAGCTTCGATAAAGTTTCAAATATCCAGTACAAGATGATGGTGGCCATTCTGACCAAATTAAAGATAAATTGGTCATTTTACGTTTTTAATCGCTTCAAGGCAGCGATGGCGAAGTCGGTAAATCCCAAGCCTTACGTGATTGTTTTAAGTCATATTCTTAGCGCTAGCGGTTACACTAACACCGCTGGAAAGAAGGTCCCAGCGCTAAAGTTCTATGGAAAGAAAATGATCAGCGAGATGCTCAAGCCAAGTAGACGTGGTGGTGCAGCGGTTCCCAAAGAAGAGCATGAGCGACTTCTTGCCGAAGGAGTTGTTCGCAGTGATGATGAAGAGTAAGCGTCTTCGTCTTCATCATCATCTTCATTGAAAGAAGCTGTGGTGGTTAAGCGACCTAAAATAAAAATCACCTTGAAAGTAGCTGAGCAATCAAAGCCAGCAAAGAAGCAGAAGCAGAAGCCAGAACCAGAGCCAAAGAAGAAATCCAAGTCTCCTTCTCCTTCTCCCAAATCACTCTCTCCCTCACCTGTCTTCATTATCTCTCCAGAAGAGAAAGGAGAGGTAGAAGAAGTACCGCTTGCCCGAAGGCGTACTCCCTCATCCACTCCAGCTGCATCAACAAGCGCTCCAGTCGAGCCAGCGCTTGAAGAACCAGCAAGTGTTCCACCTCCGTCTGACGCTGTTCTTGAAATCAACTCAGATCCTAAAGCCACTACTCAATCTGAGAGGCTTTCCCGTGTTCGGGGTAAGTACTTGTGCTAAGCAAAGTAGTTTATCCTTTCCTCGTTAGTTTCTAAGTCTCTAACACTAGGATAAAATCTTTTTAGCCGAGTGTGAAGCAAATGTCCAGACTGTCCTTAACACTCTTGAGGACTTGCGTATTCCCATCCGTGCTGATCCTATCATTTCTTTTCTCGATTTAGATCCAGAAGAAGTTGTCCTGGAGCCTGAGGAAACTGTACCAAATGATGAAACAGATCAAGCGACTGCGTCAGTCGCTGATAATCCTCAGGGTAAGCGTTGTAGTCTTTTTTTTTTTGCAATTTCTACTTAGTAGAAATTTTGCTTGCCTTTCTCAAACACTTACTTGTATCAGCTCAAAAAGCACCAGATGCTGATGCACCTTCACCTTCCGAGATTCCTATTGAATTGGATGTAGACATGGAAGCAGTTATGGATATCGCTAAGGAAATAGTCCAAGTCTTCCTGATGCTGAAAAGTCTCCAGTCAGTGAAGCGACTAAGTATGCTGAGCGGTCAATAGAAGTGACCCCTATCCCAACAGAATCTATTGCTTTCATTCCCACTCCAACCAGATCTCCTCCCCGTGTCATCAATTTCTTTCCCCATGGCTACAATGCAGAAGTTGAGTTCTACTATGCCGCTAGGGAGCTTGACACCCGAAAATTAGTCGATATAGAGATCAACTTTCAAAACACTCTCCATAAGACTGATGTCTCCAATTCTAATAAGTTTGAATTCTTCGAGCGATTCGCTGACCTGGGTCTCTATAATCTTGAGCGTCTTCAATCTCGCCTTGAGTATATTCGGCGGCTAGCGTTCAACATGACAATATTTGACAAAAAGCATTTCAACTTCACTGGCCATTCTGACGAGTCCTTTTATCCATTGTGCCAAAATAAGATCATTTTCAAGAATCCTCATATGAGTGATTGGTCAAAGAATCCAGACGAAGAAATTTTCAACAGAATTGGATACTCCGCTGACCTCAAAGTCGTTCTTTCTCCTCCAAACGCTTTATCCCCTAAAGCTCTAAGATTGTGGAAAGGAAAAGGACCAATTGTTGCTGAGCGTCCCAATCCTATTAATTCATGGATAGAAGTTGAAGCCTGTGAGTACCATGCAAGAGTATGGGCTGAGGATTATGATGAAGAATTTGAACGCTTTGAAAAGTTTATTGTAGCAAGAAAAGAACAGAAGAAAGCTGATGAACTTGGAAAGCGATGGATGATGGATACTGCAAGATGGGATGAAGAATTCGTGTTGCACTTTTACACACTGGAAGAGCTTGTGAAGTATCCATTTTTGTTTCAATTCGGTGTAGATTACAGACGTAGAGGTTTTGCCATGTTTCTTCTCCAGCAGCGCCAGAATTTGGTAGGCAATATTAGCGCTTTACGTTACTACAGACAATCTATAGAACGCTATATTCGCCAGCATCTCGGCTTGATCACTCAAGGAGGATGCTACATTTATCTTCCCACTCAGAACTTTGTTTAGCGCATCCTTTCTGATCTCAATGAAAATGTTTCCTCTAGTAAGCAACCAATCATGCCAGGGTAAGATGAAGTCTCTTTTAGCCTTGAAAATGCTCAGTCGATGGATATTTCACTCATTCCGCATTTTGGTCCTGGTCTTAGTGACTTCAGAGAATATAATTTGCTTCCCGTTCTCTTCTTTTGTGAACAGATTATTCATGTGTCCAAGATGATATCGCTTATTCCTCAAGTGGACCAAGAAGCTGCCAGAGCACTAATGCCATTTATTTTGGACTACTACAACTCTTACACTTCAAGAGTTGATCTACCGGAACGAGTGCAACTTGCACTAAACAATGAAGCGCGAGAAGATGCCAGATTCTTTATCCCGCAGACCAACCTGATTAGTCCAAGGCATGTCATGGAAGCAATTGGCCCTTTCTGGGTTATCACTGTTGAAAATCCAGCTCCTCAAATCGAAGGTGTTGTTATGGAAGAAGAACAAACTTCTGCTGTAGAAGTCGCTCAAACCACAGACGCTGATATGCAAGATGTTGCCCCCAGCGCTCTAGCAGTCGAGGTTCCCCTTGTTGAACAAGTTGTTCAAATTGATTCCGCAACATAGACGCTTGACTCAGCGATAGAAGAAGTTCATGCTGAAATAGCCGCAGAGCCTGAAGAGTCTTTTATTCGCTATAAAACCAAAGGCAAAGCTGCTGTATCTAGCTCTTACGGACTCATTCCATCCCCTAAGCGTTCTTCTTCAGACTCAGATTCGGACAATGATCAAGACGCTCGAGATTTCAGACAAGCAGTACGGAACTCGCTCAGTAACATTGAAGGTTCTTGCTCAAAGATTTTTGACATTGCTGATAGGAAAATTCGAATAATGTCTGACACTCGCAGTCGTGATATTTCAAACGCTGCTACCAAAAGTACTATTGCCATCATGGACAGCATATCACCTCTGATCGGTGAACTCTTCTCAGAATTCAATTGTCATTTAGTCCAGAACGCTTCAGCTGATACTGAGAGGCACAATTCTTCAAATGCCGTTGCTTAGAGTATCGCTCAACAAGTCGCTCTACTTCTTGAAGAAGTTCGGCTATTGCGCAAAGATATCGCTGATTTAAAAACCTCTCTTAATGATGCCAAGAAGGGGATAAATGAGAAAGAAAAGCATCAATCATCCAAAGCCTTGAAAGAGTCAATCTCCAAAACTGATAACAAGCACTGGCGATCTATGTTCGAGGAGATAGTGAGCTTAAAGAAAATTCTTACTAAAAAGGGCAAGCCTAGATATTATCTAGGTAGGCACAGGCTTCCAGACTTAGACATCGAATTCTTAGAAAGTATGGGTTTTCATCCATATGCCGGACCGCTTAGAAGGCCTTTAAAATGGAAATCCACCAATGATCGAAGATAAGACATTTACCATGACTTGATCCGAGAACTTGGAATCCCTCCGAGGGATTGGGTGGAAAGACTTTTAGAGTTAAAGGAAAGTGCTAAACAGAGAAGACATGATTTTGATGAAGTTCAGTACACTACCATGTTAGACATTGATTGACTCTTGATGGACTTAGCAAATGAAATCTATCAAGGGGAAGAAATGTCCAAGCGACAAAGAAGATGATGCCTTATTTCTTTTTCCTATCTTTATATGTTGTTGTTTTAAATTCTTTTCTCTCAACTCAATCATCAGTATACTCTATTTGAAATTATATGAAAGAATGATTGAACGCTGAAACTCCTTGATGAGGCTAATCTAACAACTAACTAATCTAACTAACTTTCTAACGCTAAATTATATGTAATTGGGCTTTTCTTTAAAAACTCTTAAACTATAAAAGAGTTATAAGAGTTAAAGGTCTTGACATCATCAAAAAGGGGGAAATTGTTAGGAATTTCATGTTAGATGTTTTAATGATGACAAGATAGGATTTTATGTTAGACCCCATATATAATGTAAGTTTCTGTTTTCATAGATCAATGCATAAGCGTTCGAAAGTTTGTAATTTTGATTAGGCTTGTAATTTTTATCTTCATAGATTTTAGACTAAGTATTAGATATCGAATCGCTAATAGAATTCTAGGTGAGTCTATTAGAGAAGAAGTTGAAGATCAGCGTCTGAAGTCAAATGAAGATGAATATTTGTTCTTAGCAACTGTCAAACGCTAAAGGACTATTTCAGGATTTATGGATCAAGCGCTCAAAGCACTTCAGCGATCAGTATCAGATTCACCTGAAACAAATCCTCAAGTCATGAAGGACTTAAATGTAAGCATTCAATGGACATTTATTTCCAATGGGAAATAAATTCAAATGCATTAAATGCCTGATAAGAGCATTAAATGTGATAAGTTATTATGACTTGTGGACAAGCCACCTTTTTTACTAGACTGTCAGAATTTCAGAGTTTATAGCTGCTCCCGTCCAATCGGAACCAGCAAGATTTCAGGAATGTCAGAGAAAAGGTAGAATCACGCGCAGCGTGAAAGGCACGCCCCTACATGTGTCCAACGGATAGATCCCAAGAATTGTCTATAAATACCTTACCTCCAGCAAACCCTAAAGATATAGAGACATACGTACATGCACAAGAAAACTTTGCTGAAATTCTCTTTCAAAGAAAAAGCTTAGAAACTCCATAGCCAAAAATCTTTCAAGCTTTTTACACACATTCCATAAAGTCACAAATATCTCAAAAATCTTCCAAAGAAGAAACCTAAATTCTTACTGAGATATTCCAAGCTATTTGATCTTTCCAAAAAACAAACAAACCCTTGTGATAAAATTCTCAACCTTTCATCTAAGTGAGAAAGTTGTTGAAACCCCTTACAGGCAGTATTTCTGAGTGAGAGAAGCTTATAGAAGAAGATCTTCATTGGTGCTGAAATCTGTGTGATCAAGGAGCCTGAGATCATTTTCACCTATTTACTATCTTGTAGAAGACTCTGTGTGATTCTTTGATAATCATCTTAGTAAATTCCCTCCAAGTGAAAAAGGAGCAGAAAGACGTAGTTGAGATTACATCACCTAGTGAACCTTACAATTTCTTGTGTCATTTACTTTCATTATTGTCTTTTTTTTATTATATTATTTATTCTGAAAAAGACAAGCTCATTTGCTAAGCGACTATTCAACCAAAAACGAACGCTAAAGTTTTAAAATCATTTCCGTTGTGCTAACCCTGATTAAGAGATTCAAGCTTTACCCTGCTTTGGTAAATTGCTAAAATCACTAGGTCTAAGTTATCTCTACTGAAGCGTCTGACACAAGCGCTCAGCTTCCTAAGCATTCTAATCTCTAAAAGTGATACGAATTTTTTTGAAGTCGAAAAAGACTTCAGGGTCTATTCAACCCCTCCTCCTCTTCTAGACCCTTTCGTATGCCACTTGGGACCACCACGGTCCATAGCAATTGGCAGTCACTTAAGACAAAATCTTCATCTTTTCTTAACTTACAGATGCTGATTTTCAACTCTATCTCTAGTAGACTCACCTAGAATTCTACTAGCGACTTGGTATCCAATACTTAGTCTAAAATCTACAAGGATAAAAATTACAAGCCTAGCAAGATTACAAACTTTCAAACGCTTATACAATTGTTATATGAAAACATAAACTTACATTATTTTTGGGGTCTAACATAGAATCCTATCTTGTCATCATCAAAACATTTAACATGAAATTTCCTTACAATTTTTCCCTTTTTGATGATGTCAAGACCTTAACTCTTATAACTCTTTTATAGATTAAAAGTTCAAAGAAAAGCCCAAAATTAATCATAAGATAGCGTTTGGAAAGTTAGTTAAGTTAGCTAATGTTAGGTTAACCTCAATAAGTTGTTTCAGCAATAAATCATTCATTCATTTATATGAAAAGTAAGCGTACATGATTTATATTGAAGGTAAATAATTTAAAGCGACAACAGAAACATACAAAAGAAAATATAAGCAATCATCTTTTCTGTCGCTTTTCTTCAGCTAGAATTTCACTCACTAAGTCTAGAAGAAGCCTATCAATGTCTATCATAGTGGAATGCTGGACTTCATTATAATCATGCCTTCTCTGTCTAGCGCTTAAATTCAGCTCAAGTAATCTTTCCACCCAATCCTTTGGAGGGATTCAAAGTTCTCGAATCAAGTCATGATAAATGTCTTGTCTTCGATCACTGGTAGTTTTCCAGTTGAGAGGTCTTCTAAGAGGTTCAGCGTATGGATGAAAACCCATACCCTCTAAAAATTCAATGTCCAAGTCCGGAAGCCTGTGCCTTCCTTGGTAGTATCTAGGCTTTCGCTTCTTAGTTAGCATCTTCTTTATGCTTACTATTTCTTTGAACATGGAGCGCCAATGCTTATTATCTGTTTTAGAAATTGGCTCCTTCAAGGCTTTGGCTGGGACTTCTGATGCTTTTCTTTCTCATCTTCCCTCTTTTTGGCATCATCAAGAGAGGTTTTTAACTCAGCGATGTCACGGCGCAATAGCTTAATTTCATCCACAAGCAATGCAACTTGTTCAGCGACACTTTGAATCATGGAGTCAGAAGAATTATGTCGCTCAGTGTTAGTGGATGCATTCTGAGTAAGCGTCCGGTTAAAGTCATCAGAGAGTTCTTTGACTAGCGGAGCTATACTATTCATGATAGAGATTGTAAGCTTGTTAGCATTTTTCATGTCAGCGAGAAGAACTTTCTCTACTTGATTAAGCATTGAACTGCTTCTTTCTTCCAAACGAGAGCAAGAGCCCATTATATCGCTAAGAGAATTCCGAATCGCTTGTCTAAAATCGTGCGCCTCTTGATCACTATCTGAGTCCGAGTCCGAAGAAGAACGCTCAGGTCCGTGTGAGCTAGAAACTGTGGCCTTTCCCTTGTTACATCTGCCCCATTTATGCCCATTCCATGCTCGAGCAGCGCGGAATGGGCAAAAAGTAAAAAAAAAAATTAATTACATTCCGCGTTGCCCGGGCGCGGAATTTGCTATTTTTTGATTCTGAATTTTTCTTGTATTATTTTCTTAATCTTTTTTTTTTGTATTATTTATTTAAAATTCCCCAGAATGATAAGCTTATGTTTGGTTATGTTTTGGGCCTATTTGGGCCCAAAATTCAGACGGAAGCACAATATCTGGTCAGAAAAAGTTATATATTTTGTCCAAAAAAGTCAACTTTCCACGTTCTCTCTCCTATCATGTGAGAGTTGTCTGCCACCCCCCCCCCAACTTCTTTATTCTTTCTCTCAAAATATCTATCTTTGCTCTTCCATGTCTCTCATACGTCTCTATTCTCTCTCTCTGTCTCTCTCTTTCTCTTTCACTCTCTCTCTCTCTGTCTCTCTCTCTCTATATATATATATATATAAATATGTATATATACTAGTCGGTAAATGCACACTATATGCGTGTGCAAAAACATATAAAAAAAAGAAAAGAAAAAACATAGGAAAAAAAAGGTGATAATAAAGAGATAAAGATGAAAGGAAATTTAATGTGATTATTGAAAAAAAAATAGAGAGATAAAGATCTAGGGAGATAATAAAGAGACAAAGATGAAAGGAAAGAAATGAAAAGAAACGTGTATAAGGAGATGAGAGAGAATATGAGAAATATAAGTAAATAATAGGAGAGAGAATATGATGATGTGTGAGAAAAAATAGGAAAGAGAAAATAAAATATAAAAAAAGTATTAATTGGGACACTTCTCAAAATTTAAGAACAAGAATGACTTCACCAAAAGTTGACAGTTTCAGCTATTTATTATAGGGATTTCATGGTTTATATAATAGTATAGATAGTATATATATATATATATATTGTCTCTGTCTCTCTATACAGCTTTGTTTCTAAGTAACTTATTTCCTCACCCTCTCCCTAATGCTTTATATATGATGCAAATGGAGTGTATAATACACACACACACCCACACATAATATAAATATAATGAATATTTATTAATTAATATATATATGTATTTGTCAAGAGGACAATATGTAAATATATATTAATATACCGTATATATATATGTGTGTGTGTGTGTTATATATATATACACACATATATATACCATGTATATTTTAGTGTATATATATAAACCATAGACCAATATGTATATACATATATAATTACTTTTTATATATTAATAAAAATAATAATATATATCAACTGCTATTACATAAGTATATACATATATATTCATAAATATAATAATTATTATAAACTCAATATTATATTATAACTTTTAATTCTTAATTAATTATTAACAGATGAAAACTTTTATGATTTGATTGCAACAATAATTTTTGTTTCATCCGGAAGTAAAACCAAACATTATATCACAAAAAAATACACCCAAAAATTAGCTCTCAAAACAATATCAAACACAATCTCATCAAACATGTACTGTCGCAAAAAACTTCTATAAAGCACGGACACTCCAAAAATTATCCACGGGCGGTGTCATGCGCGTGTCGGAGACGACACGCCTCCGACACGTGTCGGAAATGGCTAATCCGTGTCCAGGATTAAAAAATAAAAATAGAAATTTGGACACTGTGTCGGACACGACCAAGTGCGTGTCCGACATGGTGAGGACACGGTTGGTAATTTTTCTAAGAAATTAAAAAGTGTGGTGTTCAGATTGTAAATAGCAAAAGTTCAAAAATCATAATTCTAATTCCCTTTCAACTTTAAAACGTTTTTCACTTTTCAACTCCAAGCCCGTCGTCATCGCCGTCTTCTTCAACGGTGAGGAGGGCTAATTCTAGTTTGTAACAGTTTGTCAAGAATTGCTGGATTTGGCTTCCAAAGCTTGTACCGGGACTTGTTTGTTTGTAATCTCTTCAGAATCGAAGACTTTCATGGAGGTGTAAATTATCCTTTTTTCAAATTTAAGTATTTGATAGGTAATTTGTATCTTGACTTAAGTTTTCATTCTTCACTTTCACATTCGAAATCATTGAGTCACAAAGGCTTGAACCACCTTGTAGCGAGATGAACGCGGGGGTTGAAAGGTAATCTCAAAATATAGATTATCACGGGGTTCGGGACGAACATTCGGATCCACCCTAGTCTAGTTTGTTTTTAAAACGAAACAAGAGCATTATATGATGTAGTTCAATCATTATCCTCTAGATTTTCCCCACCAGAGTCGGATGAGCCTTGTTCCTTGGCATGTCCTTAGAAAAACAATAAATGAGATACATATCACATGTGGCTTCTATGCCATGGCATTGTTTTAGTTTATAAATCTCATTTTGAATGTTCGGAATATGAACTTTAAAAATTTATATTGGTTTTTGTATGAAAATTGGAAAAATGATTTGAATGAGTTGCTTTGGACCGTCAATTTATATGCTTAAATGAAAATGTGTTTGGATAAACATAATTTTGGGTAATTTAAATATGAAAAGACATAATTAGAATGAATGCATTCTTATATAAGTAAGATAAAATGTTGTAAATGATGGATACTCGATAAAATAAAACCAAAAAAGGTTGGCATGAGTGGAAGGAACTCTAGTCACTTAGGCAAGAGGCCTTGTGTCCAAGCCCTTGTGGAGGCAAAAGAAATCCCCGACCATACCTCGAGGGACTAGTTTTGAGATTTTGGGTTTGAGGATACCATAGAAAACCAAGAAAGAAAAAAGATAAATGAATATTTGAAGTTTTTTGGAAGTTTTGAAAATTCAATAAAATGATTTTTCAGGTTATTTTCAATTTTCGAATAAGATCCCTTTTTGAGCTTACACTTTCATACTTAGAGATTTCATTTTGCTTTGAAGATTTTACTGTAACACTCGAGGGTTATCTCGAAATTATGGGATTTTTAAAAAAACATGAAATCTTATAAAATTATTTATTTTAGACTGATTGTCCTAAAAAATATCCTTATACATCCACGTTTTAATGATCGGGTCACCCACTTAAAGATGCCCATTCAACCTAACGTTTTTTATGGCATCTTTTTCAACCTGATGTCTGCATTAATGCAAATTTTCAGAAGCAAACTCTTATCCTGAAAATTTCTGAAGTGAAACTATCTAAAGTGTAACCTTCTTAAAAAAGTCTAAGTTGAAGCTTATTTGATTAAACTATATTTATGTCTATATTCTAGTGTGTATGGTATAATTTCTATATTTAGTTGAGTTGTAAAGTATCATGGTATTCGAATATGATGGTGTGTATGGACATTAAGATATATCTGTGGTCCAGATGAGACACATAGGCTATTACATTCGACTCTAAAGCGAGGGTTCTTCTATTCCTTGAAACATCTTGACCTTGATTTACCTGGTTTTATATCATATTGATAAGCCCGTATTTTAAACCTTTTCGGGCGCCTCTTTTCTTGAATTTGGCTCATTTTCTAGTGAATTTTATCCCATATTATACCTTGATTTGTTTTATTTGTGTGTATCAGGTATAGAACATCATTTGATCCAAAAGATGAGAGAAAAATCAAGAAAAGTGTCAACAAAGGGGTGATGCCGCAACATCACATCAAGGATACCGCGGGATCATTGTGTATAACGGCTATAAGGCTTGAACTGGGATGCCTCAGCATCCCGACTCCAATGCTGCAGCATCCCGTCCGCGTACAACAACTATTTATACGCATTTTAGGGCTGAAAATTAGAATTCCACACTTTTTACACCACAAGAATTGAGAGAAAAACATAGAGGAAGAAGAGAAAACCCTAGGAATCAATGAAAAAGCTTGAAGACTCCGAATTTGTCTATGAAAATGAAGAATTCAATCAACAATAAGAAATCAAGATTGTAATATGGAGTTTTTCATCTTCTTTTGAGATTAATTCATTGAATATGTCTTTTAAAGATTGTTATTACTCTTTCTTTTCGATCATGAACTAAATTCTTTTTACTAAAGCCGTGTGAAGGCCAAACTATGAATTATCGTTTATAAAATTTGTGTTTTTGATTATTGCTTGGTATGCTATGTGTTCAATTTGTTGTGTTTAATGCTTATGAGTGCATGATCACCACTTGTTCGATAAATTTCTTAGCTTAGATTCCGAGAGGATGTAGGTTAAGGATGCTTGGGCAATTGAACATCACATGTTAGAATTGACTAGGGACATATCCGATTCATTTGTGTAGCCTTCTAGTAATGGAAAATCTCATAAATCATGTTAATGCGTGTTTATTAATTAAATTCTCATATAGGGATATAGGGAATTATTAATTAACATAGATACACTATACCAAGGGATTCGGTAGTGTATAATTTTGGAGCTTCTGCCATAGCATGATAAGTCATAATTGAATAACACGCTTCATAATCGATAACGAGTAGTTTGGTCGAATCACGTGTCTTAGTTATCTCTCTCTCTAATTTTTCAATTTCTACGTGCTTTACACAATTCATTTGCTTTAGTTTAATTTAAACAATCACACCTTAATATTTGATTTAACTTGGAATTAGGTAACATAGTAGTTTCAATACTTAAATACGTTGTCCCTTGGGTAGATAATCCGGACTTAAAATTTCACTATATTACTTGCACGATCTAGTGCACTTGCTAGGTTTTTGCGTGTCACATATGATTACATTTTCACGTGTTCATTTTGATGTTATTGATCCTTGATGATACTAAAGTTGTGAGAGTTTTTCTTTCATTCCTCTGCCTCAATTTCTTAATTGTTTCCATTCTCTATTAATTTTTAGTCATGTTAATTCTTCAATTTTAGGTCTCGATCTCGTAAAGTTTCATTACTTGATCCATGATCCACGTCAAAGGGTCAATGTTAGCAGTGAAAGGATTCTTGGTATAATTTGATATTGATGTGTCTTAGTCTTTTCCTTGAATGCAAAGTCCATGAGTACATTTTCCATGAAAGTCATTGGAATAGTTTCAACTCTTGGCTCTCTACTCGCCAGTAAAAGGAGCTAAGTGCTGTTTAGGATAAAGTGCTACATGTTTGGGAGTCACCTCTTAGACTAAAGTGTTGTGAAATTTTTCAAGATTTGCATGCAATAACATAACATATAAATTCTTATAAATTCTTTAGATTATCATGTGAAACAATTTGTATAAAATAATATAATTTAAAACATATAAAAGTAAGAACGGCTGGCCTGTAGGAGTCACGCCACTTGACGCTGTCCTAAGATCGTGATGGCCTCCCCTCGTGCAGGTACTGTCGGCTCACCACCACCCCAAGATAAAACCCAAGAAGGCCACACCGGTGTTTTCTTTGTGAGCACGTTCACAAGAAAACTTTGTGAACAAGACCTTATCCTAGTTGCCCAAAATATAGAGAAAATATAGAAATGTATGAATGTTGTATGCTTGTGTTGTGTATTCTAACTAAGACCCCTGGGACCTATTTATAGTGCTAGGATGCATGTTGAAACCTACAAATTAAAAACACAAATAAAAACAATGTGGGAGGTTATGGTCAAAATTGTTAATGCAAATAATGTAAAATATTAAATTTGATTTTTGAAGTTTTGAAACTTCTAATTTCCAACAATCCCCCACAAGGTTTAAAACTTCAAAATGATATATAAATATATATATATATATATATATATATAAAAGGGCAACTAAATACCATGCAATGGGTGGAGGTGCCTTCCGGGCTTGAACCTACACTTAGTGTTGATAATTTCCATTTGAGGGAGCCATAATGGACTACGCCTGGAATTAGGTCCCTCGGCCAAACTTCAATACATCACACACACAGTATTGACATCGGTCTCAGTTCACGGGTTAGCGCATTAAAGGCCCTGCGTTCTAATCTTGATTCTTGTGAGGTCTCTAGGGTTAGCCCAACTCATAGCCACGGCCTATGTATGGCAACTCTCACTTAGGTGAAACCTCCAAGGGTACGTGTGAACTCTACCCCGCGGATTATTTCCCGCCTTGGTCTCATTAAGGATCAAAGCCAACCTTAACACACACTACAAAAGCACTATCACCATAGGGATGGGAAGGAGACACTCTCCTCATAAATTAGTGCTAAACGAGTCACGCATTATAGGTTGTTCCTACCCATTGAACCTTTTTCATGGGATCTCCAATCACAAAGGTTGGGTTACTCCCGGAGGTGACTCCCTTGTGGGCTTATGCCCATCCCCCTCGATGATTCATAAACACCCGTATTGGGTAGACCTTTAGTCAAATTATCAGCCAAGTTTCTCTCAGGCTTGAAAAAATTAAGTGATACCACATTTCTCTTTATTAAGGATTTTACACTTTTATATCTTGCTTGTAAATGTCTACTCATTTTCTTATTAGAATGGGTTTGCTTCACAAGATCTATCACAGCCTCAGAATCACAATGTATAGATATGGCTGGTAAAGGTTTCTTTACTAAAGGAAAATCGAGTAAAAGGTCTCTTAGCCATTCAGCAGTTGTACAAGTTAAATCTAACGCTATTAACTCAGCTTCCATTGTACTTCTAGAAATTACAATTTGTTTCTTAGATCCCCAAGTTATTGCTGCTCCTCCCAACATAAATACAAAGCCACTAGTAGATTTTATTTCAGAGCTATCGGTAATCCAATTAGCATCACTATACCCTTCAAGTACATTTGGAAAACCTTTATAGTATAAAGAAAAGTTTAGGGTTCCTCTAAGATACTTAAGAATTCTTTCTAAAACATTTCAGTGTTCTTCTGTAGGATTATGAGTGTATCTACTAAGCCTCCCAACCACATAACATATATCAGGACTAGTTCTATTAGAAAAATACAATAGTGACCCTATAATTTGAGAATATTTCAATTGTGACACGGGTTCTCCCAAGTTTTTATTTAGATGTACATTAGGATCATAAGGAGTAGACATTATCTTACAATCGTAGTAATTAAATTTTTTCAAGAATTTTTCAATAGCAATCGATTGATCTAGTGAGATTCCTTCTTTAGTTCTACTAACTTTCATGCCCAAAATAATATGAGCTTCACCCAAATCTTTCATTTCAAAGTTATTAGACAAATAATCTTTCACAGTTTTAATAAAATCCAAATTAGACCCAAAAATTAATATATCATCCACATATAAACATAGTATCACATATTCACCATTTGTTTCCTTAGCCACTACCACAAAAAAGTCCTATTACAGCGCACCTATGACAGCGATTTTGAAAACTGCTGTAATAGGGGGCACTCGGTTCGGACATATGACAGCGGTTCAAGCTGAACTGCTGTCATAGGTGTAAAAAAAAATTAAAAAAAAATAAAATTTGAACTTTTGGCAGCGGTTCGCCCGAACCGCTGCCAAAAGTTCAAATTTTGGGCGGGTTTATTTCAAACCGGCCTCCCCTCTCTCTCACTCTCACTCTCACTCACTCACTCTCTCTCTCTCTCTCTCTCAACTCTCTCACCACCACCACCACCGCCGCCGCCGTCCGCCGCCCCTCTCGGTTTCTCTCTCTATTTTTAGATCTACTTCTCTCTCTCTCTCGGTTTCTCTCTCGATTTCTAGATCTAGTTCTCTCTCTCTCGGTTTCTCTCGGTATAGGACCGCCGCCGCCCACCTCCGCCGCCGCCGACGCCCACCTCCGCCTCCGCCGCCGCCGCCTTCTTCCATTTAGTTTTGGTATTTTTTTTAGATAAATATAAATATATATATATATATACACACACACACACACACACAGTATATATAGATGTATGTATATGTGGGTGTATGCATATATGTGTGGATGTATGTATATTTGTGTATGTGTGGGTGTATTTATATTTGTGTATATGTGGGTGTATGTGTATTTGTGTATGTGTGTGTATGTATATTTGTGTATGAATATTTGTGTATGAATATTTGTGTATGTATATATGTGGATGGGTGTATGTATATTTGTGTATATGTTCATGGGTGTATGCATATATGTGTATATGTTAATGGGTGTATTTGTGTATGTGTGGGTGTGTGTATATTTGTGTATGTATATATGTGGATGGGTGTATGTATATTTGTGTATATGTTGATGGGTGTATGTATATTTGTGTATATGTTGATGGGTGTTTGTATATTTGTGTATGTGTGGGTGTACGTATATTTGTGTATTTATGAAAATATTTCTCGGTTGAAATTTTGCGGTGTTGGAATGACACGCAATTCACAAGGTCATAGAGAAACGGCATTCTGAACAAAACGCAAGACTTTGTCTTGCGCTCTCGTGATTTTAGCCATCCGAGATCGTTTAAGGCCTCAAATACGCGTTTTATTACAAAAATACGTATCTTTGTAATAAAACGCGTATTTGAGGCCTTAAACAATCTCGGATGGCTAAAATCACGAGAGCGCAAATTTTGCGTTTTGTTCAGAATGCCGTTTCTCTATGATCGTGCGAATTTTGTGTCATTCCGACATGGCAACATTATAAACGATAAAATAAAATTTAAAAAAAATAAATAAACCACCCTATGACAGCGGTTCAGCTGGAACCGCTGTCATAGGGTCCAATTTAATTTTTTTTTTTTTAATAAATGACCCTATGACAGCGGTTCTGCCGAAACCGCTGTAATAGGGTCACCCTACTGCAGCGGTTTCTATAGAACCGCTGTCATAGGGTTTTGACCTATGCCAGCGGTACCTATGACAGCGGTTCAAAACCGCTGTTATAGGTCATTTCTGTAGTATCGTTTGATTTAAATCCATTAGCAAGTATAACCTCATTAAACTTTTCATGCCATTGTTTAGGAGCTTGTTTTAAACCATACAACGATTTTACTAATTTAAATACTTTATGTTCTTGTCCTTTAACTTTAAAGCCTTCAGGTTGTTGCATGTAAATTTCTTCATCTAAATCTCCATTTAAAAACGCCATTTTTACATCCATTTGATGAATTATTAATTTATGTATAGATGCTAACGCCAGTAAAGTTCTAATAGTTGAAATTCTAGCGACAGACGAGTAAGTATCAAAATAGTCAATTCCTTCTTGTTGTGTAAACCCTTTTGCTACTAAACTTGCTTTATATTTATCTATAGACCCATCAGCTTTTAATTTCTTTTTAAAGATCTATTTACATCCTATCGGCTTACTACCAGGTGGTAAGTTAGATAATACCCAAGTATTATTTTGAATAATAGAATTATATTCATCATTTATGGCTTCTTTCCAAAAAGGTGCGTCTATAGAAGATATAGCTTCTTCATAGGTTTGGGGATCTCCTTCAACTACAAAGGTAATAAAGTCATCTCCGAAATTCTTTTCTACTCTAGGCCTCTTACTTCTTCTTAATTCTATAGATTCTTTTTCCTTGTTTTCTAAAATTGAACTGTTAGATGATTCACCTATATAAGATTCTATTCTTGGTGTTTCTAATTCACTTGTAATTTTAGTCTTAAAAAGGAAAACATCTTCAAAGAAAGTTGCATCTCTAGCCTCAATAATTGTGTTATCAGAAATACCACTAACATCAGAATTAACCACTAAAAATCTATTCGCACTACTATTTTGAGCATATCCGATAAATATAGCATCTATTGTTTTAGGACCTATTTTCTTTCTTTTAATATCAGGTATAGCTACTTTTGCTAAACACCCCCACACTTTAAGAAAATTCAGGTTAGGGGCTCTCTTTTTCCATAATTCAAAAGGAGTTTTATCATTATCTTTAACAATCACACGATTAAGTATAAAACACAAAGATAAAATAGCTTCCCCCCAAAAGTTTTCAGGTGCTCCAGAATTTAATAACATAGAGTTAACCATATCCATTAACGTCCTATTTTTCCTTTCAGCTACTCCATTTGATTGAGGTGAATAGGGAGGTGTGAATTCATGTTTAATACCATTTTCTTCACAAAATTTTTCTAACTCACCCGAAGAATATTCTCCTCCTCTATCTGGCCTTAATATTTTAACTTTTTTCTCTAATTGGTTCTCAACCTCAGTTTTATAAATCTTAAATTTTCCAAAGACTTCATCTTTAGACTTAATAAGATAAATATAACAATATTTAGAAAAGTCATCTATAAATGTTACAAAATATTTATTTCCACCTCTAGTTGGAGTTCTATTTGAATCACACACATCACTATGGATAAGTTCTAAGATAATTGAATCTCTGTGAACCGATTTATAAGCTCTTTTTGTTTGTTTAGCTTGTACACATATTTCACATTTATGATCAGTATTTACTTGAGATCTTGGAATTAATCCTAAATCCATAAGTCTCTTAACTTTTATATTACTAACATGTCCTAATCTTTTATGCCATAAAATATTAGATTCAATATTAAAAATAAAGGAGGAATTTTCTTCATCATTCAAAATATTTATTTTAAACAAACCATCACTTACAAAGCCTTTTCCAATAAAATCATTCTTTCTAGTTATTACAACTTTATTAGACTCCATAACTAGTTTATAACCATTTTCAACTAAACAAGACTCACTAACTAAATTTCTTCTCACTTCAAGTACGTGTCACACTCCATCTAGGGTTGATATCTTTCCGGACGTCATCTTTAACTCAACGCTCTCGATCCCATGTATTTGTGCGACAGTGTTGTTTCCTAGTGTCACGCTTCCTCCACTTGAGTTCTGATATGTTTTAAACATTGATTTTTCAAAACAAATATGAATATTAGCTCCTGAATATAACCACCATTCATTATTTTTATATGTAAAGTTTATTAAGGGAGTTATAGATTCTAACCTGATAGATGGTTCTCCATTGACCAACATGTTTACTTCTTGATTATTATGCTTAGAATTGAACCTAGGGTTGAACTTCTCGGTCTTCTTGTAGTAATAGTCTTTAGCCATATGATTAGTTCTTCCACACACGAAGCAGGGCTTCTCTATCTTTTCTTTGCCTTTATTATCCTTATAGTTTTGTGTCTTAAATCGATTATTATTATTATTATTATTATTGTGACGGTAGTCTTTCTTCCAATTCTTGTTGTTAATTTTAAACCTATTTCCCCTAGGCTTGAACCTATTTCGGTTATAGTTTCTTTTATCTTCCACTAAGTTAGCCTTAGCTTTCAACCCTTCTTGTTTAATGTTAATCCTATGTTGTTCTTCTACCCTCAAGGATTTAAAGACTTGACTTAAAGTTAAAGACCCTTGTTGATGTCTAAGACCTCTAGCAAAATTAGACCATGAAGGTGGGAGTTTATCAATTAGACATGAAACTTTATAATCTTCACTAAATTTTGACCCTCTTTCTTCTACAGGTTTTAGTAAGTCTTGAAATTCATGAATTTGTTCATTAATAGACTTTTCATCAACCATTATATATCTTCTAAAAGTAGAGGCATTAAATCTAACAATTCCCGCATCATCAATTCCATAATCGGCTTCTAAGGCATCCCAAAGCTCCTTAGCACTAGTAAAAGTAAGGTAAACATCGTAAAGTCTTTCAAACAAAGCACTAAGAATACGATTACAACAATGATAGTTTACATTTTCAGGGGTTTGCCAAGAGCTTGATTCAATATTTTCATCTATGGCAGACATAAACCCAAGAACGGTTAACCAATATTTCATTTGGTTTTGCCATCTTTTAAAGTTTAATCCGTTAAATTTCTCTGGTTTAACACTACTAGCATCTTCACGAGATGCCATTGTACTTTTTATTTTAAGTTAATTAGTAATGATAGGTAATAATAAGGGCAAAGAAACGATGTAAATCTTAATCACTTAACTGTAGGATTCAATAAAATAACGTCAATACTTAATCACAATAGGATTGGCTTTCAAGTCACAGATATTTCACAGCAGCAAATAAAATTAATAACAGATAAAAGCAATATCAGATTTAGTCATCAAATAACATACGATATTATTCTTGAAATAATTGTAAATATTCAATGAGTCACTACCACTATTTTCAAATCAATTAACGGTTTCAAGGACTAATATTGACACAAGAAATAAATAGCAATTTTACCGTTCTAGTGACCGTAAATGAAAGATGTCTACGATTATTAATTACAAGATTTGCAAGTGCACTATCTTTTCTTTTATGTCGAAAATATGAAATTATAATTTAATATTCTAAAGTAGACACTAGCACATAAACTAGCCTATTGGGATGCTAGCTGTCAAAAGTTTAAGTGAATTTTTTTTTTAATTATGATTATTATTATTTTTTAATTATCTATAAAACAATTATCAAAATTTGATACAACCTTAATGTATTTAGTAATTTGTTATTAATAATTCTGTGAACAAAGATTTTCAGAAATCATATACCTATTAGACAATTGCAAAACTGAACATTATTTTAATCTCATTAATCATAAAAGCAGATTCAAATGTTCCAAATAATTTAAAAGGTAGTAATATATAGTTCTTCTAGTACAGTGTTCAAGAATGAATTCTCTGGACTCTAGGATTGTGGAAGCAAAATTTGAATCTAAAATTTTTTACTGCAAAGACACAATATGTAATTTTGTAAATGTATTTGTTTAAAATTTGACACAACTTTTGTTTACCTACTGTTGATAAGAAAGACTGTTAAAAGTATAGTTATCAGCCAATCAGGCAAACAGAAGGCATGCAAACGACAAGGCAATTACAAATTCATAGAGTTAAAATTACTATAGAAACACAACTTCAGCACAATCACGATCTTAGATTGTTGTGAAATTTTTCAAGATTTGCATGCAATAACATAACATATAAATTCTTTAGATTATCACGGCTGGCCTGTAGGAGTCACACCACTTGACGCTGTCCTAAGATCGTGATGGCCTCCCCTTGTGCAGGTACTGTCGGCTCACCACCACCCCAAGATAAAACCCAAGAAGGCCACACCGGTGTTTTCTTTGTGATCACGTTCACAAGAAAACTTTGTGAACAAGACCTTATCCTAGTTGCCCAAAATATAGAGAAAATATAGAATTGTATGAATGTTGTATGCTTGTGTTGTGTATTCTAACTAAGACACCTAGGACCTATTTATAGTGCTAGGATGCTTGTTGAAACCTACAAATTAAAAACACAAATAAATACAATGTGGGAGGTTATGGTCAAAATTGTTAATGCAAATAATGTAAAATATTAAATTTGATTTTTTGAAGTTTTGAAATTTCCAATTTCCAACATAAATTACTGCAATGGGACTGGCCTCTTAGCCGCAAGAGCCACCTTCGGGGTCCCTATATTTGGCATCTTTCCGCTATTTTATCGCATGCATGATATAAATTTGAACTCTTCTTGATCGACATTATATGAAGCTCTCCGTTGTATGTACAAGCTCCTAAAACACTAATTTCACTTCCTTTCTTGTTTGCATATGTTTTTCTCGCCGCTATTATCAATGGTTGGAGGCGAATAAGGTTATCGTTCAATGGTAAAATGGAGGTGTAGTGGCACATCAAACGTCATGGTGCAACGGTATGGTGGTTCTACGGCTATGGTGGCGGTTTGGAGGATGTTTGGGGTTCGGTGATGAACTCTCTTCCACTTTGATGGTTCGCATGGGTAAGACCACTGTGGTGGTGGGTGTGCAAGTTGTGGAGTCTTAAAGGAAACATGAATTCTTACCATCCATGGTGGTGGAGCAGTAATTCAGTCGCACGAGAAACGATGGAAGTGGGCCAGTAGTATCACAGACGAGGGGATAAAGGATGAAGAATGGGTGGAGCGAAATACGTTTAAGTCTTGTTAAGAAATTAGGGAAATGCACGCGTTGATCAAAGATGAAGTATGAAGTTAAAATGTTTTAAATTTTTGTTGAAAAATTAGGGAAAATCAAAACTTTTGGGGTACTTTGAACAATTTAGATGGATGGGGTGTTGGGACAAACTTATAATATGTATAGGGAAATGCAAAGTAAAAGGTACAACGAAGATTACCCCAACCGTACAGGCTTCTGAGCACTTTGCCCTTTATTCTAAAAAAGCTCGCATTTAACACCCCAACTTTTGATTTTTTTTTCCAGAATACCCCCCAATTTTCTTTCTGGCAAAAGATTTATCCAAAGACTCTTAGATGTGTGTATTTGGCCCCTTAACCTTAAAAAATGTGCACTTTAACGGAAAAATCGCAATTTTGGTACACTTATGTGGCCTGCACGTTTTTTTGGTACATTAATATGGGGGGTAGCAATTTGGGTACATTATTGATAGGGTAAAAACAGTAACCTACCTAAACTTTTCGAGTTTTGACACTTTTTTATACAAACTTTTTTTTTTTACACTTATTTATCTAAACTAATCGATTTTTACACAATTTTATCTTTTGGCATTTTCCGGCGGAATATTCCGCCGGAATTCTGTCACATGCAACTCATGTGACCAATTTATGGGTAAAAATGGAATTTCACACAAAATTTGAAGGTTATCTTAGTCATTTACCATTTTCCCCTCTCTTTTTTCTCTCTCTATCCTATCTTCTTCAACCCACCACTCCCCCCCCCCCAACACACACACACCAGACGCACACACACACTCACTCACATATATATATGTGTGTGTATATCTATATATAACACAAAAATTTGAATCACACACACATATATACGTACAACACACAAATATATATATATACACACACACACGCAGACACACACACACATATATACGTACAACACACAAATATATATATATATATATACACACACACACACAGACACACACACACATTTATATACACACACACACACACATATTTATATACACACACACGCAGACACACACACACACACACATATTTATATACACACACACGCAGACACACACACACACACATATTTATATACACACACACGCAGACACACACACACACACACATATTTATATACACACACACACACACACGCATATTTATATACACACACACGCAGACACACACACACATATTTATATACACACACGCAGACACACACACACACACATATTTTTTTTTTTTGGGTTACTCTGCGTGTATATATGTGTAAATGTGTGCGTGAGAGTTGAAGTCTGCGTGTGTGTATATAAATATGTGTGTGCGCCTGCGTGTGTGTGTGTATATATATATATATATATATTTGTGTGTGTGTATATATATATATATTTGTGTGTGTGTGTCTGCGTGTGTGTGTATATATATATATATATATTTGTGTGTGTGTGTATATATATATACACAGTGAGTGTGTGTATATATAATATATATATATATATATATATATTTGTGTGTGTGTATGTACACAGTGTGTGTGTGTGTGTCTGGTGTGTGTGTTGGGGTGGAGGGGGTGGTGGTGGTGGTGGGGGGGGGGGGGGGTTGAAGAAGTGGGGCTCACCAATTTAAGTAAGGGCAAAAAAGACTTTTAGCCAAAAATTGGATTCCACCGGAATATTCCGCAGAAAAATGCCAAAAGATAAAATTGTGTAAAAATCGATTAGTTTAGATAAATAAGTGTAAAAAAAAAAAAGTTTGTATAAAAAAGTGTCAAAACTAGTAAAGTTTAGGTAGGATACTGTTTTTACCCCTAAAAAAATTTAGCAATTTCAGTACATATCGCCAGAAATTGCTGACATGGCGCCGAAAATTGCTGACGTGGCCGCCGAAAAATGTCAAAATTGGGGATTTTTCATAATGGAGGGAAAATTGCTGACGTGGCATCCAAGTGGACAATGAGTTGATGTCGACAATGAGGCCAAATTGACAAACTTTAAAATTTTTGCTACTTGGGAGGTTTGAACCTTTGACATTTGAGCTAAAAATTAACATTCCCACCACTCCACCACATGCCATAACTTGATTTATTTTGCTTTAGTTTATGTACTTATATCATTACTTCAATCTATGACTTATAAATATTATTCTCCAAAGTAATTTTCTTTTTAACATAAGACTATAACTTTAATGATATTGTAATAAAATATATTAAAAAAATCTTATAAAAAACTAAAATATATTAAAAATTCAAATACATATAAATATTTAAAAACATACATATTTAAGTAGTTGATGAGTTTACAAAATTAATATTTTAAATATATATTCTTTGTCGTTATTAATAATAATATATATTAATATATTTTAGTTCATAAATTTTTATATAAATTAATCTTCTAAATATGTTTCTCAATGCAATTTTTCTAGAAAGATATTGTTTTTCAAGAATTTTTTTATATCTAACATAATTATTTAAATAAGATGGACGTATATTTTTGGATATAATTTCTCCATAATAAAACAAACATATGTAACTATTTAAATAATCTTTTATATATGTACTTATTCAAAATATATAGGGACGTATATTTAAATATTCTTTTATATATGTACGTATTAATTATGATTTTAATCTTAAATTCTCATATTTTTTAATCTTTTTGAAAGCTTTAAAAAAATATTTTTTTTGATAACTACCATATTAGAATTAAAAATAAATTATAAAAAATTATTTAGAATATTTAATAATAAAAAATAAAATTGGTTTTATACCATTTATCAATTTAAAATAAAAAAATTGTAGAATGGGTTTTAAGATTGAAACGTATTTTAATTGGTTTTGGGGAAACAAAAATTTATTGTAGGGGGATTTTAGTATTTTTTTTTCTTACAAATATTTAATATATTTTAAATATTTACAAGAACATGTACATGTAAAAAATATATAATATCTATATATGTTATAATTGAAATAATTGTATATTTTATGATAAATTTTTAGATAAAATAATTGTATACTCGAAATATATAATTACTCTTTTCATACATGAATTATTAGTTATATCTTTTAGTGTATATAAATTTAATAAATATATAAATATTCTTATATAAAATCTTAATACATATTACTAAGACATATACCAAGGTAATGGTATAAGTAACTAAACTAAAGCCAAATAGAACAAGTTATGGCATGTGATGGAGTGGTAGAAGTGCTAAATTTTAGCTCAAAGGTCATGGGTTCAAACCTCCCTAGTAGTAAATTTTTTTAACTTTGTCCAATTAGCCACCATGTCATCAATCCATTATCCACTTGGCTACCACATCATCAATTTTCCCTCCAATTCTGAAAAATCCCCAATTTTGACATTTTCCTGTGACCACGTCAGCAATTTCTAGTGATATGTACTAAAACTGCTAATTTTTTACCAATAATGTACCCAAATTGCTGCCCTCCTACATTAGTGTACCAAAAAAACGTGCAGACCATATTAGTGTACCAAAATTGCAATTTTTCCGCACTTTAACCATCAAATTCTTATTTTGGTTGAATAAAGTAGAGTAGTTCACCAAAAAAATTGTCATGTACTAATTTCTTCCATTATATATGGATATTATAACCAAAGGAAAAATTACAATTTTGGTCCTATATATTGTTGTGGTTGGGGGGGGGGGGGGGGGTTGGTGAGTCCTATAATTTTTAATTTTGTGGCAATTTTAGTCCTCAGTGTGGCAATTTTGGTCCTCTGGGCTGAATTTTTTTTTTAATTGGGGATTTTCAAGAGAAAATGTAGTTTTGAATGATTTTTTTTTGGGGGGGGGGGAGGGGATTGTGGAATTTGTTAATATTTTATTTATATATATAGCTATATAAACACACAACACACACTATCAACAACAATATGCAACAAATTTTTTATTTTTCATATTTATTTATCTATTTTTTCCCCTTAATTAATTAAGAATCGTAATTTCACAGTATCTTAAAACAATATAAATTAATATTATTTACTATCAATGGTTGTATATAATATATGTATTTACATACACACACACACACACACACACACACATATATATATATATAACATTTCAACTTTAGAAAAATTATAAAATACTCCCCGTCTCCATAACATATCGAGTACTCCTCTTAGATAAATTGATACCATATGTTAAAGTATGAAAAATAAAAATAAATTAGATTTAGACATTATTTAGTAATTGTTTATTATTATATTTTTTATTTTCTATGTATGTATGTAAATATATTTTAGTATACTTGTATTTTAGCAAGTTTATTTTTATATTGTGGATCTCTGTTAGGAATTTCATGTTAGATGTTTTGATGATGACAAGATAGGATTTCATGTTAGACCCCAAAAGAATGTAAGTTTATACTTTCATAGAATATCTGTATAAGCCTTTGAAAGTTTATTAGTTTGTTAGGCTTGTAATTTTTATCTTTGTAGATTTTAGACTAAGTATTTGATACCCAGTCACTGATAGAATTCTGAGTGAGTCTATCATTGAGTCTGTCAAGCGCTTAAAGATTGTCTTAAGCGCTCAGCAACTCAAGCGTCCAAGTGACTCAAGCATCCAACTTTCAGATTCATCTAAAGAATAAAACCCAAGTTATCAAGGACTTAAATGCAATCACCAATGGACATTTATTTCTAACGGGAAATAAATTCAAAACGCATTAAATGCTTGATAAGTGCATTAAATGTAACAAGACAGTGTGAGTTGTGGACAAGCCACCTTTTGACTAGACTGTCAGCTTTTCAGAATTCAAGTCTGCTCCTGTCCAATTAGAACCAGCAAAAATTGAAGAATGTCAGAAAGGGACTATTTGCGTGAGAGACACGCTCCTGATTGTGTCCAACGGACAACTCCCAAGAATCTCTATAAATAGTGCCCTCCAGCAAAACCTTTATGTACGGGAAAAGAGACCAAAATTATACACGCATATACACAAGAAAAGGTCCAAGCTTTGCTGAAATTATTTGAGAGAAAAGCTTAGACACTCCATAGCCATATTGGAACTCGAGAAAGTTCATTGATTCAACAAGCAGTATTTTTGTGTAAAAGAAGCTTGTTGAAGTAGGTCTTTATTGAAGCTCCAAAATCCTTCAAGCTTCTCAAATACATTCCAAAGACAGTCACCGATATCTCAAACATCTTCATAGAAGAACCGTACACTACTACTAAGATATCCAAAGTTGTTTGAACTTCCCAACATCAAACAAACCCATGACAGAACCCTCAACCTCTTTCATCTGAGTGAGAAAGTTGTTCATTCCACAAGCAATATTTTTGTGTAAAAGAAGCTTGTTGAAGGTCTTTATTGGAGCTGAAATCTGTGTGACCAAGGAGCTCGAGATCGTTTTCTGAGGATAGAAGTGCCTTGTTCCAGAAATCTGTGTGACCAAGGAGCCCAAGTCATCGACTTCCATTTGTTCCCTATTTTGTAGAAGTCTTTGTTTGACTCTTCGAGAATCAATTTAGTGGATTGCCTCCGAGTGATCAAAGTAGAAGAAGGACGTAGCTGGAATTACTTCACTTAGTGAACCTTACAATATCTTGTGTCACTTACTGCTCTATTGCTTTACCTTACTCTTGCATATTACATCTCTGAAAAGGCATTAAAACAGTTAAGTGACTATTTGAAAAAAGAGAATGCTAAGCTTTCAAATCAGTCTTAAGTGCTTGACCAAACGCTAAGCTCTTTAAGCGTTCAAAATGATTTAAAGATAAGCGACTAAGGAAAAACTTTGTGACGCTAAACACTTTCAAAGAGAAGACTTATAAAATCATTCCGCTGTGCTAACATCGATCAAATAACTGAACGCTTAAACCTATCTGGTTATAGTATTCAAATCTTGAAGTCTAAGTTAACTTTCTAAAAACAGTCTTCAATAGATGCTTAGCCAAGCGCCTATATTTTCAAGCTTCCAAACCAATTTTAATCTGAATAATCTTTTAAGTCGAAAAAGATTTCAGAGTCTACTCAACCCCCTCTTCTAGACCCTTTCGTATGCCACGTGGGACCAACAATCTCAAATGGATGCACAATAATTATTTTCCCCCCAAAATCAACAAAAGTTCAAATTTCCCCTCCAAAATTCAAAAAAAACCTCAAATTGGATGCAAAATCCCCAATTTTTAGAATTTTTTGGCTCGGGGGATCAAAATTGCCACTCGGAGGACTAAAATTCCCACAAAATTTAAAGATACAGGACTTAATTGCAAGTTAGAAAATATACTGTCCAAAAGTTGCAACCCCCCCCCCTCCCCCCCCCCCACTAATATATAGTACCAAAATTGCAATTTTCCCTATAACCAAACTAACCTTATATATTGACATTCCAATCAATTCGAGTTATCTTAAAATTAAAAATTAAATTAATAGTTATTTTTTATACATGAATAAATGTATGATAACCATATAGTTTTTAATTATAAAGTTATTCAAATTGATTAATATGTCCATATATATTAAGAGGTAGATTCCACATGTCAAATATTTGGTGAAATATTCCACTTTATTCAGTCAAAATATCAATGGGTAAACTGCACATTCTTTTTAACGTCGGGGGCAAAGTGCATCTTTATTTATGGTTAGTTGGTAAAGTACACAAATTTTGGAGTATATAAGAATCTCCAATGGAATATTATGTGGAAAACGGAATTGGAGGTATTCTCAAAAAAAGAAAAAAAAAGCTAAGGTTAAGCTGTCAAATGAGAACTTTTCGGACATAGGGATATCAATGAGTTCGGATAGAGCGAGTACCTGACCCAAACTCGCCCCATTTGGGATGAGTATGAGTTTAATTAAATGGGACCGGGTCTAAGTCTGGGTATTGAAATTCTAGCTTCCGCCTGATCCAAAGTGGGTAACGAGTCCAGGAGATATCCGCTCTGGACCCGGACCTAGACCCATACCCAGACTCGCCCCAATTGTTATATATATTTTTTTGTAATTTTATATATCATAAGGTATTATTTAGTATTTATAAATATTACTAAATTTTAATTAATATATATTAATTAAAACTCAAAATATGAGAAAAGTGTGTTTTTTTTTTTTTTTGGTACAAAGAAAAGTGCTCTTTCAAGTAGTAATATAGTACTATGCAACAACTCTAATTTCTCGTTTCTCAAGCAAGTATGGAGATTACTTTATTTTTTTGAGATTTGTAATTAATTTGAATGTGTTTACATTATAATACATGATGACTTATATTTTTGGATGTGTTTATATTGATTTGATGTTATTTTATATGTTTTGTACAAAAAAATAGTAGGAAAAAATAGATGTCAGATTGGTTCTATCGGGTTTCAAGCTGGGCTGGGACGTGATCGGGTCCGAGTATTAAGAAAGCTAAATGGGGTGGGTCCCCAGTCCTGCAATACTCGACTCATACCCGCCCCGTTGCCATCCAATCAGACGAAGTACAAAACATGGGGAATATGTGTTGATGCACGTGGGATTTACACCCATAAATTTATATTATAATAGCGAGAAATTGAGTATAATATGTGCATATAAAGCGTAAATAGTAATAGATAATCTTGCATAAAAGTGTAAGAGAATAATAAAGATCAGAATTTATAGTGGTTCGGTCGATGAGATCTATATCCATGGGAGGGTAAAGTTGTTGTCTCCCTTATTCATCTTTCAAGACATGTATTTATACAAATTGATAGCATTGGCTAAATATGGTAGCTAAAATCGAGTTGATCTTCTTCCTGCTCTATTTATGGTAGCTAGGACCATTTTTGGGAATCTGGAGATCTGGCTGGATATGTCCAGAATTAGGCCCTTGATCTTGCTTGATTGTCTCTTCCTGCTTTGGAAAGTGTTTGACCAAATCTCCTTAGATTGATTCTTAATGAGATATTTGATTGGATCTTGTCTATTAATTGATCCTTTTCCTTTTAGTCTCCGATTGTGCTCCCTTTCGGCTAATGGATCCGACAGATATGTAATTGTATGGGCCAATCTCCTAATTTAAATAGGAAGAATAATATATTATTATTTGGCCTTATCAGCTTGGCTCAATGGATGATATTCACCCACATCTATAGTCCCCCTAACTCTGAAGTTTGACTTGTCAAGCCGAAAGAGTTGAAAAGAATCAATTATAGGAGCCAAGCTGTCAGCTAAAATTCCTCCTGAATTTCTATTGAAAAGTCGAGCTGAGAGGACTACTAAATTTCCACCTGCAGACTATGCTGAGAATGTTGCTTCTGTATTTTTTAACCCAAATGGAATGACTACATAGCAGTAGGTGCTAAATGAGGTGATAAATCTTCCGTATCCAGTGGAATCTGGTGATATCCACTCTAGGTGTCCATTGTGCTAAGCAGCTCAAATCCTGCTATCGAGTCAACTAGCTGCTCAATCCTGGGCAATGGGCAATGGTGTTGTGAATCGAACCAGTGGATAAAAAATTTTCTCCGATTCACATAGCCCCAACTCAATTCATGTTTTTGATAATTTCATGGTCACAAAAACAATATCAAGAATAGGTGGTAGTCTAATTACCTTTTCGATGAAATCCAAAAGTCTAGCCTTTTTGTTGAGAAACAACATATCGTTCCTTCCTCTAGATAATCACGTGAAAGATGACCTTCAAATCTTGAAGCTCGACCTCCTCTACCTTGGAATGGGTTGGGCGTCTCTACGGTTTATCTGGAGGGAAATGATTTTGTGTTTTACTATTTTTCACCCTCTAAGATGAAAAATTGACTTGAGTTATGATTTTAGTTAAACACCTAGTGTTTAAATAAAAGACTACTCTTTGACTTAAGGAGAAGAGGGGGGCGGCCGAGTGTACCCTAGGGATAGGTGTACTGGGCTTTTTCTAACTCCAAGCCCAGTGTTAAGTATTTATTAATATTCCCAGTCTAATCCAATTGGTAATTAATTAAATACTAATCTCTTTTTATTAATAGTACTTTATTAGTTCTAAATTAATAATACCATACTATTAATATTGATTCAATAAAAATAATTTTAACTACAATAAATAAATATATTTATTATAATCAATACATATCCCTTTTGACAATTTCCACTCCAAGTGAAATTACCAAAATACCTTCAAATAGTAAAACTCCTTTACAGTAAAATATCCCTTTTGATTGGCATTGGGAGAATTCTAAGGATATAGTTATCACCAAGCCATCCCGTGAAGGTATACCGAAATCCAATCAAGTACGAGATGAATATTTCATCACGAACCTTTGTGTTATAAATACTATATGAGTATAAACTCTTCACTGACGCAACCCGATCAAGTAAGAGTTATGGAACATCAAACTCATACAACTTAATACTGTACTTTATAATCATACTGATGTGAAATTACCAAACTACCATTCATATCCAATATAAGTCAGACATTAATACTTTAGCCAAAAACTTTAATTTCACAACACCTATGACGTACAGGTTGCTTCTCGTTTACTTTCGAGACAATGAATCCCCTATTGGCAGTCCATTTCCCATTGTGAAATGCACAAATTGAATCGTACTTCGAGGTCAACCCCACCAATAGGTGATTGGGCCTAACTACTCTAATAACTTATTCAATGGTACGAGCACAATGTAAATGACTCCTCAGGTCTAAAGTTCACTCATACTATTATAACGGTAATCCTCATCATTGACTGTCACTGAGTAAAAACCTATGTGATAGGATTACAACGAGTCATGTTCGAATATGTTAATTCCATTAACCATATTCATAACACCAACTCCCACTATCCAATCAGTGTGAGACTTAGCACTTTTCTTGTCAAAGCAAGTGTCATACGAGTCAAATCTAAACGCCCAATTTAGATTCTTTAACTCGCGAACCATCTTTATAAGATCAAGCACTTAACTCCACCAGTGCTCCTACTTATCAAATAAGCAGTGGTGAGTACACCTCGATCTTAAGAACCTATTTGTTCAATATATTTAATGGCCCAATTAGATTTATAAGACAAACTCAATGCCTTTTATTAATCAATAATAATGTTCATACAACATAAATAAAACGGCCTCTTAAATCTAATTCCTCAATGGCATGGAGGGCATAACATCTAACAATCTCCCACTTGCACTCAATGTCAATTTATTATTGTATTTGAGTCCCATCTTCTCGAGATGTTTCTCTAGCACCGCCGATGATAGAGGCTTAGTGAGTGGGTCAGATACATTTTTCGCTGAGGATACTTTCTGCACGGCGATGTCGCCTCTTCCAACGATTTTTCTTGTATTATGTGATACCTTCTCTCTATGTGTTTAGATTTATTACGAGACCTTGGTTCTTTAGCCAGTGCTATTGCTCCATTGTTGTCACACCATAGTGGCAACGACATTTCCATGCTAGGAACCACTTGAAGTTCAACCATGAACTTCTTTATCCAAATAGCTTCGTTGAGGCAGCTATGCATTCCGCTTCACATGTGGAGTTCGCAGTTGTGCTTTGCTTGGAACTTTTCCAGGACACTGCCCCACCATTCAGAGTGAATATAAACCCAGATGTAGATTTTTAATCATCCACATCAGACTGAAAGTCTGAGTCAGAATATCCATCTACTCTCATCTCTTCATTTCCATATATTAGAAGCATATCCTTGATTCTTCTAAGATGCTTAAGGATAGCCTTCACAGCCATCCGATGCTGCTCACTAAGGTTAGTTTGAAACCGACTAACTACACTCACAGCGTAGGCTATGTCAAATCTCCTGCATAACATTGCATACATGAGACTTCTCACTGCTGATGCATATGAGATATTACTCATCTTTAGTTTGTCTCATCCAATTTTGGACACAGACTTAGAGAGATGTAATCCATATCTCATGGGCAGAAGTCCTCCCTTAGAGTTACTCATTACATATCTCTTAAGGACTTTCTCAAGGTAGAGCTCTTGGGAGAGGCCTAGCATTCGATTTTCCCTATCCTGGTAGATGCGAATCCCAAGGATGTAGGTTGCTTCTCATGAGTCTTTCATGGAAAATGTGCTGGAAAACCATTCCTTGACTGATGTCAACTAGCCTGTGTCATTCCCCATTAGTAATATGCCATCTACATACAACACTAGGAACGTCAACTTGCTCCCACTGGACAATTTATAGACACACGGTTCATCTTCATTCTTAATGAATCCATAAGATTTCGCTTCTTGATCGAACTGTTGATTCCAGCTGTGAGACGCCTGCTTAAGTCCATAAATGGACTTATTTAGTTTGCAAATTGATGTGGACGTAAATATCACTTTTCACAAATTGGGCTCGGGAGAATTGGGCCTCAAGAAAAGCTCATGGGATACCTCAAGGAAGGTTCGTGGGCTACCTTAAAGGTGAGATGAAAGATAGCAAGGTGGAAACCTAATGAGGAGACTGATAAAATAAGGAATGATATTTGATGTGGCTGGGATTCTCTATTTATTACTTGGCTTCAAGAACAGAGAAATTTCGCAGTAATTTAGCTCAAGTGGGAAGACAGAGGGGAAGGCTTATTGGATATCCAAGGAAGCTAGCGCATGGCAAGGATGAAAGATACCTGCATCGGACATGTGGAGGGCAAGCTAGAAGAAGATAGAAGATTGGATCGAGTCAAATCATATTGGATCCCAACCGATATCTCCTAAGATAGGGGATATGATCCTCATATCCCTTAACAACAAGGAATTGGTTAAACTGACCGATTTATGGCCCTATAAATAACTGTAATATTCTCTTGTATAGGTTACATTTTCTAGAAATACAAAAATCGATATCTCTGTATTTTCTCTCAAGAACATCGAAAATAATAAAACACTTCTCCTTTTTTCATTACTTATTTTTTTATTCCACATTTGATTACTCCTCTTTACTATTCTGCATATTTTCCTTAAATCAAAAGGATACAATCGTGTTTCATTTTCACAATTTTTCTTGGTGTAATTTTGAACCGCATCAAGGGCGCCGTCTGTGGGAAAATCTGAGTAGGAGATGTGAGTTTCTTGAAGCGCTCTTTTGAGAAATATTGAAGCCGAATATGCCTTTTCTTCCTTCTGCAAAGTTGTAGATCTGCTCGTTTTCTAGTCAGACCAACTGGCCTTGACAAGATACGAGACCCGTAGTCTTTCCTGTGATCTTCGCACCATCGTTGCGCAGCGCAGTCCTTGGCCGAACGCTTCTGAATGTTCATGAACATTTTTGGGTCCTTATACTTCTGAATTAGCTGTGGACGTTTTCATCATAGTTGTAGGTCTTTATCTTGGCTCTCCATACATATAAGATACGTATAGAATAGAGGATGGTAGCTTTAGATTGGCTTTTTTTTCCAGAACTACACAGAACTACCTGATTTGGCCGAATTCAACCGATAGTAAAGGGCAATGTCAACCATTGAAGGAACTCCACGAATTGAAGAAAGTAATGCAAATAATCTATTAGGAACAACACCAGGCGCTGCCCCACCTGCACCAGTGTCATTATCCATCTCGGGATCGACCGAAAATGGATCCCAAACCATTGACTTGCAAGTGGGAGGAGACTCTCGGCTTCCTCCTCCACCCACTCCAGGCTTCTTACCCAGCAAGAATGGGGGACTGCCACATGAAAGGGGAGCTCCGGGATCACCTCATTTCAATTTTCTCAACACGCTACCTGTAGGGAATGCTCCCTCAATGGTAGACCAGTGGGGACGCTTGGTAACTCCCTATGAAACTCCACCTTTTGTCAATGCGGGCCATTCGACTGCTTATACTACGGAATCTATCCCAACAAATTTCCCATCAGGTGTCCCGGCGGCTTTCCCATCGGCTATCTCGATAACTTTCCCATCAGGTGTCCCAACGGCGTTCCCATCGGCCATCCCGATAACTTTCCCATCAGGTGTCTCGGCGACTGTCCCATTGACAATCCGGACAGCTTTCCCATCAGCTATCCCAAGAACGACATTCCCTCCACATGCCACCTCATTCGCTTCGCCACTGACTATAGCCAGTACCCACGGGGATGACCGCAGATCTCCAGTTATCTGCCAAGGAGGAGGACATCCTGCGATTGTAGGGGCCAATGTATTCGAAACTACCGTTGGCCTTCCGAGACAAGAACATCTTCAAGGGGAGGCAACTGGCTTGCCCCGGGCCAACATAATCAAAAAACTTGAAGATTTGCAAGAAGAAATGAGGAGGATAAGGCAGCATGGGACTCTAGTAGCATTTGAGGACATTAACCTAACAATATCCCACTTGTACTCAATGCCAATCGCTATGGTATCTAATACCCATCTTTTCAAGATGTCGATCCAGCACTGTCTGTGTCAAAGGCTTGGTCAATGGGTCAGCGACGTTGTCTGCTGAATTTACTCTTTGAACAGCTATCTCGCATCTTCCAACGATTTCCCTTATTATGTGATATCTTCTCTCTATGTGCTTGAATTTGTTGTGAGACCTTGGTTCCTTTACTTGTGCAATAACCCCGTTATTGTCACAATAAAGTGGAAATGGCAGAGCTCCACACTGAGACCACTTGAAGTTCTCCAAGAAACTTCCTAATCCAAACACCATCTTTAGCAGCCTCTGAAGCTGCTATGTATTCTGCCTCAGTGGTGGAACTTTTCCAAGTCACTGCTCCACCATTGAGCGTGAATGTAAACCCTAAAGTGGATTTATGATCATCTGCATCAGATTGAAAATCTGAGTCAGTATATCCATCCACCTTCAAATCTCCATGTCTATATGTTAGGACCATATCCTTAGTTCTGTTCAGATACTTGAGGATATGTTTTACAACATCCAATGTTCTCTTCCCGAGTTAGCTTGATAACGACTTACCACGCTTACTGTATAGGCTTTGTCTGGCCGTGTGCATAACATGGCGTACATCAGACGCGTAGGGCACCTTACTCATTTCTTTCCTATCTTCCTCACTTTGAGGAAACATAGACTTTGGAAGGTGCACCACGTGTCTCATGGGCAAGAAACCTTTTTTAGAGTCTTCCATCCTAAATCTCTTTAGGACTTTCTCTAAGTAAAGGGCTTGGGAAAGTCCTATCATTCTATTTGTTCTAATCCTGTAGATACGAATCCCTAGAATATATGTTGCTTCTCCCAAGTCTTTCATGGAGAATGTATTTAAAAGCCATCTCTTGACTGATGTGAGCATTCCTACATCATTTCCTATGACTAGGATGTCATCCACATATAAGACAAGGAAAGTGATTTTACTCCCACTAACCTTCTTGTAAATACATGGTTCATCTTTGTTTTTAACGAAGTCAATCCTTTGACTGCTTCGTCAAAACATAGATTCCAACTCCTAGAGGCTTGCTTAAGTCCATAAATGGATCTCTTAAATTTGCACACCTTATGAATATCAGATCCAGATGCAAAGCCTTTAGACTGCTCCATATAGATATCCTCTTCGAAGAATCCATTTAGGAAAGCCGTCTTTACATCCATATTCCATATCTCTTAGTCCAAGTGTGTAGCTATTGCGAATAGAATTCGAATAGACTTGATCATTGCCATAGGTGAAAAGGTCTCTTTGTAGTCAATTCCTTCCTTTTGACTATAACCTTTTGCTACAAGTCCTGCCTTGTATGTGTCAACTTTTCCATCTGAGCCTATCTTCCTCTTGTAGATCCATTTACACCCTATAGGTGCAATGCCATCATGACGATCTACCAGAGTTCAAACTTGGTTGGAATGCATCGAGTCTATCTTTGCTTGCATAGCTTCTCGCCACTTTGCAGATTCGATATCCATCATTGCTCGATCATAAGTAGAAGGGTCGTCCCCATGAACTCCCACTGCTATAGTGTGGACACCCGGTTCCTCTTGTAGCAGGTACCTATAGTACCTATCAGGTTAATGTGGTACTCTACCAGATCTTCGCAATGTTGGCTGTGTTTCGTCAGGTTCAGTGTGTGTATCTTGAATAGTCGTCTCCCTGGGTGTTTCATATTGTTCATTGAGAACAATCTTTCTACATGCACCACCTTCTTGAATGAATTCATCTTCTAGAAAGTGTGCTTGCAGTGCAACAATGATCCTTTGATCATCTTGCATGTAGAATAGGTCTCCCATAGAATCTTCTGGAAAACCGATGAAACATCCTTTAAGCGACTTTGCTTCTAATTTCTCTGCCTTTGTCTTTTTAATGTAGGCAGGGTATCCCCAAACCGTAATGTACTTAAGGTTTGATTTCTATTTCTCCACATCTCATATGGAGTCTTAGGAACGGATTTGGAAGGACATCTATTCAAGATATGAACAGCCATAAGGAGTGCATGTCCCCATAAGAAGATGGGTAAATCAGTGTAGCTGAGCATAGATCGAACCATATCCAAAAGCGTTTGATTCCTACGCTCTGCTACCCCATTCAGTTGTGGAGTTGCTGGTGGTGTGAGTTGTAATATTGTCCCATGTTCCTTTAGGAACTGATCAAACTCGTCACTCATATATTCACCTCCATGATCCGATCGCAGTGTCTTTATATGATGACCAGTTTGTTTTTCCACCAAAGCCTTAAATTCTTTGAACTTATCAAATGATTCAGACTTATATTTAATTAGATACACAAGACCATACCTTAAATGGTTATCAGTGAAAGTAATGAAATAGTGAAAGCCTCCACAAGCCATCTCTCCAAATGGTCCGCAAACCTCGGTGTGCACAAGTCCTAATACTTCATTGGCTCTTTCAAAAGTCTCGGTGTAGGGAGATCTAGTCATTTTGCCTTTGAGGCAAGATTCACAAGTCGGATAGGGATCCGATCCCAATGGATCAATCAACCCATCTTTCTCCATCTTGTGTATCTTTCGCTCTCCAGCATGGCCTAGTCTTAGATGCCACTTTAAGCTTAGGTTAGTACTTTGCCTACCACGCTTCTTTGAGATAACATTTACAACACATTCATTTTGCATGTTTAAATAGTAGAGGCTATTGACTAAAGTAGCAGTGTCGACAATATTATCATTAAATAAAATGCTGCAAGTACTGTTAATAAAATTAAAAACATAATTATTCCTAACCAACATAGGAATTGAAATAATGTTCTTAAGCCCGTTGGGCAAAACCAAAACATCCTCTAAATTTAAAACATGTCCAGATGATAAACATAAAGAAGTTGATCCAATGCGAGAAACTGGACACTCTGCCCGCTGCCAACACTAATCAGCACCTCTTCATGCTCCAGCTTTCTACTTCACTACAGATCCTGATTCGTTACACAAACGTGAGCACTAGTTCCAGAATCAAGTATCCACGAAGTGGAAAAAATAGTTATAGAACAATTGGTTTCTAAAAAAGTTCCATACCTGTAGTCTTGCCCCGATTAGGACATTCCCTTCTCCAGTGGCCCAGCTCACCACAGAAAAGACACCTACTCTTTTCTTTAAGCATTTCCTTACGCTTCTTGTTCTTTCCTTTCTTGTTTCCTATTTCTCTTCCAGCCTTCAGGGGTGCTTCCATTTTTCCTTTTCCTTTCCCCCACTTGTAGACATCCAATGGTACGTTCTCAAAATAGGAAATTGTATTCCCTTTTCTATTCCTCCTTATTTGTCTTTGTCTCTTTGAACAAGTTCGAGTTTGGTTGTGAGCCCAGCTAACGAACCCTTGATATCGTTCATGTCAAAGTTCATGACGAAGTAGTAAAAGGAATCAGGCAGCGACTGCAGTATGAGGTCAACTTGGATGTGAAGATCCATGTAGTAATCTAAAGACTTTAATTTTTCAATTAAGGTCATCATCTTCAGTACATGATCTCCCACATTCTCATGTTCCCTCATCCTCATTCTAAAGAGTTCCTTTGATATCAAATACCGAATGTTCTTTCCATTCTCTCCAAACATTGAGTCAGGATGGAGTAGCATGTCTCTTGCATTCTCCATCTTTTCATGAGAACTTTGCAACTCACTGCACATTGAGCTCAACATGTATCCTCTAGCTCGCTAATTATCACAGACCCAGTCCATGTAGGAAATTCGAACCCTTTCATCTTCCCATATACTCGGTACAGGAGGACGTCTGAGTTCTAGTACATACTCAATCGACTCACTACTTAGGACCATCCTTAATTTTGTGAGACATTCTATGTAGTTTGGTCCAGTCAAAGTGTATCTTTTTATGAAATAATTGCAGATAATAAGGGTTTAGGTGACATTGTGAGAGAGATAATAAGCAAATAACTGCAGAAAAGTAAAAAAAGTTATTAGATTCTAATGTAATTGTTGTTCCAAGTTTAAATTAAGGACTTTCAAAATAAACTTGGCTCCCACTACATTTTTCAAAAATCCACACTTCCACTGTGGAATTCGGAAGTCATCGCTGGTATTTGGCCTAATCAATCTATTAAAGTGATGTCCAACGTCAACCCATCAAATGGATGGTTCAATCCCTTTGTCCATTATTCATCAAATCTCAACCTTTTAACGATCTTATTGATTTATGAATAATTTAAGTTTAACGCACTGACTATCTATTAGTCTAACAACTGAATTTCACCTTGCAACCTTTTGCTGGTATGTGGGGTGAAATTTGTTTCGACCAACGGCATTTCATGCACTTAGGCAAAATTTGAAATATATTTCAAAATACAACCCCCATTGCTTAGGGACGATATTGTATATTAAATATCATTTCAATTCTTCCCAAGTTCAGTGGAGGACAGGATACCTAGTACCCTTTACTAACTTAATAATTTTCAAAGTGGGAGAATTTAAATTATTTATTAGGTCTCACTTTGCATATTAATCCATTTTATATCATACATACAAACATGGATTAAGTAATAAAAATTAGCAATCCTAGAAAGCTAACAACGCATGATTCATGGACTTTTATTCCTAGATTGAAACAAGCCAGTGTCTCAATCAAAATAAAAAGAAACTACACTAAAGCTTCCAAAGCTCTTGCTTGTATCTCCTCGACTCGACTTGAATTTCTACTTTGGGTCTATTCTATTTCTAACTATTATATTTCAATATAAGCCACCTATACAAAATTTATCTAGAAAGAAAATAAAATTAGGCTCAAAAAGGCTTTTACAACCCATCGAAAAGAAATACAAAATCAAAAACAAGCCTAAGTCCATAACTCATGTCTCCCATTACATAACATGTCAAACATGATATATATCACATAATACAGGAAAACCATATATGTTAATTTCTAATTAAATTCCAAATTCAATTATTGTTTTTCATATTCTTGAGGAAATTAAATTTATTTGATTCCATTTGAAAATTCAATTTTAATGAACTCCAATTAGTTTTATATTAAAATCCAATTTTAATAAAAATTAATCTCTAAGAATATTAAAATTAATTTCACAATAGAAGGAATCTTTTAATTCAAAGTCTAACTTTAATTAACATTAGATTATTTGGAATATTAAAAGGTAAATAATAATTATTTATTTTTGCATTAAAATCTAATTTTAATGAAAAACTAAATTAATATATATCTTTAATAATATACCCGGGTTACCCATGTGTCAACCCAGGTTGTTTGACCGACCAGTGTGTTGGAAACACACGGGCGGGCTCGCTGCGGAGCCCAACTGCACAGCTGTTGCGAGCCTGACAACACAGGCTGTCTTTGTGCGGCCCATTCATACGTGACAGCCCAGCTATCCATGCGAATGGGCTCACACAGCGAGCCTATTCTGTTGGGCCTGCACACGGCAAACCCAGTCTGACCGTGTGCAGCCTGTGGCTTACGCCGCCAGTTATTCCCGCCGCCACCGCAGCGGCAGGTTTTTGTTGCCGTCGATGGGGATTTTTGATCCCTATATTTCCGTGATTATTTTATCACATCAAAATTATATAAAACATGATTTATTAATTTCTAACGAATAAAATAAACAAAATCCTCAAGAACATAAATAACACGAAATCCACATATTTAATCATGCATCGATAAAATATTGTAAATCATGCATCTTTATCACATAAATTATCAGACGTTTTATCAGAAGTATGTACGATAGGGTAAAATAAACTTTACCCATTGTAGCGAAGATGTTGGAGAAACTCACGAGCTTGAATCTTTCAACTTCTTCGTGAAATTAATCCGGCTGAAAACTTGATGATCCGAGCAGTCCAAATGTTCTGCCTCTAAATTGTCTCTCCTGAAAAACTTGATGAGAAAAAAACTCCCCCTCTTTCTTGGTGATGACTGACGACTAGGAGAGTGAGAGGGAGAGGATTTCTTTTCTTGTGCCTTAAGTAAATTATGACTTCTTTTCCTAGGTATTAACTAATGTGATATATTTATATCACTTAAGTTAATACCTTGGGCTCAAATTAGCCGATAAAAGGTGCCTATTGGCCGCCCCATGTAGGCCTTGGCGTGCCACTTAGTGCACCAAGTGAAAGTCATGGTTTTTTAAATACCGTGTGAATCATTTTTACCTTTCTAATTGTAAATACCGTGTAAATATAAACTCATCATTTCTTTATCCCGATCAAGTGAGAGTCATGGTTTTTGGTCAAACTCACTGACTTGACTCTATTCTATATTTACAATAAGTTCAGATCAGTGAATGCTTTGGTCAAAGACTTTAAGATATAACTTATTTATAAATGCATAAGATAATTTCTCGTTCACCTTCGAGGGAACGAATCTCATCTTGGATATCGGTTAAAACTACTACTTGCCCAGTAGGTTACAGTTCGAGGTTGACCCCACCAACGGGTGAATTGGGCCTAACTACTCTAATGACGAACCTAATGTCACTAGTATATCTTCAACTCGATTCCTCAAGTCTAAAGTTTAGACACATCTATTACAATTTAATCAATTTTGTCATTGATTGTCAAAGAGTGAAAATCCATATGACAGAACCGATGCGAGTCATGTCTGAGTGCCACTATCTCCACCAGTACACCTATGATGTGAGTTCTTCACTACTTCCTAGTGATTGACGGGCACCTTTCTCATCAAAACTCATATCATACAAGTCTTCATGATTTCCAATGCCCAATTGAAAATCATTGACTTGCAGACTATTTTAGTACACAAGTATCAAACTCCTCTAGTGCCTTACAGAGTTAACTCTTGTGTTCATAGACTTATAGATGATTACAATATATAAATGCCAATATAATAGTAAACAACTAATAGCCTTTTATTGATAGAATTCAAAACAATTACAAATTATTAATGTCCTAACATTACTAATCCTCTAGTGGCATTTGAGGACATTAACCTAACAAATTCATCACTTTCTCTCATTATAGTCTGGAAAAGTTCTTTCAATAAGTGATACCGAGTCGATTTTCCTTGTTCCCCGAACATTTCCTCCAAGTGAAGCATCATTGACTTTGGACTTCCCATATCAAAATGTATATGTCTCAATCCATTGTTCATGGAGTGCAACATATAGTTAGTGACCTTCTGGGCATCAAAGACCCATCTCTTGTAAACTTTCAGAGCAGACTTTCCTTCATTAACCCCAGGTAAAGATGGACCGTCTTGCTCCAAAATGTGCTCAAGCAATTTTTTCTTGAGCTCTACCCTAACTGTTTTGATCCAATCATTGTAATTTGGTCCAGTGAGGACATTTTTCTCAAGCAGAACGTTGAGTGGGTTAACCATTATAGAGAGTAATTATCAAACTGCAGAGAATACCAAGATTATCAATTAGATGCTTTATATTGTTTAAAACAAGTAATCATAAAGGACTTGTACAATTACTTGTCTCCTACTATTTTTCCCAATTATTGTACTCCCACTGTAATAATCGGAAACCTTGTTGGATTGGTTTCATAGTGAGTGATTGAGGTCCTCAACTTCTATATGGGTTGCAACCTTTTTAGATATATGGCCCATCTAGAAATTGAGGTGGCACCTAGTGCCAGTTAAATCATTTAACGATTCAATCCCTTTGGCTCATGAATCACTTAACCGCATCCTTTTTCGATGTATAGGTGGTGATTCATCTAAGTCTATTCCCATCAACTCATATCAGTCTAACAATTTAATCTCGTCTTGCAACCTTTTTCGATATATGGGGCGAAATTCGCTTCGACCGAAGGGATCTAATGTACTAAAGAAGATCAAGCATATTACCTTTATATATGATGCCCTAATACCGCGATGGTGCCATATACAAGATGCAACCATCTAGTTCTAAAGTTTGATGGAGAGCCAGGATATCAAATACCCTTTACTTAGTATTATTTGATATAGGGAGATTTAATAACTATGATAGTTATTATGTTTTGAGTCTTACTTTGTACATTAATTTATTAAGCACTATTTATGGAAATGCATGAGAAAAACGCCTAGCAAATTCTAACAACACACACACGTATTGGCTTTTATCTATATTGTCTCGAGCCAACGAGTCAATCGGGGAGGGATTCTAATCTATTACTAAAGAGATCCTTGACTCCGCTCCAAGCTTGCCACCATCTTCTCCTTTCATTGGACCTGTCTAATATTTTTATTACAATGGTACATGCCTATTCAGTTGATCTAAATAAAAATAAAGATACAAACTGGGGGGACTCAAACTCCGACCCAATACAACCCAGATAATAAAAAGAAACCAACCCTAAGCCCATACGAGGTGTCACCATCACATAATGATAAAAGGGGCACATAATCAAATTAAACACATGTGATTATCATTAAATCTTATTTAATATTTAATTAAATCAATTTAATTAATATCAAAAAATAAATCCAATTTACTTTGAATTTCAATGTTAATGGCCAAGCCCAAACATTTACTTTAATCCAATTAAAGTGGACTTTATCAAATAGAGCCCAATTATGGGTGAAATAATTTAAAAGCAAAATTAAACTATAATCTAAATCAAATTTCAAATTGATTTGGGTCAACTCTATTTAATTTAATCCACAAAATAAAGCAAACCCAACAAGCATTATTTGGTCATCTAAATCCAATTAATTACCAAGGAGTAAATTTAATGATTAATTTTAAGCGGTTAATAAATCCTATTTAGGCCTTAGAAAAGGGAAAATTGCATATAACCCCCCTGTGTTATCACTTTTTTGCTGAAAACCCCCTTGTGTTAATTTTTTTGTACGAAACCCCCTTGTGTTAGCCTAAACCCTGCACGAAACCCCCAACCCTACATCAAATACACTGCGCGTGTATGCTACTTTCCGCGGATTTAACACGAATTGGGGTTTTTTTGCAGGGTTTAAGCTAACACAAGGGGGTTTCGTGCAAAAAAATTAACACAAGGGGGTTTTCAGCAAAAAAGTGATAACACAGGGGGGTTATATGCAATTTTCCCCTTAGAAAAATCCAATTTTCCAAACAAACTATTTAAAATTAAACCTAATTTAATCTGAATTAAAATCCAATTTTAAATAAAGTAATGAAAATTATATCTAATTTAATTCTTGATTAAAATCCAATTTTAAATTGAAAAAGATTTTTATGGGGTTTTTAATTTTAAAATTAATCCACAAAATAATTTTAAAAATGCTAATCGGGCTTGAGTCTAAATTTATTTTCAAAATCATCCAATGGCTTCAAAATACATCCAATGGACTAAACAGACCAACCCCCAATTAAAAAAAATTAATTTTAAGCTTGTAAGGTTAATTTTCTAAGGTCCGGGCCCGGCCCAACAAAAATTAAAATCACATGTCGGGCTAAGCACGATGCACCAGCCATCACACACACGTGCACGACATGAAGCCGTGCATTCTGCGCCATGCACAACCGCGTTGTGTGGCGTGGCTTGTGAAATGTGGCCACACGACGTGGCCAAGCCGCGCTGTGCATGTGGCACGGCTTTGCCGTACCACCACCAGTCGGCATACCAGCGGCAATTTTTCGGCGATCCTACCATGGTCTCGCCTCGCCTTTTCCAATTGAATAATTTAATCATCAAAATTCCAATAGTTTAAACATGCAAAAAGTAAATCATAACACCCAATTTTTACGTTTTTGCCTACAATACGAAAATACATAAAAACTCATATTTATATTCGTCTAACATATAAATATTCATATCATGCATTCATATTCATCAAATAACATAAACGCATGTAGGCATAACGAAATTATCAAAAACCATGAATTTGGCTATGATACTACTGTTGTGAATCGAACCATCATATAAAAAAATTTCTCCGATTCACATAGCTCGGATTCAATTCATGTTTTTGATACTTTCATGGTCACAAAAATGATATCAAGAATAGGTTATAACTAATTACCTTTTCGATGAAATCCAAAAGCCTAGCCTTTTATTGAGAAACAACAGATCGTTCCTTCCTCTAGATAATCACGCGAAAGATGACCTTCAAATCTTGAAGCTCGACCTCCTCTACCTTGGACTGGGTTGGGCGTCTCCAGGGTTTATGTGGAGGAAAAGAATTTTGTGTTTTACTATTTTCCACTCTCTAAGATGAAAAAGTGACTTGAGTTATGATTTTAGTTAAACACCTAGTGTTTAAATAAAAGACTACTCCTTGACTTAAGGAGAAAAGGGGGGCGGCCGAGTGTACCCTAGGGATAGGTGTACTAAGCTTTTTCTAACTCCAAGCCCAGTGTTAAGTATTTAATTAATATTCTCAGTCAAATCCAATTGGTAATTAATTAAATACTAATCTCTTTTTAATAATAGTACTTTATTAATTCTAAATTAATAATACCATACTATTAATATTGATTGAATAAAAATAATTTTAATTACAATAATTAAATATATTTATTATAATCAATGCATATCCCTTTTGACAATTTCCACTCCAAGTGAAATTACCAAAATACCCTTCAAACAGTAAAACTCTATTATATCATCTTTACATAGTGCGACTCTCTAAGCCCGTCTTGATTGGCATTGGGAGGATTCCAAGGATATAGTTATCACCAAGCTATCCTGTGAAGCTATACCGAAACTCAATCAAGTATGAGATGAATATTTCATCATGAACCTTTGTGTTATAAATACCATATGAGTAACTCTTTACTGACGCAACCCGTTCACGTAAGAATCATGGAACATCAAACTCATACAACTTGATACTGTACTTTTATAATTATACTGATGTGAAATAACCGAACTGCCCGTCATATCCAATATAAGTCAGTCATTAATGCTTTGGCCAAAGACTTTAATTCCACAACACCTATGACGTACAGGTTGCTTCTCGTTTACTTTCGAGACAGTGAATCCCCTATTGGTAGTCCATTTCCCATTGTCGAACGTACCAATTGAATCGTACTTCGAGGTCAACCCACCAATGGGTGATTGGGTCTAACTACTCTAATAACTTATTCAATGGTACGAGCACAATGTAAATGATTCCTCATTAGGTCTAAAGTTCACTCATACTATTATAACGGTAATCCTCATCATTGACTGTCACTAAGTTAAAACCCATGTGATAGGATTACAACGAGTCGTATTCGAATATGTTAATTCCGTTAACCATATTATTGACACCAGCTCCCACTATCCAATTAGTGTGAGACTTAGCAATTTCCTTGTCAAAGCAAGTGTCATACGAGTTGAATCTAACCGCCCAATTTAGATTCTTTTACTCACGAACCATCTTTATAAGATCAAGCACTTAATTCCATCAGTGTTCCTACTTATCAAATAAGTCGCGGTGAGTACATCTCGATCTTAAGGACCTATTTGTTCAATACATTCAATGCCACAATTAGATTTATAAGAGCAAACTCAATGCCTTTTATTAATCAATAATAATTTTCATACAATATAAATAAAACGCCCTCTTAAATCTAATTCCTCAATGGCATGGAGGGCATAACACCTAACAAATGGTCCTTTGGGCAAGCTAGGTTGAGGTATCGGAAGTCGATACACATCCCCCACTTGGACCCTCCTTTTGGGACTAACACTACGTTGGAAGCCCACTCCAGAAATTGTATCTCCTCAATGTATCCTGCTTTTATTAACTTATCTAACTCCTCCTTAATGACCGCATCCTTTTCTGGCAGAAATGTCGCTTCTTTTGAATAACGAGCTATGCGTCCGGGTAAACATTGAGGTGATGCTAGATTACAATAGGGTCAATTCCTGTTAAGTCGCTTGCTAACCAAGAAAAAACCTTGGCATAATCTCGTGATAAGAGGCATTTTTACGTGTTTTTAAGCCCATGAAACTTATGCTATGGATTCATTTATTGCCTAAATCATGCCACATTTGCGTTTAATCGGGCTGTTAAGTGATTACAGGTGATAAATGAAAGCATACGAAGAAACGAGGCGAACAACGACATATAAAACAAGTTCAGGATAATTTGCTTCTGTCGACCACGCCCAGGCGCCGGACAAGATGCAAACAATGTCAACATTCTTCTTACCACGCCTAGGCGCTGTATCTGCACCACTTTCCACGTTCGAGCGCTATTTCCGTATGTTTAGAGACCGAATTGGATGAAGTTCCCTTCTACAATGTTGTATAAATATGTGTTAGCTTCAAATGAGGACTTGAATCATCCAAATCGGAGTTTCGTGGAGAGAGTTATGAATGAAATACGATTGCTGCGCAGGACACATTGCATTTAATTTCAGCATTCTGTCAGCGGCGCCCGAGCGCCGTCATGCCCACGCCTAGGCGTGACCACACCCGAGTTTTGATTCCTTTCAGCCAAAAGATCATCATTTGATGGTGGAATGGAACATTTTAAGCCAAGAGGTCATCACATGTGTTGAGGGGATGTCATAAGTGTGTTTCTTGGTAGATCTACTTTATGGAATTTTTTACTACACACTTTAGAGTAGTGAAGGACACACTAGGGAGACACACACTAGGGAGCCCATCATTTTCTTGTCTTCTTAAGCCATTTTCTTCACTCTTGACCGAACACACCTTGGAAGGGGAGGCAGCTAGCCATTACTCTTCATCCATCATCATTCATCACCATTCTTCATCACTTTTGGAAGGGAACAAAGAGAGAGGAGCTAAGGATTGAAGTTCAAAAGCAAGGATCCATCATCAATCAATTGAGGGAGTTTTAATTGCTTGCATTTACATGTTTATTTCCATGAGTATGTATATGTTTGTATTAGATTTTCTTAAGGCCTTGATGAGAGGCTAATATTGTAAAACTAAGGCCATGTGAAGGCCAATTTATGAATCAATATATGTGAAGTGAATTTTCGTATTAATTCTCATATTGCTTTGTGTGTTGATTTTGAGCTTTTATTACAATCATGTGCTTGATCACCATATGCTTGCTATCTTGCCTAGTCTAGTCATTCGAGAGAAGATAGATTAGGGTTCAATGGAATCAACTCATCATCCGAAACTAATGTGGAATTGCCCCTAGACATAGGTAAAGATTTCCGGGTGCGGTTAGCCGGATTTATCCGGGGAAACTCTAGAACGTTAATGCGTGGTTATTGATTAGATTCTCGGATAGACATATTTAGAGAACCATCAATTAATCATAGGATTATTATGTGCCGAGACATCGGGTAATAATTATCTAAGGAATTTCCACCAAAGCAATAGGAGTCTAATAATTCGAAGAGTAGCTCATCTATATTGACGAGTAGATTCGGTTGTAGCATGTGCCTTAGTCATTTTATCATACGTGAGATTTAATCTATAGTTCGTTTCTCTTTGGTTCTTCACTTGCTTACTCGTTTTATTGCAATTTACTTTTGTCCATTTTCATTATTCATAAACTAAAATTCAAGTCTCCGTGGTTCGACAACCCGGACTTATTTTGTCCACTTTTATTACTACACACGACTAGTGCACTTGCTATTAAAAGCACGTTAGGTATTAGCGTGTCAAGTTTTTGTCGCCGTTACCGGGGACTTGTTTATTTTAGTTTTTGATTTTCATTTACGTTTTTCATAATTCTTGGTTTGTTGTTTACTTCTTGCTTTTCTTTCATTTCCTTGTTAAGTCTGATTTCGTTTTGTGTTTAATTGTTAGGTTCTTGAGGTGCATGACCCGCTCCTCAAACGAGCCTCTATACGAATTGGAGCCCGAAATTGAACGAGTTCTTCGGACTAGTAGGCGAGCAAGAGAAATGGCCAATAATCTCAACCAAAACCCGAATGGAAATTTCCCGGACATGAACTCACCGGAAACTAGGGAGTGGTTACAAGGTGTTCTACAAGCCATGCAAGCGGTACCTCCTCCACAACTCCCGTCGGTTCGGGGTAGCTTACCACCTAGGGTCCATACTATTCCGGGGCCCGTGGTCGTGCCTAACTTCTTTGCACCAAACTACCACATTCCGGCTCACATTTTTAATATGGTGCAAGGAGAACCTTTCTATGGAGAACCGGACGAATCACCTCACGCTCATTTAGAGACTATAGACGATGCTCTTGTGACCATTCAATATCACCCACGGGATCTTGATGCAATTCGTCTAAGAGTTTTCCATTTCTCATTGAAGGATAGGGCGACAACATGGTACAAATCCTTACCTCCACAATCTATTACAACATGGGGTGAGTTGGTCGATGCCTTTTTAAATAAATTCTTTCCACCCTCCAAAATCAATGAGCTCCGAAGTAATATAAAAGGGTTTAGGCAAAGGAGCAATGAGTCTTTAGCCGAGACTTGGGCTAGATATAAGGGCATGCTCCGTAAATGTTCCGATCATAATTTTGGGTTGAATGAACAAGTACTCCATTTCTATGATGGGGTTAGGTCACGTATTCGGCATAGACTCAACGCGGATGCGGGAGGAGATCTCCTTGGGTTAGACTGTCAAAGTGTATGGGACAAAGTCGAACAGTTGGCCCGAGAAGACGAGCTTTACCCCGACGATGAAGAGGCCTCATCCTCTAAAAAGGTTGCTTGTATTGAGGAAGTAGTTGAGGGAGTAGTAGTCTTGGAACCGGAGGTTGGCAATGTTAATTATGTAGGGAATCAAAATCAACCTCGGGTGAACTTTCATGTACCCGAGAATTTTCCAAAAAGGCCCAACCCCGCACAGAACGCACAACCGGGGATCTATCAAGCTCCACGGCCACCTTTCAATAACCCACCCCCGAGGCAAGGCAATTTCAATGGACAAGGTCAAGGTCAAGTGCAAATGCGACCTCCCACAATCGATGAGAAACTAGATGCTCACATGAAAAAGTCTGATACATCTTTCAACGAACTTCGGGATATGATAAACGATATGTGTATGGAGATGAAGGATTTGCGAACACAAGTGGGGCAACTGTCTAATGCGGTTAACGGTAGAGCCGCGGGGACTCTCCCAAGCGACACGGAAAAGAACCCGAAGGCCCAATGCAATGCCATAGCCTTGAGAAGTGGAAAACAATTGGAGAGTGACACTGCCAGTACATCCGCGCCCGAGCGCCCCGACTTGCACGCCCAGGCGCCTGATCTCCCCTGTTCTGGACATGATTCACTGAATCCCGCGCCCGAGTGCCCCTCTGATGGCGCCCAGGCGCCACCCACAACTCTGCCACATGCATCGGTTCTGAATCCCGTGCCCGAGCGCCCTGACATACACGCCCAGGCGCCTACAGATCCGCGGCTAGGCGCCAATATACGCGCCCAGGCGCCGCCTCCTGTTTCAGTGGGTTTTCATCCGTCTAATCCAACGCTTTCTCCCCCTATCGAAATTCGTCTCCCCTTCCCAAATGCTCACAAAAAGAAGAAAAAGGAGATGGATCCGAGCTTTCTTTGAATTTTGGCAATCCTTCGGGAAGTGAGAATTAATATTCCGTTTATTGACGCCATTCTCCAAATGCCGAATTATGTGAAGTTCTTCAAGGACATACTCTCCAACAAGTAGAAGTGGGAGGAGAATGAGACGGTGTGCCTCACGGAAGAATGCTCCGCCGTATTGCTCAATAAATTGCCAACTAAGCTCCAAGATCCCGGGAGCCTCACAATCCCGTGCACGATTGGGTCCTTATCGTTCAAGAAGGTGTTATGTGACTCAGGGGCCAGCATCAATCTTCTTCCATACTCACTATTTAAAAAGCTAGGCCTTGGAAATCCCAAGCCGACCTCAATGAGCCTTCAACTAGCTGACCGATCAATCAAGAGGCCTAAGGGGATAATCGAAGACGTTCTTGTCCAAGTCGACAAGTTTTATTTTCCCGTTGATTTCGTGGTACTCGATATGGAAGAAGATGTGGAGGTACCATTAATCCTAGGGAGACCATTCCTAGCCACGGGTAAGGCGGTAATTGACATTGCTAATGGTAAGCTTACCTTGAATGTGGGCGATGACAAAGTTACCTTTGATGTTTACAAAGTCCTTAAACACCCTATTGATCATGACTCGTGTTATCGAATTGATACATTTGACCCGTTGATTGTTGAGTATTTACAGGACAATACAATTGAAAATTCTCTCGAACAGGATCTTATGAAATCCATGCAAGTGGACTCGGAGAGAGATGATCTAGTGGAAAGAGTTCTAAGCTTGGAGTACAAATCTTTCTCTCATTCGGGAGGCTCCATCAAAGTTGATAGATCATTGTCGGGAGCACCTCGCCCATCTATTGAAGAACCCCCCCTCTCTCGAACTCAAACCCCTCCCTTCCCACCTTAAATATGTGTACTTGAACGACGATGAAACACTCCCATTGATCATTTTCTCATCTCTTTCAGGATCACAAGAAGAGCAATTAATGACGGTGTTGAGATCTCACAAACGGGCTTTTAGGTGGAAACTTGCGGACATCAAAGGCATTAGTCCAGCGATATGTATGCACAAAATACTTATGGAGGACTCCACCAAGCCTACACGCCAACCCCAAAGGAGGTCAAACCCACAAATCCAAGAGGTAGTAAAGAAGGAAGTAATTAAACTGCTCGATTCAGGTATAATCTATCCTATTTCTGATAGTGCATGGGTGAGCCCTACCCAAGTGGTGCCTAAGAAAGGGGGGACAACAGTAATTGAGAATGCGAATAATGAGCTAATCCCAACTCGTATACTTAGTGGGTGGCGTGTGTGTATAGATTACCGTAAGTTGAATGATGCCACCCGTAAGGATCATTTCCCCCTCCCCTTTATTGACCAAATGCTTGAACGATTAGCCGGGCATGATTTCTATTGTTTTCTAGATGGTTACTCCGGCTATAATCAAATTGCCATAGATCCCGAGGACCAAGAGAAAACCACTTTCACTTGTCCTTATGGCACATTTGATTATAGAAGGATGCCATTTGGCTTGTGTAATGCCCCGGCCACTTTTCAAAGATGCATGATGGCTATTTTTCATGATATGGTTGGAGATTTCCTTGAAATTTTTATGGATGACTTTTCTGTATTCGGAACAACTTTTGATATTTGTCTTGCTCATTTAAATGTTGTGCTTAAACGTTGTGAGGAAACCAACCTTGTTTTGAATTGGGAAAAATGTCATTTAATGGTTCGGGAGGGGATTGTGCATGGCCACAAGATCTCTCAAAAAGGGATCGAAGTGGACCAAGCCAAGATTGAGGTCATTGAAAAACTTCCCCCGCCCACTTCGGTCAAAGCTGTTAGGAGTTTTCTCGGGCATGCCGGTTTCTATAGGCGATTCATCTTGAATTTCTCTAAAATTGCGAAACCGTTGTCTAATTTGCTTGTCAAAGATGCACCTTTTGATTTCAATTCTTCTTGTATGCAGGCCTTTCTTGATTTGAAGGAACGCTTAGTTTTCGCCCCTATCATGTCACCCCCCGATTGGAGCTTACCATTCGAGTTGATGTGTGATGCGAGTGACACCGCGGTTGGAGCGGTCCTTGGCCAAAGGAAGGAGAAGGTATTTCGAACCATTTACTATGCTAGTAAAACTCTTAACGATGCACAATTGAATTATGCCACCACGGAAAAAGAATTACTAGCCATAGTCTTTGCATTCGATAAATTTCACTCTTACCTCGTGCTAAACAAAGTGATAGTTTACACCGATCATTCGGCTTTTAAATTTTGCTTGCCAAGAAAGATGCTAAACCAAGACTTCTTAGGTGGATTTTGTTACTCCAAGAATTTGATTTAGAGATAAAAGACAAGAAAGGCACCGAAAATGTAGTAGCCGACCACCTCTCACGATTAGAGCTAGTGAATAATCCGTTAGATGAGATACCAATTCGTGAGGAATTCCCGGATGAACACCTCCTTGCTATTTCTGACAAAATTTCACCTTGGTATGCTAACTTTGCCAATTACATTGTTACGGGCCGTCTTCCCCCGGATATCACTTTTCATTAAAAGAAGAAATTTCTATTTGATGTGAAGTAATATCTTTGGGACGAACCCTTTCTATTCAAAGTTTGTGCAGATGGCTTAATTCGACGTTGCATACCCGAAACGGACGTGCATGCTATCCTATCTCATTGTCATGATATGGCGGTGGGTGGCCATTTTGGGCCCTCCAAAACGGTAGCTAAGATCCTCCAATCAGGTTTCTTCTGGCCTACTCTTGTTAAAGATGCACATCATTATGTCAAATCTTGTGATCGCTGTCAACGAATGGGGAACATCTCTAAACATCATGAAACGCCCTTAAATAGCATGTTAGAGTGTGAGTTGTTTGATGTATGGGGTGTGGACTTCATGGGCCCTTTCCCCAGTTCTTGTTCAAATAAATATATCCTTGTTGCGGTAGACTATGTCTCCAAATGGGTGGAAGTCGTGGCCTTGCCTACTAATGATGCTCGGGTTGTCACTCGTTTTCTGAAGAAGCATATTTTTACTCGATTTGGAACTCCCCGAGCCATCATTAGTGACGGGGGCACCCACTTCTGCAACAAGCAGTTTGAACTTTTATTGACCAAGTACGGGGTGAAGCATAAAATTTCGACCCCATACCACCCACAAACTAGTGGCCAAGTGGAGGTCTCAAATAGGGAGATTAAGCGTATTTTAGAAAAAACTGTCAACGCATCAAGAAAGGATTGATCCCTTAAATTGGATGATGCTCTTTGGGCTTATCGGACCACCTATAAAACCCCAATTGGCATGTCCCCGTATCGTCTTGTTTTTGGCAAAACATGTCACTTGCCCGTTGAACTTGAGCATCGTGCTTATTGGGCCATTAAGTTTCTAAATTTTGACTCTCAACGTGTAGGTACACAACGTTTGCTACAACTCAACGAGCTCGAAAAATGGCGTCATCTCGCCTATGAGAACGCGAAACTCTATAAGGAGCGGACCAAAATGTGGCATGACAAACATATTCTCCCCCGGGAATTCCACAAGGGAGAGCGGGTGTTGCTATACAACTCTCGACTCCGACTCTTCCCCGGGAAGCTTAAGTCTCGATGGTCGGGCCCATTTTTGATTTCCCATGTCTATCCATTCGGCGCCGTCGAGCTTACAACAGATAAAGGACATACTTTCTTGGTCAACGCTCAACGTCTAAAACCTTACTTAGGGATGGATGGACCGAGAGACAAAGAGTCCTTCATCCTTGCGGACCCTCCGTGATTCTTCGCCTTCAGTCGAGCTAATGACTCTAAACTAGCGCTTCTTGGGAGGCAACCCATGTTTTCTTTCCGTTTCCTTTTCTTTTTCTCTTATTATCCCGTTTGTTGCTTTATTTTCTAGTCTTAAATCTTTGTTAGTTTGTGTTTTAAGTGGTTTGTCTTTCCCCTTTTGAAACAGGAAATGGAAATTCTTTACAAAATATTTCTGAAGAGCCCGGCCTATCGACGCGCGCCTAGGCGCCCATAGCGCCTATGTGTTTCAACATGTTTCTGAAAGGACCGCCCAAGCGCCGAAAAACGCCCGCCTAGGCGTGGAAAGTTTCACTTAAAAATCCAGGTACGCTGTGTCGCGCGCCTAGGCGCCCAAATACGCGCGCCTAGGCGCCCGTTTCTGATTTAAACCTAATTGTGGGTCAAAACGGTCAAAATTCTTCACAAACTCTTCACAACTCCTCTCCCACGCGATTTCCGGCGACTCTCTCACCATTTCCGGCCATTTCCACCGTGTTTCACCGCCACTTTCCATCAACATAACTCGCTGCACAGTGGCTCCTTGTTTACATCCGACTCGGTGCGATAATTTTGAGGAAAAAGGTGAGTTTTGGCTTTACCCTTCTTCCATTTCCGATTCATAGCCGACGAGTAGGTGCCTTACGTTATATTTTGAGGATTATTTGGGGCTTCGTCCGATTGTGGGTTTTTGTTGCATTTGAGGAATTTATTGGATTAGAGGGTTGTTATCGATTTGTGGGTTGTTGTCGATTTGTGGTTTGTTGTTGTTTAATTTGTGATATATTGTTGCTGGATTGTGGGTTGCTCTCTGATTTTGGTGTGTTGTTGGGCGTTGACGATTGTTGTGTTGGGTTGGTTGCATTCGGGTTGATTTGAGTAGTTGAGAAATTGAGATTCATTTTAACCATTGTTGTTGCAAATGACGAGAAGTACCAACAAACCGTCCAAGGGTAAGAAAAAAGTGGGTGAGGGTTCCTCTAATGAGCCCGAGACTCCCGATAATACCCGTTTCGAAAACTCCAAAGTCCAAATTATGTGTCAGAGTTTGAGCACCCCCCGCACCCTTATTAAGGAGCACTATTTGACCACCCGTGGACAGCCCTCTGTGCACGAATTGATACAGTTCCATCACTTACAGTTTTTCTGTCAAAAGCCCGAGGACATCCGTCTTCCTTGGGTCCTGGAATTCTTCAGCTCCGGGGTTTATGATGAGATTGAGACGCGAGGATGGTTGGGGACTACCCTTTTGGTACGGGGCAAAAATGTCGATTATGAGTTGAGACAGATTAGGGAGAGCATAGGCACCCCCACCCCTCAGACATGCGAGTTCACCACTCTTTACAATGCAGGGCGCCTCCGGGTTAGCCTGTCGGATATTTTGCGGGTTATTGCCCGAGAGGGTTGGGAGTGGGTACCCGGAGAAGCTCATGTCGCCCGTAGGGCTCTACTTCCCGAGGCTGCTTTCTGGCTCGACTTCATCCGATTCAATTTAATAATGAGTACCAATCGGTCAGAGGCAAACAAGGAACGGGCCACCCTCATCTATGCTATTATGTCCAAGAAAGCTGTGGACTTTGCCCGGGTGATCCACAAGTCTTTGACGGATCACTTTAGGAAGTTGAAGAATGAGTTAGGGCCGTTGATTGACAAAGAATTGGCCAAGCAAAAGGGCGAAGGGCCCACCCGAAAGAACCCTATCATTTTCCCGTCACTGATCACAGTTTTATGCAAAGCAGCTAAGGTTCCCACATTTCCTATGGAGCGTACTGAGCTCCCTGGTTCTTATCTCGCCGTGGTAGCTGACGACCCACAGGCTCCTCCACCACAAGCTGCTTCCAAGAGGCCTCGCCCGTCTTCATCCCGGTCTACTAGTTCCCCACAGTTTCCACCTATGGATGCCGCCGCCATTTGACAATTAAAGGATGAATTGAGGGATGAGTTGCGAGATGAGATGAGGGTGGTCATGTCCGACACTTGTGCTTATTTCCGTCAGCTTCTTGTCGAGCATAATGAGTTTGTCGGTCGGGGGCCGTTTGATTATTCTACTCCTCCACCTTACCCGCATCCCCCGCCTCAGCAGCCCGCAGATTTGCACGAGTCAGGTGCTATCGTTCCTGTAGGAGGTGATGATGAGGCTCATAATGATGAGGGTAGCCCGTTGATTGATTTGGATGATCTTGGCGAAGCGGATGAGGACTACATTGACCGTTTTGGCACTACAGATTAGGCTTATCTTGTTTTATTTCCATGCCTGTTTCGTTCTGTTTTTTTTTTATCTATCTATGTGTTTCTCGTTTTTGTTCGTCTCGCTTTGTTTTCTTCTATTCTATCCAATGTTTGATGCTTTGTATGGCTAGCACTTGTTTACCTATGTAGTGATCGACACAGTGATCGCCATCCTTGGACTCGATTGCCTTAAGTGGACTCGGTTTTGCTTTTCAGCTCCCCTATGGTGATGTGTACTTTACCCTTATTTTCTTCCGAACATTGGGGCCAATGTTCATGTTAAGTTTGGGGGGGTGTTTTAGATAACTCAGTCCAAGTTTGGGGGATGGCACACATCTACATGTGAGCTTGTGCATTTTGTGAATTTTTTTTAAAAAAAAAAAAAAAAAATTTTGGATAGAATTTCAACCCGTCACTTGATGAATTGAGCATGGTTAACGTGAATACATGGTATGCATTCTCTATCAATTTGGTTTTTAATGGCTATACACGCAATTCCTTGTTTGTGGGACCCTAAACATGACTAGATTATCTTTAAGATGTTCACATACGCACATAAATCAAGGGTAGAGGCGTTGAGTGGGCAACCATTTTGAAACACTTAAATGCTTGATCCCGAAAAATATCGACTTAGAATTTTCACATGAGTTATGAGTTGAGAATGTAGCTTCGTATGTTTAACAATAATAAAAAGAGGTGAACATTGGTATGACTGCAAAGGTCAGGCTTAATAGATACTGGGGGCGAATAGCACCATGCTTAGAATACTATACTCTTAAGCTAATTTGAGCTAGAGCTCAAGCCAATGCAAGTGTTAAGTGAATAAGGACCTAGTTTGATTTTGTGGCCTTTGACACTCGAGCGATTAAGCTCTTAGGAATGTCTCTACATTTGATACCCGAAAGCCGTCTGGTTTAGGAGTTATTGGCCTAAAGCTCGTTACAAGGGTGTCATAGAAAGCCTAAGAGGATCGAACATTGCACATGGTCTAGCCTCTAATGTTCGAGTTGAAAGTGCATAAGTTAAAGCCGAAAGTGGAATGAAGTGATGAATTTTTAAGTGGCTATGAAGTTGTATGCAATTCTCGTACCATGTGAATAATCAAAAGTTGATAAATATGGGGTTAATGCTTGAAAAGTGGTAAGAATGCCACTCGACTATAATACTTGAGATTTATTACACTACACCCTTAGGATGATCTTTTCGATGTTAAGGCGTAACATGAGCAAGTGGGTGACGTGTATATATATGTAACTTGAGCTTAAACAGGTGAATTCATACCATTGTGTGCTATTAATCATTGTAATTTACGTTGAGTGATCGGGGTTGAAAATCTTTCGATTTTGTGGGTATATCGTCTGCAAACCCTCACGAGACTATAACTCGTCCTTTGAGGTAACTCAAGGGTTCAAAGGCTTGTTGCATCCGCTAAATGCAACCGCTTGCTCCACGAAAGTGAGTTGTGTAGTTTCTTTTCTTTTACCTCCCTGTTTTTGATGATGAGCTCGTATCCTATGCCTTCTCTTACTCGAGGTCGAGCAATAGATAAGTTTGGGGGTGTTGATAAGAGGCATTTTTACGTGTTTTTAAGCCCATGAGACTTATGCTATGGATTCATTTATTGCCTAAATCATGCCACATTTGCGTTTAATCGGGCTGTTAAGTGATTACAGGTGATAAATGAAAGCATACGAAGAAACGAGGCGAAAAACGACGTATAAAACAAGTTCAGGACAATTTGCTTCTGTCGACCACGCCCAGGCGCCAGTATGACCAAGCCCAGGCGCCGGACAAGATGCAAACAACGTCAACATTCTGCTTACCACGCCTAGGCGCCGTCCTATCCACGCCTAGCGCCGTATCTGCACCACTTTCCACGTTCGAGCGCTATTTCCGTATGTTTAGAGACCGAATTGGATGAAGTTCCCTTCTACAATGTTGTATAAATATGTGTTAGCTTCAAATGAGGACTTGAATCATCCAAATCGGAGTTTCGTGGAGAGAGTTATGAATGAAATACGATTGCTGCGCAGGACACATTGCATTTAATTTCAGCATTCTGTCAGCGGCGCCCGAGCGCCGTCATGCCCACGCCTAGGCGTGACCACACCCGAGTTTTGATTCCTTTCAGCCAAAAGATCATCATTTGATGGTGGAATGGAACATTTTAAGCCAAGAGGTCATCACATGTGTTGAGGGGATGTCATAAGTGTGTTTCTTGGTAGATCTACTTTATGGAATTTTTTACTACACACTTTAGAGTAGTGAAGGACACACTAGGGAGACACACACTAGGGAGCCCATCATTTTCTTGTCTTCTTAAGCCATTTTCTTCACTCTTGACCGAACACACCTTGGAAGGGGAGGCAGCTGGCCATTACTCTTCACCCATCATCATTCATCACCATTCTTCATCACTTTTGAAGGGGAACAAAGAGAGAGGAGCTAAGGATTGAAGTTCAAAAGCAAGGATCCATCATCAATCAATTGAGGGAGTTTTAATTGCTTGCATTTACATGTTTATTTCCATGAGTATGTATATGTTTGTATTAGATTTTCTTAAGGCCTTGATGAGAGGCTAATATTGTAGAACTAAGGCCATGTGAAGGCCAATTTATGAATCAATATATGTGAAGTGAATTTTCGTATTAATTCTCATATTGCTTTGTGTGTTGATTTTGAGCTTTTATTACAATCATGTGCTTGATCACCATATGCTTGCTATCTTGCCTAGTCTAGTCATTCGAGAGAAGATAGATTAGGGTTCAATGGAATCAACTCATCATCCGAAACTAATGTGGAATTGCCCCTAGACATAGGTAAAGATTTCCGGGTGCGGTTAGCCGGATTTATCCGGGGAAACTCTAGAACGTTAATGTGTGGTTATTGATTAGATTCTCGGATAGACATATTTAGAGAACCATCAATTAATCATAGGATTATTATGTGCCGAGACATCGGGTAATAATTATCTAAGGAATTTCCACCAAAGCAATAGGAGTCTAATAATTCGAAGAGTAGCTCATCTATATTGACGAGTAGATTCGGTTGTAGCATGTGCCTTAGTCATTTTATCATACGTGAGATTTAATCTATAGTTCGTTTCTCTTTGGTTCTTCACTTGCTTACTCGTTTTATTGCAATTTACTTTTGTCCATTTTCATTAATCATAAACTAAAATTCAAGTCTCCGTGGTTCGACAACCCGGACTTATTTTGTCCACTTTTATTACTACACACGACTAGTGCACTTGCTATTAAAAGCACGTTAGGTATTAGCGTGTCATCTCGCAACTTTATGAGCCTTTCTTTCAGGTCCTTTTCCAGGTATGATCTGATCCTTACTATTTTTGTGGCATCTCCAGGTATGATTTTTATGCTCATGAGTTCTCCTATGGGCTCCACATGCGCAGATATCCTTTTTTCTGATTCTTCTCCTCCTTTTCCAGGTTTGCATTTTTTTGTCCGCCATCGTCCTATCTTCTCTTTTTAGCGATGTCAAATAGCATTTTCGTGCTGCATATTGATCTCCTGCTATTTCTCCTACTCCTTGGGTGTAGGGAATTTGATCATCATGTGAAGGATGGATAAAATTGCTCCAAATAGTATCAGAGTTGGCCTTCCTATAATTACATTATAAGCTGAGAGAGTATCTACCGCTAAGAATTTTACCAGTTTAGTTACCTTGTTTGGTGCTTTGCTCAATGACATGGGTAAGGTGATTTGTCTTATAGGTAAAATTGATTCTCCTGCAAAACCATATAGCAGGGTGTTTACAGCTTCCAATTTAGCATCCCCCAAAGTCATCTGCTTGAATCCTTGGTAGAAAAGGATGTCCACTGAACTCCCGCTATTGACGAACACCCTTTGCACATTATAATTAGCTATGGTGGTCTTGATGACCAAGGCATCGTTATGCAGTTTCTGGATCGTTGAAGTGTCCTCCAGTCCAAAGTAAATTTCCTCCTGAGGACCATCCTGGCTGACATTTAGAAAGAATGCAGGGGCATTCTCCGCTTGCCAAGGAAAATGTCCCTGGTTTCTTGGCCCAGATCTTCCTAATTATTTTCCTGAAGCTCTTCCTCTTCCTCGACCTGGATACCATGATGTCCCTCTTCCTCTGAATGAAGATCCACTATTGTTATTATTTTTCACTGAATTATTGTTTATCAAAAACTCCTTTAAGCCTCCAGCTTTATCTAAATGTTCCAGCTCCAGAGCTAGCGCTCTACAATCGTCCGTGTGGTGACTAGTTTCCCGATGGTATCGACAATAAGGTCTATTTGAAGCATTCTAAGAGTCATTTCGTGCACTAGCTAGGCATCGTACTATGCCTTTATTTTCCACCTCCATCAATTGTTGCATTAAATTTTTTATTGCGGGAAAGGGAGGTCAAAATAATCCTCGACCTCCTATCACGGGACCTTGAGAATGCCATCTGCTTAATCCACCATGCTTATGATTTCCCTAATTTTCACTTTCTTTCCTTTCCTTTCCTTTTTTATTTTCGCTCTCCTAGTCAATTGAGCATCCTCCATGTTGACATACTTTTCCGCCCAGCCAAGCAACTCTTCAAAATTTCCAGCTGGTTTTTTAGTTAAGGATTTGCACAAATCCCCCTCGCGTAGGCCATGCGTGAAAGCACTTGTGTTTAGGTCAGCAGTGGCCTATGGAACCTCCGGAGTATGGCATTAAAACTTTTTACATAAGATTGTAAAGTTTCGTCGCCTTTTTGCTTTATTTTAAATAGGCAAAGTGGGATTTGCTCATGCCTTTTACTGCTAGCAAATTGGTGGAGAAATTTTGTGCGGAATTCCAGGAAGGATCCAATAGATCCTTCAGGTAGCTGGTTGAACCATAACTGTGCTGATTTAGTCAGCGTTGTTAGGAACACCCGACATTTAATGACGTCCGAGCATCTATGCAATAGAGCATAATTCCTGAAAGTGTACAAGTGATCCTCAGGGTCTGATGTACTATCGTAGGTCAACATGGAGTAGATTTTGAAATCTCATGGCAATTCTTCTTGCATTATGGAATTAGTAAACGGGATCCCTCGATCCGCATGTACTTTTCCTCCAGCTATCTTCTTTTCCATTTCCTTTATCCTTCTCGCTATGAGATCCCATTGGTTTGTCATTTCCTTTATTTTCATACGCCCTCCTGGATTTCCTCCTAAAGAATGAATTGATTCATAGCTATTAACCTCCTCGTCCAGGTCCTTTTTTTCATCTTGTCGTGGGTGATGGCCTCCAATTTTTTACATCTTATTTTTCTTCCTACCTTGGAGGTAACATTCCTCCCTGGATTTTCTCTTCCTAAAATTCAGTGCATCGTATTTGGCGACTTTCCTCAGCAGTATATTTCTTAGGGGGTTCCCCATCTTCACATATATACACTTGTTCAGCAAATTCGATTCTCCCTGCTCGTTTTCCTGAGCCATTTTCTAGAGTAAACTCCAAAGCAATATGAGTATTAGCATTTTGGTTACTTTCTGTTCCAGACTTCCTCCCATCCTACCCGGACCATATGGATCCGGGATTTTGGTCGCGGCCTGAATGGCTGTGTCAATCATTTCTTGCAATTGTTCCTTGGTCAAGTGATAAGATGGCTCAATTTGCAGGGATTTTTTGATCCCACAACTGACGTTCCAGGTGATAGGGAAATTTATTTCCCACCCTCCGAGACTTTACCCCCATGTGCAATGGGGGTCTCCTGTAATTTGCCAATCAAGTGTCTAGTGAAAATGGCTGGGGTTTCAGGGGTGTTGTTACCTACGCTCTCCTGGAGTAACATCTCCTTATTTCCGACAACCTCCATAGTTTTGTCTATTTCCTCGATATGTTGACTCGTGATCAAGCTTGTAAAAGAAAAGGAATTTGCAAAGACACGATAAAATGTTATCCACACTTTCAAATTAGACTGTGAGCGGTTCATATAATGATATGATCGTGAGTAGGTCATCTAATGATCAGAGGCAGACAATGTTTGAAAGATTTCTGTTTGGATACTATGAATGGTTTTTGTTTAGCTTTAACTTTATTCGCTTGTATTTTGAGATGCATGTTTTATTGAAGCTACGTTTATGTCACAGCGAAACAAAGATGTATAAGTTATTACATGCTAACTAGGGTGAATGCTAGTAAGAATATAAAGCAAACTATCATAGAAATGAACTATCCGTTTGTACAGACAAGCTGGCGAGCTCCAATTTGAGCACATAATTCTGACAGGTTTCAGATAGCTGAGTAGCAAGATAATTTGGAACATGCTTGTAGCACATTGAAACAGTATGCATACGTTCGCGCATATAAAAAGGAATATGGCAAGATTTTGCACATATTAAAGATATATCAGTGTTTTAACTCACACGAATCTGTTGTCCAGTACCGTAATCCTTCCCCGGGCTTGCACCTGGCTAGTATGCTACCGGGGGTTTTCCTTCCTTATTTCTACCATTTCTCCAAAATTCCATGCCCTTATACCACCGTGGAGTATGAGTGACTTGTATGTCTCACCCCATCATGGGGATCAACCAAAAGGCTGTCCCTCCAACCTTATTTCTCCTAACCATCCTTATTTATTATGTTTTGAGAAATAGACTGTGAAGTCTCCAACTTTATTTCTTCTTATCCATCTTTATTTCTTCTTTGGAGTGGGGGCTAGATAGATCTGCAACCGACTTTCCCCTGACTGGACGGATCCAAGTTACCCATCCATTTGTTTTTTCCTAACCACTGTCTACTTCATGCCACTAACATCCCCTTATCTTCGATGCGTATGCAAGTGCAAATAATCATACAACCAAATGTACTTTGTAAAAAAAAAATGCATTGTATATGACATACCTTCTATGAAACAAATTATAGCATTCACGGAAGATAAACTTAAAACATGATAGCAAAAATAAACATAATATTACTTAGCTTATGTTACATTTTTTAACCCTGCAAAGTAGGCTCACATTCTTCCTGGAATTTGTGTTGTGGCTCCATAGAGCAACATTCAACTCCAAGAAATAGCATGGGCTGCTTTTCACCTTAGAATCGTCATCTCAACCAAGCAACATAGGCTGTTTCTCGCCCTGGAAACTTCATCTTTCTGAAGAACCATAGGCTGTTATCCCTGTGGAATCTTTCGACATTTTTTCTATAACATAGATGATTCCCTGCTCTAGAGATTTCTTGGATTTCCTTCTGCAAAGCTAGAGCAGCTCTACAAACCAGCAAAGGCGATTCCTCGCCCTCGAAACTTCCTGATTTCCCTCCTGTAGAGCAAGATCGGCTTTGCAAACCAGCATGGTTGACTTCTCACCCTGGAATCTTCCTGACATTCCTCCTGCAGAACTACATCAGCTCTACGAACCAGTAAGGGCAATTCCTCGCCCTCGAAACTTCCTGATTTTCCTCCTGCTGAGTAAGATCGGCTATGCAAACCAGCATAGGTGACTCCTCGTCCTGGAATCTTCCTGACTATCTTCCTACAGAGCTAGATCGGCTTTACGAACTAGCAAGGGCGATTCCTCGCCCTTGAAACTTCCTAGTTTTTCTCCTGCAGAGTAAGATCGACTATGCAAACCAGCATGGGCGAATCCTCACCCTGGAATCTTCCTGACTTTCCTCCTGTAGAGTTAGATCAAATCTACGAACCAACAAGGGCAGCTCCTCGTCCTTTAAACTTTCTGAATTTCCTCTGCAGAGCTACATCGGCTCTGCAAACCAGCATAGGCAACTCCTCGCCCTGGAATCTTCCTCACTTTCTTCCTGTACACCTGGCTCGCAAATGCCTTATTTTTTGGTCGACTATAGCTGCTAGCACAACTTGAGCGGATGGAGTAGGGACTTGGGAGTTGAGAAACTCAATTGGGCTAAAAAATTCACTTGTATGGCAATGTTTTCGCAAACATCCTCAACTAAAAGTGAAATCTCATAGCCAATATATTTGATCTTGTCATGGAAGATAATAACTCAAATAAATTATGCCACTTGTTATGATATAAAATCAACTTAAAATAAATAACAATTCTTACTAAAGAATCATCTTTTTTTTTTTCATTTGAATGGTACAAATTTAATACATCAACGAAAAGCTCAAATACATAAAGTCAATAAAATCACAAAGAGTCACTTGAGGAAGACGTATCCACAGCAGTGGGCCTAGCAGGGCAGATCTATCAAGAAGGCATTCAAATGTGGCTCAATTTCCTCAATTCTAACAGCCCACTTGAGGCGGAAGGAATCCCCAGCTTTCAGTAAGACTGCCTAAATGTCCGAGGATGAAGTCCGGCCCCACATCAAGGTGACAGGATTCGAACCTATGGCCAGTCCTTCATAAAACTCATATCCAGTAAGATTTATTTTACTCAAATTTAATTATGTAGAAAATGATGTCATGAACATATTCATAAATTTATTTATCTAAACATGTAGCTCCAATAATAATGATGCCAAAGTGATTAATACATATTTTCTTACACATAAAAGCAGATACATGAAAATAATAGAGAAAGATATCATCAAATCGTAGAGATCAAATAATGGCGTGACCATCACCATTTGGATTAAGATTTTCTCACGTCTTGAACTCAATTTTCCACGGACAGCGCCAATTGATACACGTGGGATTTACAACAATAAATTTATATGGTAATAGTGAGAAATTGAGTATAATATGGGCATATAAAGTAGGGGTGGGCATTCGGTTCGGGTAATTCGGATCCCGAACCGACCCGATCAGGTTCGGGTAATTCGGTTCGGGTAATTCGGTTAAAAATCGGGTTCGGTTTATACCCGAACCCGAATATCACTGTTCGGGTTCGGTATCGGGTAGAGGTTTAATTTTGATCGGGTAATTCGGGTATCCGAATTACCCGATTTAATTTTTTTAAAATTAAATAATAAAAAAATATTAATACACAATTCTATTCGGGTACCCATTTTCTATCATTTGTAGTTAAAAGTAGGAAGTCAATAGTACTTAAGAGTCAAATGTGGTGGCTGGTGGGTTATGACTCAACACTAATACAAATTAATATTATATAATAAAAATATATATTATATTTTGTAAAGTTAACTACAACTTTACACATGAATGGAGTTGTCTGCCTCTGCCTCACCCTCACAGCCTCACCTCACGCACGCCTCCAACTCCAAGTTCCATTGTCACTCATTGCCGCCGGTCGCCGCCATTTTTACCCACTTCCGGTCGCCACCATCATCATCGGCTGTCGGCTCTATAGTTTATACATATTTCTTTTAAGGTAAAAAATAAAATTACCCATTTTTTTAGAGAAAAAAGTTAATTATTATGACATGTTGATGATTTGTTTAAGTAGTGGTGTAACATTGTATGATTTTAGTCCTAATTAATGATGTTCTTGGCTTATTGCACTTGTGCAATCCATTTATTGAAATGATATTAAAGATTGTATTTTAAACTTGTTTTCTTTGATAATGTCTAATTTATGTATTTTTTTTCTATCATTTGTAGTTGTAGTCTTGTAGATGTCGGATTCAATATCACAATATCGCGGTGACTTTGGAGGAGGTCAATGTTCTGCTACTTCACCTAACTTAGGTGATGCTCAACCCGAGGTTAGTAGTGAAAATGTCAATATTGGTGTTGAAAAGAATATGGAGGGTGAGGGAGAAGAGGAACATGTTGAGGAAGATGGATTACCCACTTCTAGAAAACGAAAATTTGCTTCGAGGTCTAAATATTGGATCCATTTTGTCAAATATTATTGCGAAACTGAGAAGATTCAAATGGCTAAGTGCAAATATTGTAAGAGGGATATTAAAGCCGACTCAAAAGCCCAAGGAACTAGGCCCCTCAAAAATCACTATAATTGTTGCAAAAAAAGACCTCCTAATTTTGAAATTGATGCAAATCAAACTCAATTGGCTTTTGAAATAAATGTCGAAGGTGAGAAAACCGGAAATCTTGTTAAATGGACTTTTAATCAAGAAAATGTTTCGGAGGCGTTGTCGGAGATGCTAATTATAGATGAACTTCCATTTAGCACAGTTGAGAGCCCTGGTTTCAAGAAATTTGTGTCTGTTGCTTGTCCTAATTTTAGGATTCCTTCACGTAGAACAATAACCAAAGATATTTATAATATCTATGCGAAGGAAAAAATAAATTTGAAAGTTTTTATTAAAGAGCATGCTCAGAGGGTTTGCATCACCACAGACACGTGGACATCTATTCAACACGTGAATTATATGTGTCTTACTGCTCACTTTATTGACAAAAATTGGCTATTGCAAAAAAGAGTTTTGAATTTTTGTCCAATTTCCGGTCATAAAAGTGAAGAAATAGGTAGAGGTGTTGAGAAATGCTTAATTGATTGGGGTATTGAGATGGTTTTTACTGTCACTGTTGATAATGCATCTTCGAATGATGGGGCAATTGTTTACTTGAGAAAAAAGTTTGAAAATTGGGGCCAAAATGTTTTAGATGGAAAATATGTGCACATGAGGTGTGTTGCACACATAATTAATCTTGTTGTTCAAGATGGGTTGAAGGGAAAAGATGAACACGAGGCTATTTCTCGTATTAGAGGGGCCGTTAGGTACATTAGAAATTCTCCGGCTAGGTACAAGAAGTTTCAAGAGTGTGCTGAATATGCAAAATTAGAAACAAAAAAGTTGTTATCTCTTGATGTACCTACTAGGTGGAATTCGACCTACTTGATGTTGGACTCTGCCTTATGCCTTAGGAGAGCATTTGATGAGTACGAAGATGCAGAGGTTGCCTACACTACCGATCTTTCCAAGAAGCCATTTTATGGGGTGCCGATTGATTATGATTGGAATAGATCAAAATTCTTGTTGAGATTCCTACAACATTTTTATCTACTCACTTTGCGAATTTCTGGTTCATTACGTATTACCTCTAATCTTGTCTTTCATGAAATAAGTGAGGTAAACTTGCTTCTTCGGGATTGGTTGAATAGTGATGACTTTGAACTAAGTGAGATGGCAAGAAAAATGAAAGAAAAATATGACAAATATTGGGGGTCAATTGAAAAGATGAACATGGTTTTGTATTATGCTGCGATTCTTGATCCACGTCAAAAATTGGAGTTCATTGAATTTACTTTTGATAAGATGTATGATGATGTTGGAAAAAGTGACTCAATGAAGGACCAAGTGAGAAATGGTTTATTTGAGTTGTTTAATGATTATAAATTGAGATATGGTCATACAATTCAAGGAACTTCAAAAAGCCCTGGTACATCATCTAGTCATGTTTCTTCATCCTCTTCATCTCCATTTGAGAGTTCTAAGAATTCTATGAATGAGGTATCTGGTGATCATCTAATGCCTCGTAAAGTTTCTCTACAACAAGAGTTTAGGATGTACAAGACTGGTGGAAAACGTGAGCATGTAAAGTCAGAGTTGGAAAAATATTTGGGCGAGGATGTTGAGGAAGATGATAAAGAAAGATTTGATGTGTTAAAATGGTGGAAAGTAAACAGTCAGAGATTCCCAATCCTCTCGAAGATGGCTCGCGATGTATTAGTTGTCCCGGTCTCCACAGTTGCTTCAGAATCTTCGTTTAGCACAGGTGGTCGCGTTCTTGATTCATTTAGGAGTTCCTTGTCTCCTAAAATAGTTCAAGCCCTTATTTGTGGTCAAGATTGGCTTCGTATGAATTCCCAGCCAATAAATGTGGAGGAAGACTTACGTGAAGTTGAAACACTTGAAAAAGGTAATTTTTATCTTCACTTTTTTCCTTTATTGTTTATTTGTTTCAACTTATCGCCTACTTTAATTTAATTGTATTCAATTTATACTAATAATTCTATAATTTTTTTTGTAGAATTGACAAAATTGGGAATTGATTCAACCATCATTGACATTTGATCTTTGTCACTTTCGCCGCTATGCTACTTTGGATCTGTTAATTTAATGAAACAATGATTTGTAATAGAGTATTTGCATTAGTTATGTACTATGGTTTATGACTTTAGTTTTCATGGTATTTTAATTTGATTTGATCAAACAAGGATTGCAATTGAATTATGAATATTTGTACTTTTAAGTTTTAATGTATGATTTGTGCTTCGAATTTCCTTAAATTTTGATAGTATAAAATTTAATGTATCCAAAAGTAAATGATGTAGTAGAACTCGAATTAGAAATTTAACAAAATATGTTAAAAAAATGGAAATTGAAAACAGAGGCAATTAAATTGCCTCTGTTTTGCAACGTCCAAAACAGAATTGAGAAAGAGTTGGGCCTTCTTTTTGGAGGCCCAACTACCTCACTCCAATCCAAAATTTAAAGTCCAAAAATCAAAAATTAATTTTTTGAATGAAAATCAGAATTGGGCCAACGTTTTGAGGCCCAAAAAACTGTCTATTTTTTTTTTATTATGAGGAAACCCGAATCCGAACCCGATCGGGTAACCGAACCCGAAATACCCGAATTGTCAGGTACCCGAGTATATCGGTTCGGTTTCGGGTGGTAAGATCATATACCCGAAACCCGAAAAACCCGAACCCGAAAAACCTGAACCCGATAACCCGAACCGAATGCCCACCCCTAATATAAAGCGTAAATAGTAATAGATAATCTTGCATAAAAGTGTAAGAGCATAATAAAGATAAGAATTTAACGTGGTTCGGTCGATGAGATCTACATCCACGGAAGGGTAAAGTTGTTATCTCCCTTATTCATCTTCCAAGACATGTATTTATACAAATTGATAGCATTGGCTAAATATAATAGGTAAAATCGAGCTAATCTTCTTCCTGCTCTATTTATGGTAGCTAGGACCATTTTTTGGAATCTGGAGATCTGGCTAGACATGTATAGAATCAGGCCCTTGATCTTGCTTGATTGTCTCTTCTTGCTTTGGAAAGTGTTTGACCAAATCTCCTTAGATTGATTCTTGATGAGATATTTGATTTGATCTTGTCTATTAATTGATCTTTTTCCTTTTAGGGCTCCGATTATGCTCTCTTTCGTCTACTAGGTCCGACGGATATGTAATTGTATAGGCCAATCTCTTAATTTAAGTAGGAAGAATAATATATTGTTCCTTGGGCTTATCAGCTTGGCCCAATGGATAATATCCACCCACATCCATATGTTTTATCCATAAAAGAATAGAAAAAATATATGAAGCAGTTCAATTACTTTGTAACACATTTGTGTAACACTTCAAGTTACGTATAGATGTGCAACAAGTGTATGCACGGGTGATTAGTGTAGAAAAAAATCTAAAGTTTCTCTCTCTACGTGCTAACCACCGATATATCATAGCGAATCTTCTATCCCATAATGATGTACCATAATGATGTTACATCATTGTGGGATTGACAAGTGTCCATTTATAAAAAACTGCTAATAATAATTCAATCAATCCCATAATAATATGATACAATTGTGGTATATCATTATGAGATAGAAGTATAGTATAATTTACAATCTTCCATGGAAGTGTTACAACGGTTTAGTGTTACAAGTAATATTCGGTTTGTGTAGGGGCTTCTTCACTTGGTAGAGCCATCTGTTTTCTCTTTCCCTTTGCTAAAATATATAGAGGTACATCTGTTTGAAACCGAAAGAAAGATTACTACTGCTCATTATTCAACATAGCCAGCCATGCCCACATATAGTAGCTCGCCGAATTCTTCCATTACAAAAGCGAGATTGTATCTGGAGAAAACCTCAACCAGCGAAGAATCTGATCGCGTATCGAGACTTACCTTTCCGGCGCATCTGGAATCTAGCTTCTACGAGTACTTCGTCCTCAGAGGCATTCGACTCGACCGATTCCAACCCGGTTCCATCTCTTGCTCTTTTAAAGTACCCCCTCGCCTCACTGTAAGCTACCTTAACCCTAATTCTATTTATTTTCCTTGATAAAACATTGATTCTGAATAACTTCTGTTTAAATTACTGCTATAGGATCGAAATGGGAACTTGGGTATGGGTGCGATTGCCACTTTAATTGATGAAATTGGTGCTGCAGTGATCCACGAGGTGGGTCAGCCTATGGATGTATCAGTAGACATGTCAATCTCTTGTCTTTCGGCTGCAAAGATGAATGTAAGCTACTTTGCTTCCTTATCATGCAATAATTAACTTTCTGTTCCAACATATGCAGATTATGTTTCTTTTGGTCGACAATTTGAGGTGTTTTAATATGATCTTGTCTCAGATACTGTTATTTGACCCCTGAAATGAATTGTCCTGCTTCTTGCTTGCTAGCCTCCATATCTCCCATGAACTAACCTCACAAGAAAACACATTTTTCCATCTTTGCATTCTTAATGGAAGATTCTGCAATTATGCTATATTAGACCAACATTTTCGCCTTTTTGTTTTAATGGCCATGATGGTGGTAAATCGACAAAGTAACCCAAAGAGGTTATAAGGATGAATGTATCTGGGAGAACACTACGGCAATGTTTGGTTATGTTTCCATATCATGTTTGGTCCAAAATTCTCACCAAATCATGTTTGGTTCACAAAACATTTGGTCAAAACTACACTACTTTTTTTGCCAAAAAAAAACATAATAATTATTTTTTATCTTTCTACACCTACTTTGTTCCTACACTCCTTTCTATGTGGTCTCTCTCTTCTCTCTCCTCTCTAATAGACAAAAGTTTCATGATTTGACTGCTAAGTAACTTTTGTTCCCTCTGAAAACAAAACCAAATATTATCTCGCCAAAAAAACACACCCAAAAACCAATTCCCAAAATAAAACCAAACACAATTTCATCAAACACGCACGTGTCCCCATAAATTTCTCACTAATAATTCTCACCAAAATACCATCTCAAAACATAGCCTACATGTTCGAGAAGTTTCTAGAACCCTATCTTGTTTTTTGTCTCCTTAAGAACTGGCATGGAGATGACCGTTATCATAGCCCCCACTTTATAAGATGGTGACAAGTAAAATGTCTATCTTAGGATCCTAGCGAACCATCACAGGAAAGTTATATCAATACTCAAGCTCAACCTTTTAAGCACACATCCAAAATGATCACTGATACAAAAATGAGAGAGAAGGTGTCTCTCATTTTACAGATTGCTCGCAAGACTAGATTATCCAAGAAGATTTTGGATGCTATGAGCAAAACCAACATCACCAATTATCTTGTGTCCCTAGGTGCTTGGTTGCTTCGACTCTTGCTTAGTTATTGAATGAATATTTTTCAATATCTCTCTTTTAAGTTGTACATGATGCTATGAATTTTTCTCTATTGCACTGGCATTGATATTTGTCTCCCTATTCAATTGTTTACAATTTCTAACAGATACCCTTCTCGCCAAAAACTATATAGCTTGACCATTTATATCACATTTCTTGAAAATCTTAATGTGAATCTTGTAATGTCATTGTCTCGTCTCTCTAACAATTCTGAGCTTCAGCAGACTTGAAACATTGGTGGCTGCGAGCCCCTGAAAATCTCTTTGTAACGAAGCGCATGTTTAGGAACACCATTCAAGCGACATAGCTTTCTCTGGTCTGGCGAGAAGTTGTGTTAATAGAAGGGTTTGTAATTTAAGTTCAACCATAAATTTGGAATGTTTTGTTAATATTTTCTCCATTTTTCAGATCTATTTAGTAGGAAATAGTTCTGCTACCGTTGTTTGAAGTAGAGTACAAAAAATAATATTATATGATTATTTTTTTATTTATCTCCAATCCATGATTAATAAATCTTAAAAACAAGAACTAATTTGAATCTTGAATCAGACATTGTCCCTCTTTTAGTTACCGTATATGCATATACACACATTCATATAATAAGATACGTGGTGCAAATGAGATGAGCCGGCGCGCGAGCCTATCGAATGAGGTTCAACTCAAGCTTTCATGTTTTTTCGAGATCAAGCGCAAACTTTTCAGTTTCGAACTTCAAACACTTTTTAAGAGTTAAGGTTGGAGCTCAAGTATAGGTGATAATATGCTTGCAAGACAGCTACCACTTCTATATTGTATTACCAGCCGTAGTGACAACCATGTAATGACGACACATGTAATGGACAGACGTTGACATGCTTTTGGGGCCTGAACAATAGTCATCTTTGTTTCATAAGAGCCATTAACCTCACTCTTGCTCTTTGTAAGCTTTTACTGAAGGCCTTGTTGACAGCTTTACATCTTATTTTGTTCACAGCTTTACATCTTATTTTGTTCTTTACGTGCAGGATGAATTGGAGATCATCTCGAGATGTTTAGGTAAGCGAGGTGGTTACTCTGGAACAAATGTCCTCATACGAAACAAAACAACAGGGGAGGTCGTTGCTGAAGGGCGACATTCTTTGTTTACTAAACCCACCAGCAAGATTTGACTATAATGAGAATCCCATGAAGGCCTTGTCTATAGTTTTGCTTGTAGTGATCTGTAAACTGATTGGATAAAAACTAATAATGGAGACTGAAGTACGATAAGATTCAGAGCCAAGAATAGGTGAACATAACTAAACTTTGAAATAAAATGTAGGGATAATTACACAAATGCCCACTCACTTTAAGATTGATTAATTACCAAAATCCCCCCACTTTTGGTAAAAATTATCATAACTCCCCCTGTCAGTAAAAGCAAATTACAATTTTCAGATTACAGTTTCATTATTTGTCATTATAAATATATTACAATTTCACTATTGACAGGGTGTATGTTGGAAATTTTCAAAACCTTAAGAGGGCTTTTGGTAATTATACAATAAGTAAGGGAGTGTGAGTTTAATTATCCCTAAAATGTATTTGGTGGGAGCAAACATAATGGAGAGAGGGTGGTAGGAAAAATATATCATAGATCAAATTTAATGGTCCTAGTGTTTATCTATTTTACATATTGATTACATTTTGAAGTGTATTATATGTGGTTTCTACACGTGTAAAAGAGCTGGAGATACAGAATTCACACTCGAATTATTAAATTTGATTTGACATAAAATTACCCAAGGGTGGTAACTAGTATAGTGGGAATGTTGGTGAGCATTTAATTTCAATGGGTCGGAGGAGTTGTAACTATTACTATTCGACTCATCTTGATCATAAGAAACAGAATCCACGTTCCTTTGCTGGAAAATGTACCCAAATTAGTTTACAACATTATCAATTAGAAGATAGTTTTATTTTCTTAATTTTATGCAGTAAAGCAGAGTAGGATACAATTGGGTAAGATACAATTTACTTCTCGGAACTATATTTATTGTATCAAACGCTCACCTTAACTATATTTTGTACCATTCATCCTTTTCGACAATGCTAACTAACATTTACCCCCTTTTTTATCATGTAAATTGTCTTCATTATTACCCTTAAACACTATTTCTATGTTTACTATTTTCATGACATTCCATTACAATCAATTATTTCTACACAAATTCATTGATTAAATATAAAAACATGCACCTATTGAACCTCGAACTGAAATATTAATTAAAAATGCACCCTGCTACTAGCATATTTCTTTCCTTTTTTTTGGTTCAAAATTAATTAAATGATTTGTAACTACTAAAATGAATTTAAATTTAATTAAAGATATGAAAGTCTTATCACAATAAAACAAACACATGAGTTATTCACACATTTATATCGAAGAATTCAACAGAATTCAACGGTTTTAAATATAAACACAGCAACTTAACACAGTTATCTTTCAAAGAAGCGACGACACCCAATCACTTCCTCTCATGTAACTCAATATGCATGCAATTTTGAAATACATGTATAAGGAATGAAACTTCTGAATAGCCACTTGCTTGCTTGTTCATCTTTAGTTTCACTGGCTGGCACCATAAGAATCAGTGTTTGTCAAACCAAACCCAAATGGGAACAGAGGTTGGTCAGATGAAGAATAATTCTCCCGGGGGCGGTGAATTGGAAGCTGATCAACACTTCTAAACCATGTCATTGGAAGTCGTCCATGAAATGCATAATCTCCAAATATAACATCTGTTATTCCCCTTCCTTCAGTTCCGGGCAACCAAGCAACGACCAAACCCTCGATTCTTTCTAACATCGATGGCTCTAAAACCAAAGGCCGTCCAGTAACCAAAATTACCAATGTCGGAACCTTTTCAGCAACTAAGCTCACTAGTTCAGCTCCATTAAAAGGAATTTTAAGCACTGGGTCATCACCACCAGATTCAACATATGGACCTTCACCGACAGCTACGATAGCAAATGAAAAATCTTCACCAGAAAATGTGTCTGCAGAAGGATTTAGTTCATATACCACTTCTGTCTTGGCCTCCACTACTTCTTTTATCGCATCCAAAATAGTTGTGCCTAGAAAAATAAAAGAACGATTTCAGAAATTTAATAACCAAATGTGCAACAATTCTCCAAAACAAATTCATAATATATTTCCATTTCAGACGGTTTTTCCCCCTTATAATGATTATAGTTCTCCTAAACATACTCAGAATTGGTCAATAAGAATAAATTGAACATCAGAACATAAAACAAAAACTTAGCTGCATATATTCAGATACTTTCTTAAATAGAATGTAAATTGCGGAGTAGTTCCCGTCATAATATGAATATAATAAATCAAGCTCATACAGATACTTCTTAAATAGAATGTAAATAATGGAATAGTTCCCGTCATAACATGGAAACAATAAATCAAGCTCATACTACGCACATGGATGATAATTATAACTGGGATCAGAATAGCAGTTACATGTCCATGATAAAGTTGATCCGATAGAACAAAATACCTTCTGTTATTCTGCCAGTCGTTCCCTCCCAAGTAATTGTCCACCCACCACACTGATATCCAAGATTATCAGCATGAGTTCCAGCAACAAGAATTCGTTTCGCCTTCTTGTCTAGTGGGAGTAAAGGTCTCTTTGGATTCTTTCCATTCTTTAATAAAACCAAGGACTTGCGAACAGCTTCACGTGCCAATTCTCTGTGTTGCTGAAATGATAGATAGGAAACAGAAACTATTTCAGATAGGAGCTGTCTCTTCTAATTGACTTTAACCATGATTATAACCACTAGATTGCAGTAAACAAGTTATTCACAGAAAAAAAAAATCAGCCAAACATATCCGATTTGCCATGCACCTGGAAGATTATAATGTTTGACAGCACAAACTCTCACCTACTAAGTAGATTTTAGACATTTATCCTCCCTGTCTGAAACATATATTTGAGTCGGGAAGAATAGAACGAAAGAAAAAGTTTTTCTTTTTTTGCTCGTAATGGAAACTGCGAAGGAAAGCTTGTAGAAAAATCATTATGAAAGATAATTGCTACCTGTTATTATCAGTTGTAATCATGATACCAGTTACATACAAAGTTTAAAAAATTAATACTGGTTTTGTCGAAATAAAAAATTCATGGAAAGTTGTTGCGATTTTGCTTTTATGTTTCTTTCAGTTCAACACCTCTATCTAGCAATCACAGCCGTCTTGTTCTTCCAGCGAGTGATGGTAATTTCTTTGCTTAAAGGAAGCTGCACTACATCGATAAATCCGAGCATCCAATAGTTAGTTAAGGGGAAAGGGAGTTCAACAATTGTCATTTTTTGTTTCGTTCAAGCTCTTACGATGTTGCCAACTGCCCGGGTAAAATAAAATTCTCATTCAGTCAAAATATTACATACAGCAAGGTAATATGTCATCAATCATATTAGAATCCATTAAGATTCCTATCCATCAGTAAGGCATGCGTTATTAAATTAAACCACTGAATATGTTATATTCTAGCTTGAATAAACAGTTATGTGCTCATTTAAACTCATAAAGATCGAGGTCCTGCATTGAAAAGCAATAAATAGTACTTTATTACTTTCTTGAAAATGCAGAAAGGTTAGGCTATGTTTGTTTATGTTTTTGAGTTACAATTTCTCGGGAATTGCGTACTGCTAAGATTCGTGTGAAAATAATGTGATGTGTGTTGTGATTGTTTATGTTTTATAAAAATGGTTGAAATTTGTAAAATGTGTCAAATCAATAGTGATAGGTTGATGCATGATGTGTTGAATGATTGAGTTAATTATTTATATAGTGATTATGTGGATAAAGAAATAATAAAATATGAATTAAAATTTTTTAAAGTATGAAAAAGAAAGAGAGATAATGCTTGGAGTAAATGATTTTGATTGATGATTGTGTGAAATGATATATATATAATAAGTGATAGGTAGTTATACAGGGATTGAAAAAGTTGAAGTTGAAAAAATGTGAATTTAGATGAAAATAATTTGTGTTATGGTTTTTTAGGATTTTGTGATCCAGGATATTGAAAATGGAATTTGAAAACATAAACAAACAAGGCCTTAACATTTTTGAAAGTACAATGATGTCAACTTTTCTTATTCTATAATAGATAGAGACAAAACAGGATCAACATCAAGAAAAATGAGGAACATCTACCATTCTTTCATTGTCACATTTAAGATGTGCAAAATTGTACCAATTAGTCAAATAAAGAATCGTAAGTACCTTACAACCAACCATATCTAGTAGAGATCTATCAGTCAGAGGATATTCAAAAATTCCAGCAACGAACTTGACTCTCAGAATCCTCTCAACTGCATCATCTATCCGGGCCATTGATATCTCCCCTGATTCAACAAGAGATAGAAATTCTTCCAAAAATAATTCATATCTAAAAGGAACCATTACCTGCATATATCAGTGATGTGGACATAAGTTACTTGAAGAAAATCAAACCAGTACCAGGTTATACGATCATGCAAATATACCATATCAATTCCAGCATTTACAGTTGACAGAATGCTTTTACGATAATTTGAACCATAAGGCTCATAAAGCCGGTCCAGTGCCTCCCAGTCCGAAATTACGAACCCCTGCATCCAATGAGCTAATGTATCAACAAGTGAGGAAAAAGGAAACAAATACGGTATCAAAAAATTCAAAATTTAGAATTTTGTTATATTTAGTACACATAAATTACTAATTGGTGGTGGATCGAGACCAACAAAAATGGTAGATTTTCTTTTTGTCATTCCTTATATTAGTGACAATATACTACCCTACTCGCGTTTATGAAAGCAAACTAGATTAGCTCAAATACATCTCTAGCTTTATAGAGTTGAGATAAAAAAAAAAAAACAGGTGTTTGGACGCACTATTGAAGAAAAACGACTGTGATGATTTGCAAGACGAGAGAGAATCCTGGAAATTTGTTCAATGCCCATATCATGGTTTATCCTAATTGGTGTATCCACACACGGATGAAGGTGTAGATTTCCTTACCCCAACTGGGAGACATAATGAAGAAGCTGAAGCTAAAAACAACTTCCAATAAAGGGCTACCAGGGATGATAAAATTGGAATTAGGTTACTGCACTAGTCATTGAGACTAAACCTAATGATAATTTAATTGTTATGCCAGATTGATATTGTTTACAAAATGATGCACTAAGCTTAGTGATTCTAGTAAAGTCGTAGAAATGGACTGCTATTTGAATTACTGCAATGTTCATGGAATGAGTAAGAAGTTGTATTTGCACATAAATACTAAACAATATGATCCCTAAAATTATGTTTCATATTAACAATATGATTCTTACAAAATTTCAGTAAGCTTACAGTTCTATCCCCTGTATTTCAGAAACCATACATTTGGCCTTCCTCAACGTTTAGATTCTTGATAATAACCCATCAAAAAATAACTTAACGAATGTTCAAAGATGACAAAGAGAAAAATGTGTCCACGCGTAATGTAATACATGTTCCCTGTGAATTACCTAGAACAATATGCCATCTGTTAGGCAAATATATTACAATAGATAACCCAAGTTATAAAGTTGTATTCATAAATGGCACAACCGTTGCGCCATGCTCACCATGAGACTAATAAATATCATATGATGATATCATAATTGTGAAAATAGCATATGAGTGTGTAATTGTTCTGCGTTTTTTGTTTAATATTTTGTTTTTATTTGCAAACTGATTGAGCCAACATTTAAGTTAACTGACCGATCTTTTAGTTGGTATAAAATTATAAAAAATCTTCAACAATATTTTTATTCTTGTCATGCTTGTACTTGTGTATTAGTCAACATGCATGTACAAATGAGTAGAACCGTGTTTACAGCAACCAATTAGCTGAAATCACACTTATATTGATTTTATGCCAAAGGAGATTCCCCGAATATTCAGAGATGTTCTAAGAAAAGAATTAAAAAGAAAAATGTGAGAGAGCTTTCATAGCTCAACTTTATTTACCTTGAATCCCAGCTTATTTTTCAGAACTTCGGTAAGAAGAAAATGATTAGTATGCAATCTCTTTCCATTCCAACTAGAGTATGACGCCATTACGGTGCAAACTCCCTGAGAAATACAATCAAGATATGGTGCCAGGTGGATTCTCTCCAAATCATCATAGGACGTTATTGTATTTCCCTCATTTGTACCGTTTTCGGTTCCTCCGTCTCCAACAAAATGCTTGGCAGATGCGAGAACATTTTTTCTAGAGTCAAATGGACAAATAAATGCAAAGAAGTTCTATGATCAGTCCAGAAGAAAATAACAAAATCATGAACGAGAGAATCATATATACTTTTGCGTCAAATATTTCAGTTCAGAAACGAGATAACATTTTGGAAATGAAGATAGAATATCCTATGGAGGGAAACTGGATATATTATTAGTTGAGGAAAGTCTGGCAGGATAAACAGAGAGAAACGGAACATGATCACATGAATACAGGGCGTCCCACCAGGTTCATAGAAGTTAGTCTTCATAACTTGATTCAATGTTGAGATTACATAGACAAAGAAGTGGCTGCGACGCTAGTTAAGACATTAATCAAGTTCCTTATACAATGGATATTTGAAAATTACTTCTTCTTACCTTCCCGCCAGAAAAGGGTAACCTCTGGGATGCCCTTCAGGTGGCTGTCCCTGCAAGCCTGAGACAAGAGAGGTCATCTTTCTAACAATTTCAGTGTCCTCACTGTAACTTTCATAGGATCTTCCCCACCTGGGGTCTCTGCTAACCTGAAAACGTGAAATTCAACAGTTAGTACTGCTGATTAATGATCATCCCAAGAAAGAGGAGAGGGAAAAAGACTACGGCAGCAAATTATGTCCCCAATATCACCATAACAAATCGCTGACGAAATTGAAATTCAAGTCTAGAAGCATTCAACTTAAAACGGAAACTGCATTGAAGGAACCACAAGATGAATATCTTGATCACTACTTATTGATGCACAGATAGAGGTATACCAAAAACAGATTACATAGTAAATGCTAGAACTATAACCAGTCTAGATTTGTAGGCTATAAAAAGGAGGAAGTTGATAGGAGGATGTTCCAATAATAGGTTTCTGTAACAGAAAAGAGGAGATGGTGAAGTTATTTCACATTATAGCAAGTAGACATGTATATATAAGAATATATTAGTAGTATTCATGGTTGTTGAAACTTACATATCGAAGCGTAGCGGACCAAACCGCATTTATGGTTTCCTTTAGTAAAATAAGGATTTTGATATCTCCAAATACCGTTACCAGTTTTAGTATGATTTCGATTCTATGAATATGATACTGTAAAGTACCCTACCAAACCAGTCATTAATTTAGTTACAGGGTTGTGTTCATTAATTAGTCTTCTTTTACGAGAAACCATTGATACTACTTATCAACTCCTAACCTATTTAGTCTTTAAGACTCAAATCCTATCCCAAAGTTAATCAAACCCATAAGCTTTTAAGCGTTTCATAATTTACATTCTCCCACTTTGCATTTCCAAGAAAGTACCCTGTTATGTTTAATTTCTGTCATCACTTTCTCAATTTCTCCTTGTCAATGATCACACTATTAGCTACAAGTTCTATCTGTATTCCATAATCTTTAATCTATAACTATTATAAAAGTATGGGTGATAGGAAATTATTTACATTTCTTAACTTTTTTGTGCAGATTAAAATAACCCATATGAAAATTATGCTAGGAAATAAGTAATGTTAATCAAGTAAATAGATTGATTGCATCAATAATTAACTTGGGCTAGATTTTTGAAAAAATTAATGTTGTACATTGGATACACTACTATAATAAATGAGTTATTTTGTTCACTGTAGATATCCATATTATTTTGTATCAATTGTATTTTATTTGCGACTAGATAATGTAATTTATTCGCGACTTAACCAACACAGTGAAAAAAGATTCATAGTCTCATAGTTGGAGAGGGAACAAAAGGAAAGTGCAGTAAAGTTGTGTCAAACAACAGTAAAATTTCACTAATGTTGTTACAAGTGAAATCAAAAGATTAACGTAAATAATCTTAACCACACATCACAAGAATTTGAGACAGTTTTTCACCGAAAAGGCCAAAGCATTATACAAATAGAAGAGAATATATTTAACATGACCAAAGATTTATCTTGGATGATTGATGTTTATATGAATGGCTTTAACTTACAGCAACACATGGAGCAAAAGCATATTGGGCTCCGCTCGCCCTAACTTCAAGAGCTGTTACCTCCCCAATCTTCCTAACCAATTCGGAATCTCTGTATTAACCATAATTGGTGTACCATCATCAGTGTCATCCAATCATAGCATGAAAGAATTTCAATCCAAATTGTAATAGTGTTTCCATGTACAATGTCATTTCAAATGAGTTGCATGGTGGATGGCAAAGAGAATCAGATGGAAGTTTTCAGGAAAAAAAAAAAAAAAGAACTGCCTAAAATGTAACAGCTCTAAAATTGAATATTATTCAATACACGGGGCCTAATAAGCATACATAAAAGTTGCTCACCTAGTGGCACCAAGGCCAACATTATGAGGAAAAATGGTGGTGCCATAGACATTGTTGTTTCCATGGACTGCATCGACACCGTAGATAATGGGAATGCCGAGGCGGGATTCCAACGCGCCATTCTGGAAGCCATCGATCATGTCAGCCCAGTCGGCTGATGTTGCCTTGTCAAATGGCTTGCTCCCACCCCCACTCAGCACACTCCCTGCATTACATTATATGTATATATATATTCAGGAAGAGATAAATACTAAAAAGAAGAGAGGAAAATTGATCGATGTGTAATTAAAGAGAAGAAGAAGGAAGGAAGAGAGACCTATGAAGCGGTCTTTAATGGCGGAAGGAGTAGCAACGCTGCGCTCGATCTGAGTCATTTGGCCGATCTTTTCGTGGATTGTCATACGAGAGAGTAGATCTTTGACTCTGGCTTCAATGGGGGCATTAGGATCCTTGTAGATGCAATCCATGGCGATGGTGTTGATGTGTAGCTTACTGTCAGTCAGTCTTGTAGCACCAAATCTCAGCTTTACAAAATCTGTTTTTAGTTTGTGCTATATATCTCCTCAGCTTACAAACTCATTTCACTTGCATTTATTGACGTCGTCTACGGTCTACCTACCCTTCCCAACCCCTTCCAAATTGGGGAAATTCACGAGTCTAAATTGTAAAATGCCCCCATATGGGGTTCAATTACCACTTCTTAGTTCCTGTAAAAAAATTATATATATATATATATATATATGTGTGTGTGTACAATTTTTGAACTTTTTCATTATTTTTCTGATTTTATGTAATAGCTTATTTTTAAATATTGAATCTAGTAGTGAAACTTCTTGTTGCTAGATTTACTCTACTTTGTTATTTTTTACTACTGAATAAAGAAAGAAATACAACACATAAAAACAAGCATACTTGACATCATTTTTCAATAGGGGTACATAATTTATAAACTCACATTTATTCCTGTTAAAAAAAAAATCTCACATTTATTTATTTTGTAGCGTAAATTATTTGGATTTTGTTTCTAACATACGAGAAAATCCTCTATGAGAATGTTTCTTAATATATCACTTCAACTTGATACTTGCAACGCTAACTAGGACTTTTTGGTTACAATAAGAATTTTAGTTTTATCTGAAGTACTTTCAGATATTGAAATATCTAAGTTTAGTAAAAATTATTTTGGGTTAGTGGTAAGAATGTAAGACCCAATTGGATGGCACTTAGAGATTTTTTCATTAAAAATTCATTTATTTGGCATTTCCTTAAAGTATCCCAAAAAAATTTACACACAATTTCACTAAAAACAAATTCAAATTTCTTTGAAAAATGGATTTCCCTCAAATTCTTTTCAGGAAGTCAGACTTTTTACCATTCATAATTAGACAGTTCACTTAATAATTAAAAGTATTTTTATCCGCTAATATCTTAATACAATTATCAAAATAATTACATATCTTTATTTGAAATGATGTAAGTTACGAAATAAGATCCACTCGGTATATTTTTGGATGCCGTAATCGATGAGTTTAACTTAAATATATCTAAATTTTCTTATAAAACCAAAACTCATCCATACTAATTTCCCACAAAAAAAATAATTTTTCATAAAATAAAGACATATCATTTCACACTTAATCATTACACTTTCTTCTATAAAAAAACTCATCCAAACATATTTCATTCATTATATCTCTACTTCCTTAACAAAAATTCTCTTACTTTATCTATGAAAAATGAGAAATGGAAAATAAAAGTCCATCCAATCAGCCTTAAGTTAACAGTAAATTTTCATTTTCTAAAGCAACGACATTTCCTGATATAACACCTAATCTTGATGCATTCATGATAACTTGATTTTTTTAGTTCCATTTTTTTTTAATTTTCTTGAAATACTTTGTTAGTTACATATTCAATTTTAGCTTATTTCAACTCTTTGTAGATATTAAAAATATTTTGTCTAAGTCAGTCTTTGTGTGAAAATCAAAACAGTTTTTAGATTAGTAGTAGAAATGTATGTCTAATGTTGAAAAATACATAAGACTGTGTAATCTGTCTAAGTCGAGAATTGCTCTTTTCGTAAGACTTTATCTACCCCCTTTACTGCTAGAGTTACTACAAATAAGCCTCCCAAGATAAAACAGGCAAGTATACAAAAGTAGTATAAGAATACCCTTGAACTTGCACCAATAGAGAGAAAGTGTATTTCTGTATTTTTAGATGTATTCGAATGATTCAGGGATTCAGTATTTATAGACTTAGATAGGCCATTCAGAACGATTGTGTATCCTCATTGAATAGTTACATTCAAGTCGTGACTATTCATTTCAAACGTTATGTATCATTGAATAGACACATTCAAGTTAAAGGTGATTCTTCGTCTCTAATAGTTACATTCCAGATGAACTGACAAGGCAACTCAATTTGACTTATGCTAAATTCAATATAACATTTCCCAACAAGTCACTAGACTTGACTCAAGCTGAGTTCAATACTTGACTTAACTCAAAGTGAGTCGACTCAAGTTCAGTTAAGTCCTTGACTTAACTCTCAACACTTGACTCACCTTAAGGTGAGTTTCAGTGCTCAACACAATTGTTCTAAATAAATTCTTAGCAAAAAGATAGATCACGATCTTTGACGGCCGCACGTGAGCACCGTCACCAAGCCAAGCCCATCCCGCTCACCTGCCCGTCCCACCCCCCGGTCTTCGGGCCATCACGCATACGCGCGCGAAGCGGGCGGTGGGGTGTACCGCACCGCAATCGTAAGGTGAATCCTCCTTATTCTTTGCTTTCCAACAATGAGTGAACATGTTTAAAAACAAATTTCCACTTCATTAGTTTTCCCAAGTGGAATATGAAACTTTTGTTACATAAGAGACAAATCACTCCCTTTATAGATATGTAAAGGTACAAACTTTCTCTTGTCTTTCCAATGTGAGATATACATTAAACAAGAGAAACCCATCACTTATGAATAAGAAAATTCAAACAATCCCCCCCCCCCCTCCCAATTTTTGAAATTTCATACAATTTCAAAACTCAATAAGATTCCATTGTTGAATGTGAAACACATGTTTGTTTCTTCGAACCCCATGAAATCGCTCCTCCTCCAAGTGTAAATAACCATCCACTTGTGGACTTAGTTCCATCTGAATCAGTAATCCAATTAGCGTCCGTGTATCCTTCTAATATCAAAGAATAGCCTCGATAACATAATGCATAATTCATTGTGCCTTTCAAGTACTTAAGTAACCTTGAAATTGCATCCCAATAAATTTGACCAAGATTACTAGTAAATCTACGAAGTTCTCTAACCGCATAAGCTTTGTTAGGTCTTATACAATACATTGCATACATAAGATTACCAATCACACTAGAATATTCTAGTTGAGATATACCGATACCTTCATACTTAGTTAATAAACCGAAGCATCAAAAGGTGTACTTGCAGTCTTACAATTTTCATGATTAAATTTCTTCAATATTTTTTCAATATAATGAGATCGAGTCATTGCAATTGTATTATTTGACATAGTGATTTTAATACCTAAAATCACATCAACCTTTCCCATATCTTTTATGTCAAAACATGTAGATAAAAAGGCTTTTATTTCAGATACTACACCTATATCAGTTCCAAATATCAACAAGTCATCTACATAAAATGAAATAATTACACATTTTCCATTTGCACATTTAGAATAAATACACTTACCAGATTCATTTGTTCTAAAACCACTCTGAACAACCTTTTGGTCAAATTTCTCATGCTATTGTTTAGGAGCTTGTTTTAGGCCGTACAAAGATTTTACAAGTTTACAAACTTTCTTTTCTTGACCTTTCAAAGCAAATCCCTAAAGTTGTTCTATGTAGACTTATTCATCTAATTCTCCATTTATAAATGTTGTCTTAACATCCATTTGATGTATGGCCAATTTATAAATAGAGGCTAATGCAATTAGAACCAATTTATAAATAGGGTCTGGGGAGTGATTCCCGGTGTTGTTCATGTTTTTAGGGAGCTTCTCAGCTGGCAAGTAGACGCCTAAGAGTGACCGTTGGGCTAATTTGGCCTTGCCCCCAAGTGAGCTTCCCTCAGCGATATCAAGTTGATGGCGATTTGTTTCCCTTTGTCTGCGGGATCATTGTAGCTATGCTTCCTCTTGGGCTTCTTCAATGTGTTTGCATAACACTCCCTCGCGACCTTGATATCCTTAAGAGCTTCTCCCACTCCCACATGGGTGGGAAACTTGATCTTCATGTGGTAAATCGGAATGACTGCTTAAAATAAGTTTAAGCTCGGCCTCCCCAATATGACATTATAGGTGGAGGGGACTTTGACCACTAGGAAATTGACCATCTTGGTGGAACGTGCCGGATATGATGCCAGAGACATGGGGAGAGACATTTCCCCTATGGCTTCCACGGTCTCACCCATGAATCCCGTAAAGGGGTGTTGACTGCTTGAGGTTGAGCATTGTCTACCCCCAATTGGGTGAAGGCATTGTAGAAAATTATGTCTACTGAACTCCCACTGTCGACTAACACTTTCTTCATCCAAAACTTTGAGATGGTTGGTGATATCACCAATGCGACATTTACCAAGGGGTTGCCATCCCCCACATCTTGCTGCCCAAACTCGATGGTGTGACTGTTGGGCTCAATATGATTAACTTGTCCTCCATGGGAGGAACTTAATGCGTGTAGCCCTGTGGCTGCCCTTAATGAGGCTTCCCTTGAGTTCACCGAATCCCCTCCTGCGGGGCCTCCCAAGATCACCCCTATGATTCCATTAACTGAGGGATTATCCATCTCTGAGTCTGCCGCCGGGGGGTTGATCTTGCCTCCATCTCTATCCCTCGGTCTTTGGATTGTCCGAACGGTTACCTCGAATGGGGCAACTACCTCTTGTAGGTAGCCTTTCTTAATCAGCTTCTCTATCTCCACTTGAAGGTGGTGGCACTCCTCAGTCATGTGACCTTTGTCCTGATGAAACCTGCAGTACTTCTTGGACTTGAGGTGGCTGGGACTATCCCTCATCTTCTTAGGCCAAGAGACTATGCCTTGCTGTTCAGCAATGGCCAGGACTTTCTCTCTGGAGATGGTGAGAGGAGTATATTTGGCAAACCCCGAAGGGGGCATAGGCTTCCGCTCTTTGGCTTCCAACATTTTTTCTTCGTCCCTAACCTTTCTCTTATTGCCACCGCCTTCATTCTTAAGCGACTTGATGGTCTCTTCAATTCTTATATACTTTTCAGCTCTAGCCAACAACTCTCCCATAGTTGATGGGGTCTGCCCTGCAATTGACTCCTTGAACCTACTATTGCGTAGGTTTCTCTGCATAATTCATGACAACAACAGCTCATGATTAACCATCCTTTTGAACCGCATTGGAGAAATGCCTCACGTACTCCCTCAGAGATTCACCATCCTTTTGAATCAGTGTAAATAAGAAAGATGTTGTCTTGGGCAATTTCTTGTTCATGGAGAAGTGATTGAGGAAATGCCTAGCCAGCTGATCGAAATCAATGATAGTACCGGCAGGTAATCTATTGAACCAACTAAGCTCCCTTCCAGAAAGGGTGGTTCGGAAGATCTTGCAATAGGTCGCGTCACTGACATCATACCTATAAGCTTTAGCGTTGAACTTGTCAACATATTCTTGAGGGTCTTCATCTCCCTCATACTCACTCAGATATGGAATTTTGAGCCCTGGGGGCAAAGACTCTGCTAAGATTGCTGAGCAGAAGGGACTTCTCTTTGATGGAGCCACAACCAGTGGCACCACACTACCACAAAAAAGTCCTATTACAGCGCACCTATGACAGCGGTTTTGAAAACTGCTGTAAAAAGTGGCATTCGGTTCGGACCTATGACAGCGGTTCGAGCCAAAACGCTGGCATAGGTTTCAGAAAAAAAAAAAAAAAAAAAATATTTTGAATGTGGCAGCGGTTCGGCCAGAACCGCTGCCAAAAAGCACACGTATGGCAGCGGTTCGGCCGAACCGCCGCCACAAAGCGCACGTATGGCAGCGGTTCGGCCGAACCGCTGCTAGAAGTGTACTTTGTGGCAGCGGTTCTAGCCGAACCGCTGCCAGAAGTGTACTTTGTGGCAGCGGTTCTAGCCGAACCGCTGCCACAAACAGACATGTGCCAGCGGTTCGACAGAACCGCTGGCACAAGGGCCGGGTTTTCTACAACCCGGCCCCCCTCACTCTCACTCTCACTCTCACCACCTACTCACTCTCTCTCTCTCTCAACTCTCTCACCACCACCACCACCACCACCACCACCACCACCACCATCGCGAGACCACCGTCCGCCGCCCCCCTAGATCTCTTTTTCTCTCTCTAGATATCTAGCCCTCTCTCTCGGTTTTTCTCTCTCTCTCTCTCTCGGTTTTTCTCTCTCTCTCTCTCTCGGTTTTTCTCTCTCTCACCACCACCACCACCACCACCACCACCACCATCCGCCGCCCCCCTCCCGTTTTCTCTCTCTCTCTCGGTTTTTCTCTCTCTCTCTCGGTTTTGCTCTCTCTCTCTCGGTTTTTCTCTCTCTCTCTCTCTACCACCGCCGCCGCCGCAGCCGACCTCCGCCGCCGCCGCCGCCGACCTCCGCCGCCGCTGCCCCTGCCGCCCACCTCCGCTTCCGCCGCCGTGGTCCATTTAGTTTTGGTATTTTCTTTTAGATAAATATAAATATATATATATATATATATACACACACACATAGAGTATGTATAGATGTATGTATATGTGGGTGTATGCATATATGAGTGTATGTATATATATTTGTGTATGTGTGCTTGTATTTGTGTATATGTGGGTGTATGCATATATGAGTGTATGTATATATATTTGTGTATGTGTGCGTGTATTTGTGTATGTGTGGGTGTATAAAAAATTTAAGGGAACTAGGAATTTGACTGAATTTAGTATTAATTTTAGTTAGTCGGGTGTTAATTCCGTTTGATTTGAGATTAAATTGTGGTTATTTGGTGGTTTAGGGTACATTGATCCAACTGGTGATCTATATTTATACTTAGTTGCTGAAAATATAATGTTTTATCTATAGTTTTATGTGATTTATGTGATCCGACTGGTGATCAATATTTGTAGTTGCTGAAAATATAATTAATTAAGATTGAAATTGGATTTTAGCGGATCGTCAGATTCGAATTTTGTTGGATTCAACCTAACCGGGTGAAGATTAAGTCGAGAACTTGGTAGTAATTTTTGCGTTGTTACTCTGCTGAATTTTTTCTAGAATAATGGGAAATAAATTAAAATACAAATTATTTAATTAATTTAACTATCAACTGATGATAAAATTGTTTAATTTGATTAATTTAGAATCAAAATGGATCGAAGTTGGATTTTAGCAGATCGTATGTCGGAACAGTATGAGAAAGGTGTGAAAGAGTTCATAAAGTTTGCGGTTGACCATGCACCAGATCGAACTAGGATCACTTGCCCGTGTTTACGTTGTTGTTTTGGAAAGAGAATTAGTCCACGTGAGTTGGAAGATCATTTGGTGTGTAATGGAATTGATAAAAGCTACAAACGTTGGACAAGACACGGTGAAAGCAGTGTCCCGTTGGATGATTTGGGTGGTACATCATATCCATCACACGATTTCAACATGAATGATTATGAGCCTGATCGTTTGGAGGAGATGACAAATGTGATTGAGGAGGATTTGCGAAATTGTCCTAAAATGTTTGACAATTTGACAAGTGATTCAAAGACACCACTGTATAGTGGTAGTAAATTCACGAGATTGAAAACAGTTCTTAACCTATACAAGTTAAAAGCCAACAATGGGTGGAGTGATAAGAGTTTCACAGACTTGCTTGGTTTATTAAAAAGCATGCTACCTGAGGATAATGTGTTACCTAATCGTACTTATGAGGCTAAACGGATGTTAACCTCAATTGGCATGGGATATGAGAGGATACATGCGTGTCTCAATGATTGCGTATTATTTAGAATTGACTATGCATCATTGAAGGCCTGTCCAAAATGTGGCGCCTCACGGTACAAGAAGAATGGATCTACGCCTGTCAAAACCATGTGGTATTTGCCTATAATACCACGATTTAAACGCATGTACAGTAGTAAAGAGTTAGCCAAGGACTTGACATGGCATGCTGATAGAAGGTTTGAAGAAAGGATTGAAGATGACAAGATTCGACATCCCTCAGATTCTCCTCAATGGAAAAAGATTGATGATGATTTCCCTGAATTTGGTGAAGAATCAAGAAACCTGCGCCTTGTATTGGCTACAGATGGCATGAACCCTCATGGCTTGCAAAGCAGCTCACATAGTACATGGCCGGTGATTTTGATGATCTACAACCTTCCCCCATCGCGATGCATGAAGCGAGAGCATATAATGATGCCTATACTCATTTCTGGGCCGAAACAACCTGGAAATGATATAGATGTCTACTTGACCCCTTTAATTGAGGATTTGAAGGTGTTGTGGGACACCGGTGTTCAAGTATATGACGGGTTGAGAGAAGAAAATTTTAATCTCAGAGTCATGTTATTTGGAACAATCAATGATTTTCCGGCAAGAGCAAACCTCGAGGGATATGGTGTACATGGCCAATGTGGATGCCCCATATGTGTGAAGAGTACAGATCAATATCGATTGACACACTCCCAGAAATATGCATTCCAAGGGCATCGGAGATGGCTAAATCGGAACCATCGATATCGTCGGTGGAAGAAAGCTTTCAATGGGAATATAGAAGAAGGTCGAGCTCCTAAGTGCTTAACTGGTGAAGAAGTGTTTGAAAATGTAAGAGACTTGGAGGTTAAATTTGGAAAGACTTTTGCATGTGGCCTTGCAAAAACTGGGTGGAAAAAAAAGTCAATTTTCTTTGAGTTGCCGTATTGGACGTCTTTACATGTTAGACATTTTCTCGATATAATGCATATTGAGAAAAATGTATTTGATAGCGTCATTGGAACACTTCTAAATGTGCCCGGAAAGACAAAAGATGGCGTAAAGGCACGGTTAGACTTGGTTGAAATGAAGATAAGAGGAAAATTGACACCAACAAATAAGGGGAAACGTACTTATTTGCCTCCAGCAGCTCACACTCTAGCCAGGAAAGAAAAAATTGCATTATGTGAGTTTCTTAATGGAGTGAAAGTTCCAGAAGGGTATTCTTCAAACATTAGCAGTCTTGTATCAATGAAGGATTTGAAGCTAAAACACTTGAAGACTCACGATTGTCATGTAATCATGGATCATTTGCTACCAATTGCTATACGGGCCATTTTGCCAAAAAAGGTGAGAGACACGATAACTAAATTGTGTTTCTTCTTCAAAGCAATGTGGAGCAAGGTGTTTGATCCTGAGCAATTTCCTGCACTTCAAAAACAAATTGTCATCACTTTGTGTGAGCTTGAAATGTATTTTCCACCTGCTTTTTTTGATATAATGACTCATCTTCCCATTCACTTGGTTAGAGAGACTCAACTATGTGGACCGGCTTTTATGAGATCTATGTATCCGGCTGAGCGTTATATGAAGGTATTGAAAGGCTACGTGAAAAATCGTAGTCGACCGGAAGGTTGCATTGTTGAACGGTACATAGTTGATGAAGCCATTACATTTTGCACAGAGTATCTGACAGATTCTAATGTTGCAGAGCTCCCAAAGTCTCATGTTGTGGGAGGGGGAACAGAAGGAGTCGGATTAATGGGAAAACAATTAGCTAGTGTTCATATTACACAAAGGGATCAGGCACACCTATATGTGCTCCACAACACCGATGAGGTTGACCCATATGTTGAAGAGCATAAGAACCAACTTAGGAGATTCAATCCAATTAAAAATGAGAGTTGGATTTCAAGAGAGCATAATAAGAGTTTCATCGATTGGTTCCGAAAGCATTTTGAAGAAAAACAGAAAGAGAATCCACAGCTTTCAGTTTCAGATAAATTGACACGGCTGTCGATGGGTCCGGACAGACTAGTATTTTGTTATTCAGGTTATCGTATCAATGGTCGCACATTCTATACAAAAGACCAAGACGAACGAAGTACAATGCAGAATAGTGGTGTGAGTCTTGTAGCTCAAGCAATGCATATCTCAAGTGCGAAAGATAATAATCCTATCTATGCCGATTTATCATATTACGGGGTGATTGAACGTATATGGGAGCTTGATTATAGTTGGTTTCGGGTGCCTGTATTTGGGTGTAGGTGGGTTGACAATAAACATGGTGTCGATAATAGTGAAATAGGCTTCACTCGAGTAGACCTTGAAAGAGTGGGATACAAAGATGAACCTTTCATTTTAGCGTCACAAGCTAAACAAGTATTTTTTGTTACCGATCCTATTGATAAGAGGTGGTCCATTGTTTTATCGGCAAACAAAAATACATGTATTGAAGGTGATTATGAAGAAAGTGAAGATGATGGAGAAAACCCTATCTCCTTAGGTGATTCACAATCAATTGATAGTGACGATGACTTGGATATAAGTGATGATGAATTGTATATGCGTCAAGATCACCAAGAGGGGATATGGATTAATCCGTCAGTTCGTCGCCGTACTAAAAAAAATGGTCGTACCGATGGGAAGCAAAAGACTGCTAAGCCAACGACAAAAAGAAAACGATGAAAGGTATTAGAATTTATTTCATAATTGTATGATAGACTTCTTTCAATATTTATACTTAGTTGCTAGAAAATTTATATTCTTGAGATTTGCCAATTTTTGTGGAAAATTTAAGGGAAATAGGGGTTGATTGATTTTAAGGTTAATTTGGTTTAGCTGGGGGTTAATTATGTTTAATTGAGGATTAAATTTTGTTTATTTTGTGGTTTAGGATAATTTTGTTTATTTTGTGATTTATTACTTCTATTTGAAATTTATTATTGCCAAATGAATCTGCCAAATTTATATGAAGATAACTTCTGTATTTATTACGTCTATTTGAAATTTATTATTGCCAAATGAATCTGCCAAATTTATATGAAGATAACTTCTGTATTTATTACGTCTATTTGAAATTTATTATTGCCAAATGAATCTGCCAAATTTATATGAATCTAACTTCTGTATTATTTGTCTTTTGTAGGTCGATGGCTTCAAATCCTGATGGTAGTTTTCCCGACGATGATGTATATGGATCAGATAGCGGTCATGAGAAGGACATACGGAGAGGTGTCTCTGCTATGAAAAAAGTTGTCAATGCCAGAAGTAAAGGCATAAGGCTACCTGTCGGCTGGAATGACAGAGGTCAGCCAATTAACCCCAACAAATCAATATTTGTTGGGTATATAGGCGTGCAGGTTCGGCAGAAGGTGTCGATTGCCATTAGTACTTGGCGCAAAGTCCCGTCAGCAACAAAAAAAAACATTTGGGATGAGATGAAGGTAATTTGGATATTATCTTATTTGTAAGTGTTAATATATTATCATATTCTCTAAATTATAATTTTATATATACTTTATTGTTTGTTTTTTGTAGTTGGCGTTTGATATTGACGAAAGTCGACAAAAGTACGTACTAGCAGAAGCTGGGAGGCTAGCACGTAACTTCAGGAGCTACATAAGCAGAAAGTATGTGCGAGATGATGATGGAAATGTTAATGTCAACCCACCTCCACAATATGAGATATCCCAAGCCGATTGGGCGGCATTTTTAGAGGTTCGCTTAGGTGAACCTTGGCAGGTAGCTAGTCATTTTAATTTACAGTTTCATTTGTTGGTTATTGCGTTTATATTTAGCTAATAATTTGATAATGTAATAAACAGAAAATAAGCATTGACAATCAGGAAAGAGCAAAGAACCCTGAATATCCTTACCGGAAAGGGAGTTTTGGAGATGCTGTTGTGGAGCAAATGGAGGTATGTAGTTCATTTAGCAGTGAATCCTTACAATTTTTTTAATAATAATTCTATGTTAATGCATACATATATTTTTTAATGAAAATACAGATAAATAAAAGAAGGGATGCGGGATCCGATTGTACAGATGTGACACGAGCACTCGTGTGGAGGGTTTCGCGTTCCGATCCGACAAATCAAATTGATAACGAAAATGTTAGAAGAGTGGTGAATGAAATGGTGAGTTATTGGCAATTTTAGCTCTATTAATTGTTTTATTGAAATACTATTAAAAGCACAAGGTTCACTATTTTTTTTAATTTTTAAAAATATATCATTACAGGAGAGCATTTCACAAGAGAGCACTAGCCATAGTGGAACTTACACGAGTCGAGATGACCTATTGGCTAAAGCTATTAAAAGGAAAGAGCATCCGGGTCGCGTTAGGGGTGTTGGCTTTGGGGTCTCACAAAGAGACTATTTTAAGGATCCAAAGCCTGCTTCAGAAAAGGAGATGGAAAACTTGAGAAACATAGTGAAAAACCTCTCCGAAACTATGGTTGCCATGCAACAACGAATTGATGTTTTGGAAGCCCCTAGCTCGCGTCAGCCACATGAAGATGACGTCATTTCTTTGAAAGATAGCAGCCCAGAACCAGGTTATAAGATGCTTCCTGAGGTAAAATATTTGAACTTGTTTATTAATCATATAACTTGCGACTCTCTATTTTCTGTAAATCATACAAAACTTTCTAATATAATGTTGTATATATATATATACGTGTGTGTGTAGGGTATCACTCCATGTCAATTAGCACTTTCATCTCCATCATATCGTGTGGTGGCTAAAGGACAGCTATACAATCGATCAGAGACTGATAGAACACTTCACAACTGTCAATTAGCCACCAACAATGTGAAAGTGCGCATTGACACTGCAGTTGAGGCTAATACACTCCTGCCCGTCCCTCTCAATGATGAAATATTCTCCATTTCTCATGCGCTGGGTACCTTTGTTGCTTGGCCAGCGAGTCTTGTCATTGTCACTGCTGCACCGGTATGTAATTAATAGCTAGTCATTAATAAATTATAACAATTTGTTTGAGGTTACTAAATATACTTTGGTGTGTAACATTTATATTTTATTTTCTTGCTTAAACAGTCCAAATCATCTGCAAACCGTAAGTCAGGGACGTCGAAGCGGTCAGCTGTCAAAGGAAAATCTCAAGTGGCCGAGCCTGCAGGTGAAGTAGACATATGTGCAGATCTTCAACTAGATGGACTCCCTAATGACCTTGTATTTCTGGGAAAGTACACGAAGATGATGAAGATTGATGCCCAGATCAATATATATATGGACGAAGCCATTATGAATGTTTCATTTCCAGAGTTCATTGGGAGGGAGGAGATCTATCACCTTCTGTGTAGACAAGAAATAGGAGCCTCTATCATTACAGCGTACATAAAGTAAGTTTTTTAATTATTTTATTACATCTAAACTACGATTATTTTCGTCACTCGAAATTCATTTTTTATGCTCAATTTAGGTGTTTGTGGTTTAACTACGTGATCCCCGAAGGAAAAGAAACAAGTTTCGGGTTCCTTAGCCCACATTCCATAGCTGCTCAAACAGACCCGTCAGTTCAACAAGTGCAGTACATAGCACGTGCTATGATGCAGAGTACACAACAAAATAAGTTATTTTTTGCACCTTACAACACCGGGTGAGCTACTAAAGACTCGATTTTAATTTGTAAAACTAGCTACGCAAAACAAATTTTCAACTATCTTTTGAATGTTTTGTAGGGGTCATTGGTTGTTGCTTGCAATTAATCCATTTAAAGAGATTGTTTACTATCTGGATTCTGTGCATGGTGAGCCGCAATACCGAGATGATATGATGCTAAAATTCAATCAGTAAGTTTTTCATTCAATCAATGTATCCATTATATTTAATATTTTTTTAAATTGTATTTATTTCACATAATTTCTTGTTTTTAACATATTTTCTTGTTTTTTATATTTTTTTATAGAGCTGTGCACATATTTCGTGCAAACTGCAACAACCAATCCAACAAATCCAAAAACTCGGACTGTAAATGGTTTACTATAAAGGTTAGCGTTTTCTAGGTTCATGAGATTATATATTCGTATAGAAGTTCGTCTTCTAATACAATGTAAGTTTGATTGCTTTTGTAGTGCCCCCGGCAGACCAACGAGGTGGATTGTGGCTATTTCGTTATGAGATTCATGAAAGAGATTATTAGCCACGGACTATCTATAATCCCAACAGCGGTATACATAATCCTTATATATATATATATACTTAATTCTATTACTTTTGAAATTATTAAACCTTAATTGGTAGGTAATTGAAATGTTATTTCACTTTGCAATTAATCTCTATATATATACATATATCTTGCAGTACTTTAAGGATTGTCAATCCTTCTATACTGATGAGCAAATTGATGAAGTACGCTGCGAAGTTGCACGTTACATTTTCTTAGCAGCTCCTTAGAAATTAGGTAATTTAGTTTTTGTACATTGTGACTTGCTATAAATTGAGATTTGATTTATTGTATTTCGTAAGGTCATTAGTAATTTAATTAGTTAATTGTATATTTTGTTGGAGATTAAAGATGGTAATATTGAAGTTTGGGATGATGTTTGCTTATGTTGAATATGTTTTGTTGTTAGTTGAAATTTGTTGATTGGATCATTGCATATTACAGGCACTATCATGACAGCGCAATAAATAATTAAAAAAAAAACAGAAAAAAAAACAGCGGTTCTGCAGAACCGCTGCTACAGTTCTCACCTCTGGCAGCGGTTCTGGGAAAACCGCTGCCAAAGGTCTCACCTGTGGAAGCGGTTTTGGGAGAACCGCTTCCACAGGTAAGACCTCTGGCAGCGGTTCTGGGAAAACCGCTGCCAAAGGTCTCACCTGTGGAAGCGGTTCTCCCAAAAACCGCTGCCACAGGTGAGACCTTTGGCAGCGGTTTTCCCAGAACCGCTGCCAGAGGTCCACCTGTGGCAGCGGTTCTGTAGAACCGCTGCCACAGGTCCGTTATTTTTTTTTATTTTTTTGGTTTTTTCGCAGCGGTGTTCAGGAAACCGCTGTCATAGGTAGACCTATTACAGCGGTTTTGTAACCGCTGTCATAGGTCCACCCCTATACCAGCGGTACCTTTGACAGCGGTTAAAACCGCTGCCATAGGCCCAAAAAAACCGCTGCCAAAGGTCATTTTTGTAGTAGTGCCAGTTGCATGTCCTCATATCACTCGTAGTTCTCCGGAGTTCTATCATGGCGAGGTTCACGTCTTCTCTGGCCTTTTTGCCTTGGCAAGGCCTCTTCGGGGGTCAATGAGAGTTGACCTCGGCGTGGAGACCTGGGAGGCGTTGGCCTTCTATCTCTGCCTCTCGACGGCCTCTCAAGGAGTGAGACCACATTATTTTCTTCTTTTCTTGCAGCCCTATTTACCGGGGAGTAGGATCACCTCGATCCAATCCCACCGGGGGTCAAAGATTTTTGACCTCGGCGGGGGGATTGGCCTGGCGCTCCTCGGTGGGGGTGACTCTTCTCTCGAGGCTCTGGGCCCCTGCGAGCAGAAGGAGGGGGTGGATTTTGTAGCCCCTACTCTTGAGGATGGGGAGCCTCCGGTCGACTTCACGCATGGGGGTCTTGCCCCCTACTAGCTATTGGACCAGGTGATGTCCGTGAAGGATGTGACCAGGCGTATTGCTGAACCGCCCTCGCAGCTGCTCTCACGGAGGCATCTTCTGCTAGAGCAAGTAGTGCCTCTTGGGTGATCTCGAACACCCTGGAAGCAGGGGGTGGGATCACCATTGGTATTACAGGCAGCATGTTTTGCACGCTGGTCGAGGGTGCTACTTCACGACTTCCGTCGTCCGTCGGACCATTGGGGGGATTTTCTTTCCCCACTGGGTGGTTGGGCTGATCTTCAGCAACGGGGTGAGGAGGTTCCTTGGCAGCAACATGCTGGTGTTGGCTCGTCATTCCATCTCTGGTAGTACGAGCCTGTGACCTAGTTTGCATACTCAGTGGCTGGAGAGCTGTTCCCATAGACGGCGCCTATCAGATGATGGTAAAAATTGTCAGACAGTAAATGTCACATGATTGACCACGTGCGGTAGTGGAACCGATCCAACGCACGACAAACTAGGTTGGGGGTTGGTTGATGTATAGGCTGCACTCGAATGTAGTATGTGGGATCAAGTCAGTTCGTAGTTCTTTAGTGGTTTTACTCTCAATAGCCAGTGAATTTTTACTGGGGGAGTAGATAATGAGCATTTTCCAGCTCCTCTAAGATATTTATAGGGAGCTGGTAGTGGGCTATGGGTCGTGGGCCTAGTTCTATCAGTAGCCCATCAGGCTTCTTGATTAACCTTTTTATTGGCTCTTAGACTAATAAGATAGCTCAATTATTCTTAGTGGGTCTTCAGCCTTTTCTGGGCTTGTCTAGTGTGTTACCCGCGGACGTTGTCCCGCGGGTGGCGCCCCGACCCGAATTGGGGGATACATGTAATTACCGTAATGTCCTTAGATATTTTTGGTACACATCAAATATAATATCTTAGAGAAATTTGCTGTTGCTAAATTTACTCTACTTTGTTATTTACTACTAAAGAAAAAAATCACACTTAAACAACATCTTCCAATAAGAATACATAATTTATAAACTCATATTTATTATTTTTTAGCGTAATACTTTTGATTTTGTTTCAAACATATGAGAAAATGCTCCATAATTTTCTGTCTTCCTCGGTTTTAACACTGAATGTTTCTTATCTTTTCGATCTAATACATAAATGCTAACTAGGTCTTTTTGGTTAGATTATTATTTTAAATTTATTTCAAGTACTTTCATATATTGAAATATCTTATCTAAGTTTAGTAAAAATTATTTTTAGTAGGAAGAACGTAAATTAACAGTTAAATCTTCATTTTTTAGAGCACTGACATTCTTGATACAACACCTCATCATTATACATTAATGATGACTTTTTCAGTCACATATTCATTTTTAGCTTATTTCAAGTATATATTGATATTGAAAATATTTTGTCTTCATCTTCTTGTGAAAATAAAAAATGTTTAGATTAATGGTTGAAATATATGTCCAAGTTATGATGAACGGACACTCCGAAAAATTATCTCATGCAGTATTGGACACGTACCGTGTTCGTCTCCAACTATTTGATCAGAAAGAAAAAATAAACAAGGACATTCGTGTCCGAGCCGATTCAGTGTCCTAATTTGGGGAATTGAGGAGCGCGCCAAAAGGAATGGAAATGATCGACAAATTAAATTTGTTAGACATTGTCACTTGCATATAACGTGTCCGTAAGTCAACCCAAATTAATAATATGATCACTAGAATTTTCATGTAAATTCTCAAAGTGCCCTTGAATATATTGAACCGTCTACCTAAAGGCTTTATTGTATTTTGTACACGAGAAAATAGCAGATACCCCCTCCCCCCAAACTATGAGGTGATGTGCGCTTTGCCCTACAAACTATTAAAAGTTGCACTCAACACCCTAAACTATTATATATGTGCACTTTGCCCCTTCGCTTAGCTTCGGGCAGCACATAGGGGGCAAAGTGCTACAAATCGCATAGGTGAGGGGGCAAAGCGCACATCACCAGATTTTTTTATTTTTTAAATTTTTTACTAATTTTTTTATTTTTTAAATTTTTTATTTTTATACTTTTTTTCATTTTTTTTATTTTCATGTTTCCGAATTTTTGATTTTTTTTTTATTTTTAGAAAATTATGAATATTTGAATTTATACTTTTTTCATTGTTTTCTTATTTATTTTCATGTTTTATTTTTATTTTTCTTATTTTCATATTTGAAAATTATTTATTTCAAACCTAGAAATAATATTTCAAAAAAAATCCAAATAAATCTCAATATGCATGATTTAAATTGAACGATGAATGGATAAAAAATTCCCTGAAATTGACCGAGGGGGGTTAAGTTAATATTAAGAATATTTGAATTTTTTTTTTAAAAAAGAAAATAGCAGATACCCCCTAACCTATGAGGTGATGTGCGCTTTGCCTCCTCACCTATGCAGTTTGTAGCACTTTGCCCCCTGTGTGTTGCCCGAAACTGACCGAGGGGGCAAAGTGCACATATATGATAGTTTAGGGTGTTGAGTGCAACTTTTAATAGTTTGTAGGGCAAGGCGCACATCACCTCATAGTTTTGGGGGGGGGGGGTATCTGCTATTTTCTCTTTGTACACCGAAGTACTCTTGAGGGGGTATACATAATTTTTAAAATTCAAAAGAATATAACTTAAAACTTTGTAAGAATATAACTTAAAACTTTGTACATCTTAAATATGATTGTAAATAAATATTATTCATTCTCAAAAATGTGAAAAAGAATACAATTTTGAAGGTTATCTTGATTTAGAAAGAGGAAAAACTATCAAAAAATGAACAAATACATCTTTTAAATTTAATGATGTTTTAATCAATGATCACATGTACTTGATGGCATTTTTGTTCATTTATGAAAATTAAAAAGTCATTGGAGAGTGCCACTGTAAAATTATGGAGTGCCAATATCAATCCCGTATACTTAAAAGAAGATGTTGACATTCACCTCCAAAGATCAAATTGAAACATGTGCATTAGTGTTTTGCCATCGATAATTAGTGTAAGAATGTACAAAAAATTGTAAAAAGTTAAGTGCTTTGATCAATTTATACTCCACTTCAGACGAACTAATGCAATCTAAAACTGATTTAAAATATAAATGAAATATCTAATTATTTTATAGATTTAGAATATAAAATGAAATATCTAATTATTTTATAGATTTAGAATATAAAATGAAATATCTAATTGTTTAAGGCAAAAATTGTTCAGGAGGCGGGAAGAAACAAGGAAAATATGAGAAAGTAACAATAAGTAAATAAATATATAAATTAAATCAAGCTTGGACTTTGAGGTCATGGTCATGATCAGGCTTGAAGAACCTACGCCAAAACCAGTGTTTCTTCCAAACTCTCTCATTCATTTCATCAATGGGGATTCCCTTCGTCTCTGGAAGAAGGAATATAGCAAAGCTGCCCATTATAACGATCCATCCCACGAAGAAGAAGAAGATACCTGACCTCATATGGCACAACATAGTTAGAAAAGCCTGAGCTATGATGAAGGTGAATATCATGTTGGTGCTCACAGCGAAGAAAAACCCAGACGTTCGTGTCTCCAACGGGAATATTTCGCTAGGAATTAACCATCCTAACGGACCCCATGACCAAGCGAAGCCCGAAACGAACACACAGATAAGCACCACCACTGCATAGGCGTAGGGTTTAGGTATTATGTTTGTGGTTGTGAGATGTTGTGAAAGAATTACACCTACAGCAGTTTGAGATACAAGCATTTGTACAGCAGCTTCAATAAGTAACGTCCTCCTTCCAAATTTATCAACCCAAAAGACTGCAACCAATGTGGAAACTGAATTGATTGAGCCAGTTAGCACTGCTGATAACAAAGATGCATCTGCTCCTAGACCCATTGTTTGGAACAGCACTGGAGCATAGAACATTATCACATTTATACCTGCATGCCGTTGTTTTACACCGGTCACGGCATATCAAGATATTAGCAGGTGATACAAAATAAATATATGATAGGATGCTAAAAAAAATTCTAAGAGAGCATGTAAATTTGTGGAAAATATAAGTAACAAGTACTTTTCACTAATTCATACAATCTTATAGAAAACATTGCATTAAATATATTGTGGGACTTAGATTTGTAATAGAAAAAACTTTATTAATAATTGTATCACAAGCTTTAGTACTATATATGCAATAATACGTCCATTAGATCATATATCAAAAAACATGTTTCGCATAAAATAAATGAAAATTTTATATTCAAAATAACACTCGAGATGCCATATATTACCCAAACATTGTGATACTGCTGTTATTATCATTGTATCGGCAATATTATCAGCGATATTTACATATTGGGAGAATAACATATATCATTCCATATTTTATTGGATTGACGCCGATGTAGATACATATCGACCGATACTTTGAACTGTGGTTCATACCTGTGAATTGTTGGAATATTTGTAGTATTGTTCCACAAAACAATTGTGGCCAACTTGATCTCTTCATTAGAAGGTTTCTATAAGGGTGCTTAATCTGTTTGGCAATCTCAGTTGCAGCTACAATTTCATCATACTCTTTTTGGACATCTTCTACACCCCTTGTTCTCTTGAGTGATTTAAGACCTTCTTCAGTCTTACCACGCTCAATTAGGCTTGTGGGGGTTTCAACAATGAGAATGGAACCTAAACCAAGTAAAATGGCAGGAACTCCAGCACCACCAAGAGATACTCTCCAACCATATGGATGTAACTTTGATGTGTAGTAATTCACAATATTTGCAATCAATATCCCCACTGTGATCAGCATCTGAAAGCATACGTTAAGCCCTCCTCTGTACTTTGCCGGAGCGATTTCTGATATGAATAGTGGCACTGCCTGCATATCTCGTACAAAACCCAATTTAATTTTAAGTAATCTTGACCCGTAAATCTGGTCAAATATGGATATTTTACAAAGCATTAATTACTTGACCTTGTTCCATGCGGGAGATTCTAGCCTGCGTCCGGTTCGACCTTGGGTATAATCGAGCCGGAAGCGAACTAGAATTTTCCGTTCCATTCGATGTTGGAGTTTCTGAGATAAAATTGCAATTTTGATCCCTTAGGATGGGACCCCTTGTAATTTTAGTCCCTTTATTTATAAACTTATAAAGTTGGTTCATAGGATTAGGATGCAATATTTTGCAATTTTAGTTTCATTCATTAAAAGACGGATGGAGTTCGAAATTTGGCCCGTGAAATACACACGCCATTAAATTTAGTAATGATCATGTGCAAGACACGTCACGGTTTCCATCTATTTTTTAATGATTGAGACCAACAATACAAAAAATTACATTTGAATTAATTTTGCAAGTTTGTAAGTGTAGAGACCTATCCTATAAGATTAATTCTCCAATTTTCGCAGTTTAAAATATGAGGACTTACATACAAAATATGTTAATAACTATCCCGAAATGATAAAAGTCATTATATAAATAATTTGATATCACTAATTAAGGTTCTACATCCTTTTCAAACTTTTTCTTAATTAGAATAACAGACTGTCATGTTCTATAGATTTTAATCTTTTCATTAATTATGATAAAACTAGTCCTGTTCCCATGCATTGGCTGACGATACCAATTATATCGCGAAAAATAATGAAACAATATATATAATATTTACATAATTGATTTAATTTTGATGATCCTCATTAAAAAAATTCTTTATTTGATTATTACATCATCTTACTTTAGTTTAAATACTAATAGCACATGAGATAAATTTAATAGAAAATGGTATTAAAAATGAAATGCTTAATGACTATTATTAATATGAGAAATATATACAAAAGAATTAGTTAATTAATTATTTTATTTTATATTGTTAACTACTTTATCCTTAAATTTTTAAATTGCTTATTTTAAATAAAGACTAATAATTATATATGTGTATATATATATAATTACTCAATTGTCACAATTAAGTTCAACGAGAGTATTCACAAATATGTTTATATGAATGGTTTCAAAAATTATGTTGTATTATATATATATATATATATATATATATAAATAACTGTATCTTCATGCAAGTGATTTATTGAGTATATATATATAAAGATTTCATAATTTAATGAAGAATAACCTGGTTTCCGAATCCGATGCCAGCACCCAAACAGATCCTTCCGGCAATGAGCATGTAAACATCGACCGCCGCCGTGTTGAGAACAACGCCGACCAAGAAGAAGGCTGCCGCCATCTGCATGGTGCGCTTCCGCCCCCATTTCTTGCAACAAAACGACGCCGCCCAGCAGCACACAACTGCTGCAAGATACAGAGACGACGTGAATAGTTGCAGCAGCTGGTCATCAAATTTGCAGTAGTTATTCTCTTTAACCCTATGCTTCTTCTCGTAAACACGAGGGAAGAATTTTAGCAAGAAATCATCCATCGATGTCACTCCTCCTGCATCACCATCAAACAATTCAGCAATATTTTTAACATATATAACAAAGAGTAAAGAAAGAGAGGATATCGCTCGACTCGATTAGGATAGGGTCGTTGCAGTTTTAGTAGCATTGTTCACAAAGTTGTACAAATAGTCTGATCTTATGATTTTTTGTTTTGCAATTTTGGTTCATACATGCGATAAATTGCATAAATATTTTACAACAACAGTAAACATTATATCAAATATTTATTTTTTTTCTTTTTGCAAGTTTTACATAAGATATAAGGTTTTTTTTTAACAAAACCAATGCATATTAAGTAATGATCACCTCCAGGATTCGTGGACAAACTAGCGATTTTCATAAATTTTTAACAATTGAGACAAAAAATATAAAAACATATATCGATCCCGTGAGACTAATTTTACAATTTTGTAAACAATGACGCCAAAATTGTAACTAACAGGATCTATTCTATGAAACTAATACCGCAATTTTCCCTTGGCCCATAAAGAATTTGAACGAAGAAACCAACTTATAGAAACTACATATATGTATATATATATGTATGTATATGTGTCTGTGTTACGCATAGAAGATGTATATACCTGATATGCCAACGTCATAGCCAAACATGAGACCACCACAGGCAGCGATAATTGTACAAAAGACGACCTGTGTGGTGAGCTTGGCAGGAAACTCGCTACCGCCATTATTGACCGGCGTAATTGGGGGTGCCATGGTGGATATATTGCTTTAGTGCTGGTGAGGATGAGGAAGAAGAAGAGGAGGATCGACGAGGTAGAGGTTACTCGGACTAGATGTTAAGTATTACGACTTTAATTAATAACTATATGTATATCGGTTGTGACTGTGTCAGACTAATTAGGATTTAACTACCACTAGTTGTATTATAGTAACCAACAACTTCTTCAAGTGATTGGATAGAATTCAGATATCCTTGGAGTTCTGTTGTAGTCGTCATCTTTTGGATACCTAATTTCCCGATTCACTTCCATTAATGTACTCAATTATTTTTTTGACGTTTTCGTTTCTGCCTTAATTTTTCCTTTTTACTTTTATCGCATAATTAACAAATTTTACGTGATAAAAATTGTGTGCATAAGTTATAGGGTTAATTACACTAACTACTCTTTTTATATAGTATATAAAAATGACTCCTATCAGTAATTACAGTCTAACTCACTTATTAGTGGCCATTAACAAAGACCTCCCCTTATATTAAAATCTTACATTTATCCCCCACTAACTAACGGCCGTTAGTCAAACGTAGGCCTGGCAATGGGCAGCTCTTACCCAGACCCAGACCCAAAGTTTTGGGTCTAAACCAACACCCAAAGTTTTGGGTCTAGACCCAGACCCAAAACTTTGGGTCTATTAGACCCAAATACCCAATTTCTAATTTCAATTGCAAAAAATTTGGATTTTATATACATATATATATATATATGTGTGTATATTACTGTGCGTGTGTGTGTCGGTTTTATATATATATGTGTGTGTATTACTGTGTGTGTATTGTTGTGTGTGTACTGTTGTGTGTGTGTTGCGTGTGTGTGTGTGGGGGGGGGGTGGGTTTTATATATATATATATATATATGTATGTGTGTGTATTATTGTGCGTGTGTGTGTGGGTTATATATATATGTGTGTGTGTGTGTATATTACTGTGCGTGTGTGTGTGGGTTATATATATATATGTGTGTGTGTGTGTGTGGGTTTTATATATATATGTGTGTGTATTACTGTGCGTGTGTGTGTGGGTTATATATATATATATATGTGTGTGTGTATATTACTCTGTGTGTGAGTGTGGGTTTTATATATATATATATATATATATGTGTGTGTGTGTGTATTACTGTGCGTGTGTGTGTATTACTGTGTGTGTATTGTTGTGTGTGTACTGTTGTGTGTGTGTTGCGTGTGTGAGTGGGGGGGGGGGGGTTTATATATATATATATATGTATGTGTATTACTGTGCGTGTGTGTGTGTGTTTTATATATATGTGTGTGTGTGTGTGTGTATTACTGTGTGTATTGTTGTGTGTGTGTGTGTGTATGTGGGGGTGGGGAAGACGATGTGCTGTTCCCCACCCCCTTTTTTTTCTTTTCTTTTTCTTTTATCTTTTCCTTTTTTATTTAATTTACAAAATAATATATTAAATATTATATTATATATATATGGATTAAATATCAATTGCATTAAATATGGGTTGGGCTTGGGCCTAAGGTTTAGATTTTAGTTTTGGGTCTGGGTTGGGTCTAGCTTAATATTTGGGTCTGGGTCTGGGTCTAGACCCAAACTTATTTTTTGGGTCTGGGCCTAGACCCAGACCCAAACTTTTGGATCTGGGTCTGGGTCTGGCCTACCCATTGACAGGCCTAGTCAAACGTGACAGAAAGTGTAAAATACCAGTCTTACCCTTGTTTTTAAAAGAATAAGAAAATAATTTTAAAATGGTTAGTTACATTAATACCCTTCTTATTTTGTGTAATTACAATACAGTCCGCTTTATTCACTACTACAAAAATACACTATTACAGCGCCCCTATTGCAGCGGTTTTTAGAAAACCGCTGAACGGAGGGGTCTATTACAGCGGTTTTTTAGTGAATAGCAGTAATAGGGTTTCGCCGGGGACCTGTTATAGCGGTTTTTTGGAAAACCTCTTTAAAAAAAAATAAAAAATTAAAACATTTTCCCCCCCATTTCCCCTCCCAATCGGCTAACCCTCTCTCTCTCTCTCTCTCACTCATCTCTCTCTCTCACTCATCTCTCTTTCTCTCACTCACCTCCTCCACCACCGCCGCCGCCACTCCCACCGCCGCCACACCCTCCGCCGCCACCACCACTCCATTATTCTCTCTCTCTCTACTACTCTATATCTCTAGCTATATATATATATACACACACACCACATATAGCCCCACACCCACCATATACCGCCACCACCAACACCTTATACCGCCGCCGCCCGCCACCGCAGCAGCCGCCGCTGCCGCCCGCCGCCGCCGCCGCCGCCGCCGCTCGTCTCTCTCTCGACTCTTTCTCACTTTGTAGGTATATACTTATATATATATATATGTTTATATATGTTGTGTATATTTTATATATGTTATGAAATTAGGGTTATATGTTAATATTTTGATTGTTGTTAGAGGTTTTGTGAATTATATAATGTGGGTTATAAGTTAATATCTTGATTGTTATTATATACATGTTATGTTAATTAGGGTTTTGTGAATTATATAATGTGGGTTATATGTGAATATCTTGATTGTTGTTATATACATGTTATGTTAATTGGGTTTTGTGAATTATATAATGTGGGTTATATGTTACTTTCTTGATTGTTGTTATATATATATATATATGTTATGTTAATTGGGTTTTGTGAATTATATAATGTGGACATTTTGGGTTTGTTGTGGGTGAAAGATTAGAATGTTGGGTTTGTTGTGGTTGAAAGATGGGAGTTTTGTTGGTTGCAAGTTTGAGGGAAGATTAAGTCGAGAACTTGGTAGAAATTTTTGCATTGTTACTCTGTCGAATTTTTTCTAGGATATTGGGAAATAAATTAAAATTTTGATAATTTAATTAATTCAACTGAACTGATGTTAAAATTATTTAATTTAATTAATTAAGAATCAAGATGGATGTATCGAAATTGAATTTTAGAGGATCGTAAGATCCGAATTTTGTTGGTTGCAACCCAGGCCACTCGGGGGAAGATTAAGTCGAGAACTTGGTAAAAACGTTTGTGTCGTTACTCTGCCGAATTTTTTCTAGAATAATGGGAATTAAATTAGAATAAAAATTATTTAATTAATTCAACTATGAAGTGATAGTAAAATTGTTTAATTTAATTAATTCAAAATCAAGATGAATCGAAGTTGGATATTAGCGGATCGTATGTCGGAGCAATATGAGACATGGGTGAAAGAATTCATCAATTTTGCGATTGAGCATGCATCATATCGGACTAGAATCAGTTGCCCGTGCTTACGTTGTTGTTTTGGAAAGAGAATTAGTCCACGTGAATTGGAAGATCATTTGGTGTGTAATGGAATTGATAAAAGCTACACACGTTGGACAAGACACGGTGAGAGCAGCGTCACCTCAAATGATTTGGGTGGTACATCATATCGTTCTTAGGATTTAGACATGAATGATTGTGAGCCTGATCGTTTGGAGGAGATGACAAATGTGATTGAGGAGGATTTGCGAAATTGTCCCAAGATGTTTGACAATTTGACAAGTGATTCAAAGACACCATTGTATAGTGGTAGTAAATTCATAAGATTGAAAGCAGTCCTAAACCTCTACAAGTTAAAAGCCAACAATGGGTGGAGTGATAAGAGTTTCACAGACTTACTTGATCTATTAAAAAACATGTTACCCGAGGATAATGTGTTACCTAATCGTACTTATGAGGCTAAGAAGATGTTAACCTCAATTGGCATGGGATATGAGAGGATACATGCCTGTCTCAATGATTGCATATTGTTTAGAACTGACTATGCATCACAAGAAGAACGGATCTACTCCTATCAAAACTATGTGGTATTTGCCCATAATACCATGATTTAGGCGCATTTACAGTAGTAAAGAGTTGGCCAAGGACTTGACATGGCATGCTGATAGAACGCTTGAAGAAAGGATTGAAGATGACAAGATTCAACACCCCTCAGATTCTCCTCAATGGAAATAGATTGATGATGATTTCCCTGAATTTGGTAAAGAATCAAGAAACCTTCGCCTTGTATTGGCTACAGATGGCATGAACCCTCATGGCTTGCAAAGTAGCTCACATAGTACATGGCCGGTGATTTTGATGATCTACAACCTCCCCCCATCGCGATGCATGAAGCGAGAACATATAATGATGCCTATACTCATTTCTGGGCCGAAACAACCTGGAAATGATATAGATGTCTACTTGGCTCCTTTAATTGAGGATTTGAAGGTGTTGTGGGAGACCGGTGTTCAAGTATATGACGGGTTCAGAGAAGAAAATTTCAATCTCAGAGTCATGTTATTTGGAACAATCAATGATTTTCCGGAAAGAGCAAACCTCGAGGGATATGGTGTACATGGCCAATGTGGATGCCCCATATGTGTCAAGAGTACAGATCAATATCGATTGAGACACTATCAGAAATATGCATTCCAAGGGCATCGGAGATGGCTAAATCAAAACCATAGATATCGTCGGTGGAAAAAAGCTTGCAATGAGAATATTGAAGAAGGCCGAGCTCCTAAGTGCTTGACTGGTGAAGAAGTGTTTGAGAATATAAAAGACTTGGATGTTAAATTTGAAAAGACTTTTGCAGGTGGGCTTGCAAAAATTGGGTGGAAAAAAAGGTCAATTTTCTTTGAGTTGCCGTATTGGACGTCTTTACATGTTAGACATTTTCTTGATATTATGCATATTGAGAAAAATGTATTTGATAGTGTCATTGGTACACTTCTAAATGTGCCCGGAAAGACAAAAGATGGCGTAAAGGCAAGGTTAGACATGGTTGAAATGAAGATAAGAGAAAAATTGGCACCAACAAATAAGGGAAAACATACTTATTTGCCTCCAGCAGCTCACACTCTATTCAGGAAAGAAAAAATTGCATTATGTGAGTTTCTTAATGGAGTGAAAGTTCCAGAAGGGTATTCTTCAAACATTAGCAGTCTTGTATCAATGAAGGACTTGAAGCTAAAGCACATGAAGACTCACAATTGTCATATGATCATGGATCATTTGCTACCAATTGCAATACGGGCCATTTTGCCAAAATAGGTGAGAGAAACTATAACCTCATTATGTTTCTTCTTCAAAGCAATGTGGAGCAAGGTGTTTGATCCTGAACAATTGCCTGCACTTCTGAAACAAATTGCCATCATTTTGTGCGAGCTTGAGATGTATTTTCCACCAGCGTTTTTTGATATAATGACTCATCCACCTATTCACTTGGTTAGAGAGATACAACTATGTGGACCGACTTTTATGAGATCTATGTATCCGGCTGAGCGTTATATGAAGGCATTAAAAGGCTACGTGAAAAATCGTAGTCGACCTAAAGGTTGCATTGTTGAACGGTACATAGTTGATGAAGCGATTACATTTTGCACAGAATATTTGAAAGATTCTAACGTTGCAGAGCTTCCAAAGTCTTATGTTGTGAGAGGGAGAACAGAAGAAGAAAGCGTACTTGGAAAACAATTAGTTAGTGTTCCTTGCACACAAAGGGATCAGGCACACCTATATGTGCTCCACAACACCGATGAGGTTGAGCCATATGTTCAAGAGCACAAAGATCAACTTAGGAGATTAAATCCAAATAAAAATGAGAGTTGGATTTCAAGAGAGCATAATAAGAGTTTCTCTGATTGGTTCCGAAAGCATATTCACGAGAAACAGAACGAGAATCCACTTTCAGTTTCAGATAAATTGGCACGGTTGTTGATGGGACCGGGCAGACTTGTATTTTGTCATTCAGGTTATCGTATAAATGGTCGCACATTCTATACAAAAGACCAAGATGAACGGAGTACAATGCAGAATAGTGGGGTGAGTCTTGTAGCTCAAGCAATGCATATCTCAAGTGCGAGAGATAATAACCCTATCTATGCTCAGTTATCATATTATGGGGTGATTGAACATATATGGGAGCTGGATTATAGTTGGTTTCGGGTGCCTGTATTTGGGTGTAGGTGGGCTGACAATAAAAATGGTGTCGATAATAGTGAAATAGGCTTCACTCGAGTAGACCTTGAGAGGGTGGGTTACAAAGATGAACCTTTCATTTTGGCATCACAAGCTACGCAAGTGTTTTTTGTCACCGATCCTATTGATAAGAGGTGGTCAATTGTTTTATCGGAAAACAAAAATACTTGCATGGAGGATGATAGTTCATATAGTGATGATGATGGAGAAAATCCTATCTTACGTGATTCACAAGCCACTGATAGTGATGGTTACTTGGATATCGGTGATGATGAATTGTATATGCGACAAGATCACCAAGAGGGGATATGGATTAATCCATCTGTTCGTCGACGTACTAAACAAAAAGGTCGTACTGGGGGGAAGCAAAAGACTACTAAGTCAACGAAAAAAAGAAAACGATAAAAGGTATTTGAACTTATGTGATAATTATATGATATACTTATTTCCTAAACTTTTCTTCATATAAGCACTTGTTAGTGTATGAGTCAGGGTGTCTCTTGTTAGTTTATGAACTGAAAAATTATGTTGTTGCATAATAAAACTAACTTCTGTATTTTTGGCTTTTGTAGGTCGATATTGTATACCGGCGCCACCACCACCACCACCGCCACAGCCACAGCCGCTCTCTCCTCCTCCTCTACGACCACCACCGTCCCCTTTACCACTACCATGACCACCACCGTAAGCTTCTTCTCTCTCGCTCTCTCTATATGATAACGAGTATTATTATTTGAATACATATCATGAGTATAGCGTGTTTGTTGATATGTATTTTGATTATGTATCGTGATTGGATCAATATGTGTTGTTTTGTTGACATCGTTTAATGCATTTATGGTTTTGTAAAATTTGATTGGTTTTGTGAAAGAATTGATGGATTGGTTTTGTTATTTACAATTTTGGGGGAAGATTATGTCGAGAACTTGGTAAAAAAGTTTGCGTCGTTACTCTGCCGAATGTTTTCTAAAATAATGGTGGCGTTACTTGGTACTGTATATTTGGTATATGAATCTAAACTCTATATTTTTGGCTTCTGTAGGTCGATGGATTCTGGGGCTGCTGCAAACAAACGTGTTGAAAGTGAGATACGTAGAGGTATCGCTGCAATGAAAAAAGTCATAAATGCCAGAAGTAAAGGCTTGAAGCTACCAGTCGGCTGGAATCGAAATGGCCAACCAATTAACCCAAATAAATCAACATTTGTTGGTTACATTGGAGTCATAGCTCGTGACAAGGTGCCGATTACCATTAGTGATTGGCGACACGCCTCAGAAGCAACAAAATCAGCAATTTCGAATGAAATAGCTGTAAGTTGGTTATTATCATGTTTCTAATTGGTTAATGTATTTTTTGTTTATTCAATTTTCTCAAAATTATAATTTCATATATACTTTGTTGTTTGTTTTTCATAGTTGGCCTTTGATATTGACGAAAGTAGACAAAAATTTGTCATGGCTGAAGCTGGAAAGCTAGCGCGAAACTTCAGGAGCTTCTTGAGTAGAGTGTGGGTAGAGGATGATAATGGGAATATTAATTCCAGCCCACCCCAAAAATATAATATATCTCAAGAAGATTGGACAGCGTTTTTACATATACGAAAAAGTGAACCTTTCCTGGTAATTATTTTAATTTACGGTTTCATTTATTGCATATTGCGTTTATATGAACATTGATCAATGCTTTGATTATGTAATGAACAGCAATTAAGTAGGAACAATTCGGAAAGAGCAAAGGACCCTGAATATCCCTATAGGAAATCACGTGTTGGATATGCTCAACTGGAGCATATTGAGGTATGTAGTTCGTTTAACAGTGAATCATTACAAGTTTTCTAATAAGAATTCCTTCTTAATATATATATATATATATATATATATTTAATCATAATATAGATGGAAAAAAGAAAGGAAGCTGGGTCAGACCCCTCAGACGTGACACGAGCACTCGTGTGGAGGATTGCACATTCTGATAGCCAGCATAACATTGATAATGTCAATGTTAAATGAGTATTGGATGAAATTGTGAGTTATTTGCAATTTTAACTATATCATGTGTTGTATGTTTTTTTTGAAATTTTTTTATAAGAGCAAAGTTCACTAATTTTTAAATGTATTATTACAGAAGTGCTTATCACAGGAGGGTAGCAATAGTGGAAGCGAGAGGACCCAGAATGATATATTGGCTAAAGCTCTTAACAAGAAGGAGCATTCAGGTCGCGTTAGGGGAGTAGGCTTTGGGGTATCACAAAAACACTATTTTATTGACAAAAAACCTTCTAAAGATGAGGAGATTGATAACTTGAAAAATATGGTGCACATGCTCACAGCATCACTATCCTCATTGCGACGCGAGTTTGACGAGCATAAGGCGTCTGGGTCGCAGCAGCCACATGAAGATGAGGCGGTTTCTTTGAAAGATAGCTGCCCAGATCCAGTTAAGAACCTTCCTCAGGTAATGATATGAAATTATTAAGTGATCATATAACTTGCAATTCATTAAAATACACAATTTTTTCTAATATAATGGTATATATATATATATATATATTTTATATAAGTAGGTTGTGGCGCCATGTCAATTGTCACTTTCAACACCGTCTTATCGTTTGGTGGCTAAAGGACAAATGTACAATCGACCAGATGATAGAACGTTGCATACACTTCCATTACCCACCCACCTTGTGAAAGTGATGATTGACATTGCAATTAAAGATATTGCACCCCTACCAATTCCTCTCGCTGATGAAGGAGTGTTCACAGTTTCTGAGGTTGTGGGATACATTGTTGGTTGGCCTAAGAGTCTTGTCACTGTCAGTGATGCATCGGTACGTAATTATTAATACCTAGCGATTAATAAATTATAACAATTGTTTAAGGTTACTAAATATACTTTGGTTTGTAACATTCACGTTGGTTTTCTTTGCTTAAATAGTCTCTTGGAAAATCCAAATCATCAGTTGGAAAACATAAATCAGAGATGACGAAGCACTCAACTGTCAAACGAACACCTCCTGTGGCCAACCCTTCACGTGAAGATGACAGAGCAGCAGACGTAACAGCTGATCATCAACTCCCTCAGCCACTTGTAACTCTTGAAAGGTACCTGCAAATAATGCCTATTGAACAATTGATCGCTATAAACATTCCCGAGGCAATCTATAATAACGAACCCTATCAAGAGTATCTTGGGCGGGAGGAGATCTGTCATTTTTTGCGCAAAGAACAAATAGGAGTCTCTATCATTTCAGTTTACATCAAGTAAGTTTTTAAATATGAATTAAAAAAAGTTAGTTTTTAAATTATTATACTGCATTAATTTGAACTATGTTTATTTTCTTGTTCAAATTTATTTTATGCTCAATTTAGGTGTTTGTTGGCTAAGTACGTGGTCCCCGAAGAGAAAATAAATAATTTCAGGTTCCTTAGCCCACATACTATAGCTGCGGGAGTAAGTATTACTCCCTCTCAGCGTATCTTACAAACGCAATATATAACAAATGCCATGAAAGATTGCGCAGATGGGAAGTTGTTTATTGCACCTTACAACACCGGGTGAGTTACTAAACACCCAACTTTATTTTATAAAATTTGTTACGTACGCAAAACTAATTTTGAACTTATCTTTTGAATGCTTTTTAATTTAGGGGACATTGGGTGTTGCTTGTGATTGATCCAATTAAAGAGATCGTTTATTATCTGGATTCTTTGCACGTTGATTCGAATAACCGACCTGATATGAAAGAAACAATCAATCAGTAAGTTTTTCATTCAATCAATGTATTCATTATATTTAATATTAATTTTAAAGTGTATATATCTTCCTGGATTTCACATGTATATTTGCTTGATATTGACATCTTTCCTTGTTTTTTGATGTTTTTAATAGTGCTGTGTTGATGTCTCGTGCAAATCGTAACACCCAAAAGACCAAATCCAAAAAAATGGCCTGTAAATGGACTTCTATAAAGGTTAGTGTAATTTTATATTTTCGAGAGATATTCGTATAAACGTTATTGTTCTAATACAATTTTTTATTTCAATTTTGTAGTGCCCCATGCAGTTAAACGACAAAGATTGTGGCTTCTTTGTTATGAAATTCATGAAGGATATTATTAGCCACGGAGAATATACAATCCCACCAGCGGTATGCATAATCCTAATTAATACTCATCATCAAATTCTAATTTCCCTTTATAAGTTATTAAACCTTTGTTGTGTTTTCAATCTCTATCGTGTAGTACTTTCCTGATTGTCAATACGTCACTTACTCTATAGAGCAACTTGATGAAGTACGTGGCGAATTGACACAATACATTTTCCAATGCGCTTTTGGTATGGCGTAAGTTGAAAATTGTTGTACATTTTTATTTGATTTGTTGTATTTAATTGATTGTAAACTCGTTATCAGTTGTTGGAGATTATACGTAAAATTTGATTTGTTGGAGATTATGCGAATTGGAACAATACATTTTTTGGTTTTTGTTGTTAGAGATGATCATTTAATTTGGTGAAGTTAATTTTGGGTTTCATGTTTGTTGTTTTTGTTGAATTGATTTTATGGTTTGTTGTGTTAGTGTGTTGAATTTTGAGCTTGTGGGAAGCTGGTTACAATAAATTTTGTACAGTACAGCAAGCAAAAAAATTAAAAAATACACCTATTATAGCGGTTTTTCACTAAACCGCCAAAATAGGTAAAACCTATTATAGCGGTTTTTTGAAAAACCACTATAACAGGTTTAACCTATTATAGGGGTGTTTAAAAAAAACAGCTATAATAGGTTGACCAATTACAGCGATTCTAAAAAAAACCGCTGTAATTGGTCCCTATTACAGCGGTTCAAAAACCGTTGTAATTGGTTTAACCAATTACAGCGGTACCTGTTACAGCGGTTAAAACCGCTGTAATAGGTAAAAAAAACCCGCTGTAATAGGTCATTTCTGTAGTGTGATTGGATCATGTAACAGACACCACCTGTTATAATAAAACCTTACATTCACCCCCTATGACTAACTTCCCCTAATAATCGAATTGACATAAATCGAATTTGTACTTCATTATCAAGATGTTAACAAGTCTTAACAAAATCTTTTATTTAAAACTAAATGTTAACAATTGCATCCTCTTTAATATGAAAACTTACATTCACCCCCTCAAGGGCAAAATAGAAAATTTAGAAATTATTTTTTGATTATATTAGCAAATCCAGTTAGTATTTTGACAGAATGGGGCGTGTTGTAATACTTTATTATAAGAGGTGGCTATTTGCTATGTTCTCAAAATAAGTGAACTGGATTGTAATTACACTAAAGAAGGGGTAATTAGTATAATTAACCCAATTTATAATTGTTTAACTATTAGTGACCAAAAAGTGTGTCAAAGAAGAGGGGTAGTTAGTGTAATTAACCCAAATTATAATTATTTAACGATTAGTGATAAAAAAGTGTGTAAAAGTTGTTATAATAAGCATTTAGTAACACTTTAATAGGGAAATTACACTTTTCATCCCATAACTTTGCTCTAATTCAATTTTGGTTCCATTCATTACAGATTTTTTATATTTAGTCCTATAACTTTCAAAATGTCTCACAATAGTCCCTATCAAAGTTTTCATCCAGATTTTAACGGTTAACTCCGCCAGTCGACCTTTTGACCAATTTTTTTGAGGTGATTTTGTGCATGAGTAACACATGATATTGAATATAAACGCCGTAATAATGAATATAATTCGTGTGTGAGTGCATTTATGCACAAATTCTCCTCCAAAAAAAGGTCAAAGGGTTGACTAACAGAGTTAACAGTCAAATTTGAATGAAAACTTTGGTTGAGACTAAATGTGAGAGATATTGAAAATTATAGGACTAAATGTGAGAAATTCGTAACGAATATGACCAAAATTGAACTAGGTAAAAGTTATGGGACCAAAAATACAATTTTCCCACTTTAATAACAATAAAATCATCATAATTATTTGATGATTCTTGTAGCTGGCTATTATTTTTGTGGGGTTAAATACATTTTACCCCCTGTGATTAACGTTATTCTTCAAAAGCCCCTTGTGATACAAAAAATGAAAAAATAGCCCCTTGCGTTTGAAATAAAGTGACTCATTGCCTCCTAAGACAATTTTTGCCTTTGAAATTTCCTGTGAAGTCGCAATTGCTCTCATATATAAACACGGCCTGGTTCATCTTCTGGGTGATTTCTCAGTCACAGATGTGCCATTTTGCTCTAAAAAATTTCTAAATCGAAAACCCTTATCCACCCTGAAAATCAAACTCAACTCACTTTATACCGATTAATCGACTGTTGGTGGTAGTACAGTGGAACATTGCCTGCACATTGTCGTTTTCCTGTGTTATCTGCCATTCTAGCAAGGTAATATCTGTGAATCTGTTTCTATTTTGTTTTAAAAATGAAGTTATGTTATTGTCCTCCATTAGCTGATCATTTTAGTTTTGTTGTTAGGGTACATTTTGGTATATAGGGTTTTGGGTTTAATCCACATACTTTATTCTGAAACCTTCAGCTGTTTGTGATGTGTATATAATTCCTTCCATTATTTTTGTGCCTTTTTTTTTCTTTTTTTTTTTGTATCTAGGGCTTTGGGTGCTCTGAAAAAATAGAATATTTCTTGGCTTTATGTTCAAAGCTTTTACGAAGGGGGCAATGTATGCTTGTTTTGCCCTATAAAATATACAAAGTGGTCCCAGAAGATAAGAAGTTGTTCGTTACCAAATTTTAAATGTTTTTCTACAAACTGCTAGAATATTATTCCCCAAAGAATGAATGTCTGTCTACATTGAATTAGATAGAGAATACAATGGATAAGAAACGTAACAAAGATAAGACTAAATAAATAGAAGATATTGTGCTAACAAACTAGGAAAATATATAATCTAAATATAATCCAACACGCCCCCGCAGTTGCAACAGGAGGAGGCTGAATGTTGAGACTGGAGCGAAAATCCAAAAATAAGCTCCATGGTAATCCTTTAGTGAAAACATCTGCAAACTGGTGAGAAGAGGGAACATGTAACACACGAACCTCACCCAAGGCAACACGTTCTCTTACAAAGTGTAAATCTAACACAACATGTTTGGTGCGGTGGTGCTGTACCGGATTTGAGGACATGTAAACTGAGCTTATGTTATCACAATACACAATCATGGACTTAAGAGGAGGACAATGAAGTTCGAGCAAAAGTTTGCGGAGCCAGAGGTCTTGGCAACAGCATTGGCGACACCACGGTATTCGGCTTCATGACTAGAGCGTGAAACAACTGGTTGGCGTTTGGATGACCAAGAGAGAAGATTATCGCCAAGAAAGACACTAAAACCGGAAGTGGAGCAACGCATGTCGGGACAACCGGCCCAATCGGCATCAGTGTAAGAAACAAGGTGAGTCATGGAGGAAGGACGAAGATGAAAACCTTGAGAGATCGTGCCCTGGAGATAGCGAAGAATAAGATTGAGAGTAAGCATATGATGTTCACGAGGATCATGCATGAAAAGGCAAACTTACATAACATCATAAGCTATGTCCGGACGAGTAAAGGTGAGGTACTGAAGAGCACCGGCAAGGCTGCGATAAAGCGAGGGGTCAAAATAAGGAGAGGTAGAGGAAGCAGAGAGTTTGGAGCAAGTGTCAACGGGAGTAGAGACAGGATTACAGGAGGTCATGTTTGCACGTTTGAGTATTTCACGTGCAAATTTTGCTTGAGACAAAAAAAGACCGAAGGAGCTGCGAGTGAGCAAGATGCCTAGGAAATAGTCAAGGTGACCCAGATCAGTCATGGCAAACTCAGTGGAAAGATGAGAGGTAAGCTGAGATAGAAGAGAAGCGGAAGAAGCGGTGAGAATGATGTCATCGACATATAGAAGGAGAAATGTGGTGTGTGAATCGCTATGAAGAAGGAAGAGAGAAGCATCAACTTTGCGAAGCGGTAATATAAGATGCGAAGCGGTGATGCCAAGCCCTAGGAGCTTGCTTGAGACCATAAAGAGCCTGTTTCATGTAGACGGTTTCAGAGAGATGGCCATGAAGAAAGGCATTCTTGACATCGAGTTGGTGAATAGGCCAGGAACGGGAAAGAGAAAGACTTAAGACAGTACGAATGGTGGCAGGTTTGACAACAGGACTGAAGGTATCATCATAGTCAATACCAGGCTGTTGTGTGAACTTTTGAGCAACAAGACGAGCCTTGTAACACTCAAGAGACCCACCAGACCAAAATTTTTGACAAAAAATCCACTTAGAGCTAACAATGTTAACATCGGAAGGACAGGGAACGAGTTCCCAAGTGCCATTGGAGTGAAGAGCAGATAGCTCAGCTTGCATGGCGTCCGTCCAATGGGGATCACTGAGAGCTTGAGTGTAGGAACGAGGAACAGGAGAGACATTAGTGGAAGCGGAGAGATTAAGAATTTGGTAATATCGGAGCGCGACCGAGTGACCATAGGATGGGAAGCGGGAGGTAGGGAGGGAGAAGGAAGAGGAGGAAATCCTAGGGGAGAAGAAGAGGAGACCATAGTAGGGGATGAAGAACTCGGAGAAGTCGAGGAGGTAGGTACGGGAACGGGATTGAGAACTTGGTGATGTATAGCTGGCAATGGGGTGTCATCATCACAACTGAGGAAGTCATAGGAAGGTGGAGTGGGTGGGGGGGGAGAGAGATAGGTAAGGGAAGACCGCTTCATTGAACCGAACATGACGGGATAGAATAATTTTATTTGTACAAAAATCAAGACAGCGGTACCCACAATGGTTAGAGGAGAATCCAAGAAAGAGACAGGGAGTGGACCAAGGGGCGAGTTTGTGTGGGATAGTGGCAGAGTGATTTGGATAGCAGAGACACCCAAAAGTGCGAAGCTGATGATAAGTTGGAGTTTGCTTGAATAGTAACTCAAAAGGAGTAAGGTAGGAAAGGGTGGTGGTAGGGAGAATGTTGAGTAAATGGACTGCCATATTGAGAGCTTCAGCCCAAAAAGAAGGAGGAGAGAAGCTTGAAAATGGAGAGTGCGTATAGTGTTATTGATTGATTGAATAGCACGCTCATCTTTGCCATTTTGTTGAGATGTGTGGTGGCAAGAAAAACGAAAAACAATGCCATGTTGGGCAAAAAAGTTGTGAAAATTTTTGTTATCAAATTCACCCCCGTGATCACATTGAAAAGATTGAATTTCTCCTTTAAATTGGTTTTTAATGTATGCTCGAAAGTTCAAAAAAATATTAAATACATCAGATTTTGTAAGTAAAGGAAAAACCCAAATAAAGTGAGAGTAATCATCTAAAAATAATAAATAATAATGAAAACCTCCCATACTAAGGACGGGGGAAGTCCACAAATCCGAGTGGATTATTTGAAATAAAGCAGTACTTCGAGAAAAAGAATTAGAAAAAGAAAGACATTTTTGTTTCCCAAGTTCACAAGCTTGACATAAAGTACTTGCATCAATTTTATTACAAGAGATAAAATTGGGAGAACTAAGAAAACAAAAAACAGAGGAGCCGGGGTGGCCAAGCCGACGATGCCATAAAGTGGAGGACGATGCCGAGACAAAGAGACACGGAGAGGGAATGGTGGAGGACGAGATGGGATAAAGGTCACCGGAGCTATTGCTTCGTAGAAGAAGGTCACCCGAGCTAAGATCCTTCACAGAGAAACCACATGGATCAAATTCAATTGAACATTGATTATCAGTAGTGAATTGACGGATGGAAATAAGATTTTTGACTAAGGGAGGAGAAACTAATACATTTTTAAGCATAAGGGAACAGGGATGTTAGGAATTTCATGTTAGATGTTTTGATGATAACAATTAGGACCTCTGTTAGACCCTAAAAATATGTAAGTTTGTTTTTCAGCTTTGAAGCGTTAGATTTGTAATAGGCTTTGTTTTATTTTTATTCTAGATTGTTAGGCTAAGTAGTCTTAGGCTGAATGTCTGATAATTTCTGAGTGAGTTTATCAGAAGTATAGTTTGAAGACTCAAGCGCCTGAAGTCTGAAGATTCTAAGTGTCTAGAATGACATACTATTCCAAGCGTTACCTTATGGATTGAAGTAATTCAAGGATTGAATAAGCGTCTATCAATGACAGATTTCACCTGAATTTATTTCTAAGTCCAGAAGGAGTTTAATGCAAATATTCTCAATGCATTAAGTGCCAACGGGCATTTAATTCAAATGCATTAAATGCTGATAAGAGCATTAAATATGATAAGCACTTTCATACGTATGGAGAAGCCACCCTATTGGACTGTCAACTATTCAAAGACTACAGCACCAACTTCTGTGCAGCAGATTTTCATGAAAAAGGACAAAAGTGGTTCACTCGCGGAAGTGAGAGACACGCGCTCATGCATGTGTCAAACAGACACTTTTTTCAAGAATGCCTATAAATAGGACTTCAACAACAAGCCAAAAACACAGAGAGAACAATTATCAAGTTGAATTGTTGTTGCATTGAAGACTCGTTCCTTACAATCTCAGAAAAGCCAGAATTTTCAAGAAAACATTCTCTTTGCTTTTTTTCAAATTCCTGAGACAGTCAACCAATATCTCAAACATTCTCTTCAGAGAAACCCACATTACTACCGAGATATTCCTAGTTGTTTGAACTTTATCAAAATCAAACAAACCCTTTAGAAAAACCCCTATCCAAGCCTCGCGATCTGTGTGAAGTCGAAGTTGGATACTTGTCCTATTTCTGGGTGAAAGAAGCAAGAGGATTGAAGTGATTTGGAGCAGAAATTTGTGTGATCAAGGAGCTCAAGTCATCAACATCCATCTCTCCCTAATTTGTAGAAGATTCTGTGTGATTCTTTGAGAATCATTTTAGTGGATTGCCTCCAAGTGTTCAAGAAGAAGAAGGACGTAGTTGGGATTACACGACCCAACGAACCTTACAAATATTGTGTCATTTACTTTTCAGTCAATTCTTTTATCTATCATATCATTGCATAAACTGATTAAGTAAAACACAATCAAACGCTAAGCAACAAAGAAACTTCTTGTGACGCTAAAGCTTTTAAAAGAAGACTACAAAAATCATTTCGCTGTTCTAACACTGATCAAAGAAGTGAACACTCAAACCTATCTGGTTGTAGTGTTCAAATCTTGAAATCTAAGTTAACTTTCTAAAAATAGTCTTTATTAGACGCTTCGCCAAAGCGCCTACATTTTAAGTGAACGCTTAAGTCAAGCGTTAGACACTTCGAGCGTCTACTATTTCAAGCGTCCAAAAAACCATTTTAGTACGAAATCTTTTGAAGTCGAAAAAGACTTCAGGGTCTATTCAACCCCCTCCCTTCTAGATCCTTTCGTATGCCACTTGGGACCAACAAGGGAGAAGAATTAAAAAAATAATTTCCAATAGAGGCAACCGGTAACATTGCACCATTACCAACCATGATCGTTTTAGAATTATCACAAGGTAAGACATTGTGTAAAACACCTGGATTAGGGGTCATGTGAGTACTAGCACCCGTATCTAAGTACCAATTTTCATTCGGTTGTTGAAGAGTCATGGAGGAAAATAAGGATGAAATTTCAGTGGGTTGCTACTGTTGGAGGCCGTGGGTGAGGCCTGGAGAGGGAGCAAAATTGGACTGCTGTTGAATGGGGCCGGGAACTGGTGGGCCTGGTGTGGGCAGGACGCCCGCATAGGTGGAAGGAGAGACAGACGCTGGACTGGGCCAATTGGTAGCGGACGCTGGAGAGGCCCAAGAGCTGGGCATGAACTGCTGGGCCAGGAGGGCCTGATTCGCGGAAGAGGCTGGATTGAATGGGCCGAGTAGACGTGGGCCTTGAGGGGTTTGCTGGACATATTGCAATGTAACCCCATAAGATGGGTCATTATTTTTCTGTGGGCCGCCTGACTGGGCAAACTGTTTTTGGCCATTGGAATTAAATTGATTGGTTTTTGGTCCAGAATGTCCACCTAAATTACTTCCATTTTGTGCACTTCCACCATGGTAATTATTCCTGCCAATTTTCAATTTTTATTTCGAAAACTTTTATTGGAATTATTATTGCGATTGTGTGGGGAGGATTAGGATTTAGACCAAAGGGCAGTAGGGGACTCGGTTGGAGTGGAAATGCCATGAAAGCGAGTTTCGCGAATTTCATGCATGAGGAGTAAGTTGTGAATTTTGGAGAAGGATGGTAACGGGGTTTTTGTGGTGTGGACAGTAACAAGGGGGAGATATGACTCCGGCAATCCTTGGAGAAGTTGAATTATCAAAGTTTGATCGAAAATGGGAGAATCAAGATCCGTAAGAGTATCAAGGATTGATTTCATTTCGTGACAATATTGTGAAATATTAAGTGAACCTTTTTTGAAAATTTCGAAATTGTTCATTTAGTTGGAGGGATCAGGAGGGCTTATTGTTGCGGAAATTGTCTTCAATAGTTAACCATAAATCACTCGACGTAGCATATTCGAGGTCAAGATGTTTAAGAAGTTTTAAATCGATGGTGGAATAAAACCACCTTTTGATAGTAAAATCTTGGGCGAACCAAGAAAGGTCGGAATTATTACTAGGTTTAGAGACACCAGTGAGATGGTCAAAAACTAAATAGCTTCTACACATATCCATAAACATGCTTCTCCAAGTTTTATAATTAGAGTCATTATTAGTGAGACGAAAACCGAAAGAATTTTGAATGTTGCTGGCCGTTAGAGAAGGATGAATGGAGGGGGGTCGAATTTGTGTTTGGGCGGCTATAGAATGGGTGGATTCATCATCTGACATGATGGTAGGGAAAGGGAATCGCAATAATAATTAACAATGAAAGTTAAACAAAATAAGAATAAGAATGGGAGGGGGGAAAAAAAACAGACTTACTGTGAGGAATCACACACACCAGAGAAAGGGTTGAATATGGGATTGAACTATGGCGCGTTGTAGGGAACAACGACTTAGCAGCGGAAGAGAGATATGGTGGATGGCCTAATGTAGGGGCGGCGGCAGCGGCAGCGGCGGCGTATAGGTAGCGGAGTAGGAGGTGGGAAGAGGCCTATGATTTTAGGTATGATACCATGCTAGAATATTATTCCCCATAGAATGAATGTCTTGCATAGATTGAATTAAATAGAGAATACAATGGATAAAAAAGATAATAAAGATAAGACTAAATAAACAGAAGATATTATGCTAACAAACTAGGAAAATATACAATCTAAATATAATCTAACACAAACAAGGTTTCATGGTCCCGATTTATGTGTGATTATGAAACTATTTGACCTAAAAGATGCGTTATTTATGTGTAAAGATCTTTGTATTAAACTGAACTGAAATGAATAATAGGTCCAACTTGTTTATTCGCAATTATATTTTGTTACTTAATTAGTTGTTTGAAACATGAGTGATTGTTTAAGTATTCATAAATAGGTCCCATATATAAATTGTTTGAAGTATCCCTACCATTACTTGTTAAGTTAAATAGTTGTTTAAATATTCATAAATTGTTTTAAGTAGTTAACACAATAAATATATTGTATTTGCGAATGAGTATTGAAAACTGAATAGTGGAGATGTGGATAAATGGGAAGATGGTATATAGCCCTAAAACTATGTATGTGGGTGGACAAAAGCATGAATTTCTCATTAACTTGGATTATTTAAACTTGACACTCCTATATGATTTGTATTACAAGTGTGGGGGTTCATATGTGGTTAACTTCTACTACTTAATGCCTGGGTACTCTTTAGGGGATGGGATATAGAAGTAGGGGTGTGCAACGAGTCGAGCCGGCTCGAAAAAAACTCGAGCCGAGCTTTTCTCTTGAGTTGAGCTCGAGCCTAACTATGCCTGTTTGATGGCTCGCAAACCGAAATAAATTTTTTTTAAAATATATATATATATATATAATATTTTATTTATTTTTTACTATATACATACATATAATATTATATATGTATTAATTATTCAATATTTATGATGATTATATTTAATTATATATATATATATTAATACGAAATTGTAATAATATATATTAATTATATTAAAGAAACTTTTTATTTTATTTTTTGTTCTGAGCTCGAGCTCGGCTCTGCTTGACTCGGGCTCGAGTTTGAACGAGCTCAAGCTCGAGCTCATTTTTCTCAAGCTCATCGAGCTCGAGCTCAAAATTCTTGGCTCGAGCTCAAGCTTGACCCCAGAAATTTGGCTCGGGTCGGCTCGGCTCGTGGGCACCCCTATTTAGAAGTATTAACCCTGACATGGTTGATCTCAACATGTGTGATTGGTGAGTGTACATGATGGTATTGATCCAGATATCCCCATTCAAATATGGGTGGAAGAAGTTTGTGATCCCATTATAGTATTAGATACAGAAGGACATATTTTTCCCAATGTGGTTTAAATACCCTTGTCAAAGGCGGATCAACTCAAATTCTTGCTAACAAACATTGATTTCAATGAATCAATTGCAACCCAAGAGTTCACAAGGGTTGGAGAAGAGGATACACTGCCTGAAGTGAATAATCCAGTTCCTGAAGTGAATGATGTAGTTGTTGGGTTTATACCCTCGAATGTCATAGAGGATATATTAGTGTAGGGCTTTTATGATGTAATTGTGAACTCTTTATTAATAAATAAAAAACATCTTTAGTTGTTTTACATAAATCTTATAGACATTCATAAGTAATATACAACGTTGAGTCCATGTATGCAAGAGTAGACTTTTCATTCCTTATGAGATAGGGAAATATGCACTGGAAAAGTCCAACACTTGTATGCTTGATAAGCTCTCAAGTCATAGAGTCTCAATTGGGCATTGAGACTCGTCAAGACTGTTAGGAATTTCATGTTAGATATTTTGATGATGACAATTAGGACTTTTTGTTAGACCCCAAAATATGTAAGTTTATTTTCAGCTTTGAAGCGTTAGATTTGTAATAGGCTTTGTTTTATTTTTATTCTAGATTGTTAGGTTAAGTTGTCTTAGACTGAGCGTCTGATATGTTCTGAGTGAGTTTATCAGAAGTAAAGTTTGAAGACTCAAGCGCCTGAAGTCTAAATAAAGATGAAGATTCCAAGCGTCTAGAATGACCAGCTACACCAAGCGTCACCTTATAGGATAGAAGTAATTCAAGGTTGAATAAGCGTCTATCAATGACTGATTTCACCTGAATTTATTTCTAAGTCCAGAAGGAGTTTAATGCAAATATTCTCAATGCATTAAGTGCCAACGGGCATTTAATTCAAATGCATTAAATGCTGATAAGATCATTAAATGTGATAAGCACTTTCAGACGTACGAAGAAGCCACACTATTGGACTGTCAATTATTCAAAGACTGCAGCATCAACTTCTGTGTAACATATTTTCAGGAAAAAGGACAAAAGTGGTTCACTCGAGGAAGTGAGAGACACGCGCTCATGCATGTGTCAAACGGACACTTTTTCCAAGAATGCCTATAAATAGGACTTCAAAAACAAGCCAAAAACACAAAGAGAACAATTATCAAGTTGAATTGCTGTTGCATTGAAGTCTCGTTCCTTACAATCTCAGAAAAGCCAGAATTTTCAAGAAAACATTCTCTTTGCTTTTTTTCAAATTCCTGAGACAGTCAACCAATATCTCAAACATTCTCTTCAGAGAAACCCACATTACTACTGAGATATTCCTAGTTGTTTGAACTTTATCAAAATCAAACAAACCTTTTAGAAAAACCCCTATCCAAGCCTCGCGATCTGTGTGAAGTCGAAGTTGGATACTTGCCGTATTTCTTGGTGAAAGAAGCAAGAGGATTGAAGTGATTTGGAGCAGGAATCTGTGTGATCAAGGAGCTCAAGTCATCAACATCCATCTCTCCCTAATTTGTAGAAGATTCTGTGTGATTCTTTGAGAATCATTTTAGTGGATTGCCTCCAAGTGTTCGAGGAGAAGAAGGACGTAGTTGGGATTACACCACCCAACGAACCTTACAAATATTGTGGTCCTTACTTTACATTCAGTTTTTCATATTGTCATATCATAAACTGATCATGTAAAACTTAATCAAACGCTAAGCAACTAAATACACTTTCTGTGACGCTAAAGTCTTTTTTGACTTCAAAAAGATTCGTATTAAAAAGGATTTTTGGACGCTTGAAAAGTAGACGCTTGACTGAGCGTTTACTTGAAATATAGACGCTTAGACTAAGCGTCTGATGAAGACTATTTTTAGAAAGTTAACTTAGACTTCAAGATTTGAATACTTTAACCAAGTAGGTTTAAGCATTCAGTTCTTTAATCAGTGTTAGCACAACGGAATGATTTTTGTAGTCCTCCTTTTTTCTGAGTATGTAGCTACAGGAAGTTGTTGTGCACAAGTGTTATGGATGAGGCAACAACTTAGAGATTATGGAATAATCCTAGGTCCAACCCCCATTCATTGTGATAACCAAAGCGCTCTACCCATGACTCAAAACCCTGTTCTTCATTCCAGAACCAAACACATTGACATTAGATACCATTTTCTTCGTGACCACGTTCAAAAGAAAGATATCTCCATGCACTTTATTGGAACTGATAAACAATTGGCAGATATCTTCACCAAAGCGCTCAACGAACAATGTTTTCTCACTTTGAGAAGTAAATTAGGTATGATTGATTTAAATGCTTAATCATTTTGCATCATACTTTATTAGACATATAATTTAGGAAGAATCCACTTGATTTATGTCTAAAAGAAGTTTTTGTTTATTGGTACAAGTTATCAAATTTAGGGGGAACCTTAAAGTTGTACTTGACCATAACTGCAAGCGTCAATGATCAAAATTTTCAGATGCATGATCATCAACGCTCAGTATTACTTATGCATAAAATATTGGACGCTCAAACATAAAAAGTCTTTTCAATCCTAAGCGTCTAATTTTCTAATGATATATCAACCAGTGGTATCAGTTAAGCGTTGAACCGATTCCATTCAACACTTAATATAAATTTTTTTTGAAGTCATGCATAAACTTTACAAGCTTTTTGAAGTAATGGGTAGACTCAAAAGTCTATTTTGTACTCTACTCGCACGCTTCTATCACATCAAACTGGCGGGTAATCAAAACTTTTAAAATGACGGTTCAGAGATAGCACGTGTTTGTGTACGTGTCAGTGTACCATCAGGCGCGTGTGCTACACTCTGAAAATACCAAACGTTTTTTTTTTTTTTAACTCGGATGTCAAACCATTATATATGGAAATTACCAAATGTAAGTTCTCTCTCTTACACAAAACTTGCATCCGCAGTTAATGAATTTATGACTGAGATTAAAAAGTCTTTACACGTGTTTAGATCGTACAGAGACTAGAGAACACAAGTTTCAAAATTCTTTACTGTGTCATTTAAAACACAATTTCTGCAGAAAAATCATTCACTTTCACTCAAAGATTTCTGCAAATTTCTCTCTCTCTCTCTTAGAGCAAAAGAAATCTCAATTCACTCTACTTTCAAAAATGGCACCAAAGAAAGCTTCGTCTACTTCTGCCGAGTCTATCATCAAGATTACTGAAGGCCTTATTGTCGACTGGAAATTCCTGTATGATCAACCCCAGATCAACCTACATGATATGATGGACACAGTTTCAAAGGTCGGGCTGAAGAATTTCTTAACACAATATTCATATTTCTTTCTGACTGAGGTTGACATTTTTTGGAGAACTGCTAAACTCTCGGAGGACAAGAAGTCTATCTCTTGCCTTCTCCCTATGTCCAAGAAGGAGGCACCTAGGGAATTTGTGTTGTCTGCTGCATCCATTGCAAAGAACTTTAAACTTCCCAATGCGGGTAATGCACTGGATAGTATTACTCTCGCTCAAATCAAGGAAGCATGGACGATTATGAGGGCTTACGATGATGTACCCTACACCCAGCACTTTGAAAAGAAAGATTTGGCATCACAATACCGTCTGTTGGCTGATTTCTGCAGTAAGATTATTGAATGCAGAGTGGGTACTTTTGATAAGGTCAACCCCACACAATTTCGGATGATGACAACGATACTCCTCTCTATCCAAATCAACTGAAGTGAGTACATCTTTGGAAGGTTTAAGGACTATCTGAACACCCCAAATAAACCATATGGGCTTGTTTTGAGTGACCTTCTGTACAGATCAGACTGTGTTTACTCATCTGGTCTCCCGTTGAATAAGACCAAGTTTTTGGGAAGAAGGATTCTGACCAATCTATTCAATCCTCCCAAAGTTGGTAGTGCTGCTAAACCACTTTCTGAGTGTCAGACTATACGTGAAGCGTCTGATGAAGAGGCTGAGCGCCCTGCTCAAGAGGAAGCCGTGAAGCGTCCGGCTGCTATCAAGAAGAGGGTTCCTAGAAAGCCCAAGGCACAAGCTGTTCCTGCTCCTCAGAAAAATGATGACGAAACTGATGAGGATGCACAGGACAAGTTACCTCTCAAGCGGAGAAAACTGGAAGGAATCATCAAACAAATTGAATTCGATGAACCATCTGTTGCTCCTCCCGCTCACGCGCTCAAACTCGTAGAAGGAGTTAACGTGAAGAAAATCTTCAAGCATTCCAGGACAAGCAAGCGTCGAGCTGCTCCTATTCCTGAAGAGCCTGAGACTGTTGAGCCAAGCGCTCAAGTTGCTGTTGAGCTAAGCGCTCAAAGTGTTGCTGTTAAGATAAGTTCTCATGGTAAGTTTATTTCTTCCCACAACATTCCTATTCCTACATCTGTAGAAGATCCTGCTCTTATAGAGGATAGTTCATATGTTATAACTTTAGTTCCAGCTGCTGCTGAAGCGTCAACAAACGTCCACCTAGATGTTGAGTTGACAGAAGTTGTGGCTATTGCCAAAGACGTTTCCGCAGAAACTGTTGAAATTGAAACTGAGGAACCTGCTTCCAAAGAGATTCAAACATCAATCCCTGTTCCAGCTATAACAGAGGCACGCTCAGATGGTCAGAGCGTTGCTGAAGACGTTACAAAGCCAAGGCACTTCTTCCAACTGGACATGCTGAAGACGATTGAGCATTCAATCAACTACATGCCCCCAGCACTCGAAGAAGATTTCATTCCTGCCGGCTATAATGAAGACAGATATATTGCTGCTGAGAATGAGATTGCCCTGCTGATTGACATCAACAATAAAATCAGGGATATAGTGTTTAACACTGAGATGACAGAAATTGAGAGGAAATATTATATGGCTATTCAACTACAAAAAACTCCTGGTCAAATACCATCCTCTCTCATTCTTCAACAAGACAGACAAGGAGGAACAACTCCTAGATGAGATGTGGATCTGGCGTATTACCTCGACTATGGCCACAACAAGCCTATAGGTTTTGCTCTCAGAGATTACAATATTCATGTGTATGAGCCACTTCGCCCTAGCTTTCTCAATCCATCAGAGGCAGTCTTGAATCGAGAAGGCTACACACACTTTCCTCATATTGACAATAGTCCTGAAAATCTAGCTTTGGTCAGTCCACTTCGCCTATGGAAAAATAAAGCAGTTCATGCAGGTGAGCATCTCGAATCTCTCACAAATCTGATCCAGACTGAAGCTGATGCATATTTTGATAGCGTTTGGAATGCTAACTATCAGACCGATAGATATCGATTTGAATCTATCAGAGATATTCACCATGAAGGCATTAGAACTATTGTCAATGCTGGCACAGACTACTGTATGAATGAAGTCAATTGGGTTGAAGTGTATATGGGTCATCAATATACCTTCACAGAATTAGTTCAAGCTCCCCATTTATTTGGCATAGGCATGCATGACAAGAAGCGTCATTTCGCCAAGTATTGCCTGAAGAAGCGTCAACAGAGAGTTGGACCTGTTCTTAAGCTTCCCCTAATTAGACATCAAATTGAACAATGTCTGCGTCAAGAGCTTCACAGATTGTCCATTACTCCTCTACATTTCAACGCTCAAGCGTCTACCAGTGGCAGTAATCAAATTACTAGCTTAAATTTTGCTCCAAGCCACTGCGAAGATAATTTTAACTTGATGGTGAAGATTATGACTCCATTATCTCATTTCGACAAAATCTTCACTGCCAATCTCAGACAATGGAACGGCTCAATCATCAATTCATTTTGAGGATATCCACTGCTCCCTTCTATCTTCAAAGAGGTACTCAATCATTATGAGTTTGTCCTCTCACAGCTAGAAAGAAATCAGGGACTAGCTCAAGAGATCTATCCATATTTAGAAGAGTACTATGCTGCTTACATGCCAAAAGATCAGCATCTTAAGTCTCTTCGTTCTGACTGCTTGATTGGATTTTCGAGAAATTACTCCCCAGATTCTATTTTCTCTATCTGTCAAGCATCGTCCAAAGTCTTTCCGCATTATGTGCTTGATATCATTAGTCCCATGCACATCAGGGCCATTGATAGTCCCCTTCGCACATTCATTTCCGGTACTTGCTTTTCAAGAACCCGACTCTCTGCACTTTTGGAAGCTGCGTCCACTTCTTATGGCGATTTAGCAAATTGGAACTTCCACTTCGATGACTTTCGCCAAACAGGGTCAGTGCTTGAGGAAGCGCCTGCTAAGTTAGTTGAAGTGTACACTTCTGAAGTTGCAAGTATTCCAGCGTCTGCTGAAGAACCAGTTCCAACGTCTCAACCAGAGGATATTTCGGACGCTCTTGAACTCGTTACTGATGATATTGCTGAGGATCTTTCTCTCGACATACGAGATACTGTCTTCGATCCAGCGCATCAAGTTCCCATTGACTCTCTTAAACACTCATCCAGATTCAAGCGACCGGCTCCTCAAGCAGTTCAATCAGATGCGAGTCAATCTTTTGGTCCTTTGCTCAAATCCGTTTTGGAGGATATCAATGCTCATGCTAATCAGAATGAATAATCTTTCCACTGGATTAAAGAAGATTTAGCAAAGATTGAATCTCACGTTATGAGTGCTCAAATTGCTCATATGCGTAGTTCAGCTCAAGTGGCTGTTGGTGAATGCAGACAAACTTTTCAAGAAATGCATGATGCTACTCACACCAACCAACTTGCCATAAAAGAAGTATTTGAAAAGCACCTCGAAACCCTAGAGACATCTCTGAATGATGCTATCAGCACCAAGCTCCTCGCATTGTAGGAACGCTTCGACAAGCGCTTGGACGACATTACAGACTCTATGTCACAGATTGCTCATCAGGTCAATTTACTTACGGAACATTTTCTCAAATCTGATGATGGCAATAAGGGGGAAGAGAAGAAGAAAGGAGAAAAGAGGAAAGCGTCTAGTTCAAAAGCTCAAGAGCCTCCGCCTCCTAAGAGTCAAGTCTTACCTCAAGTTTTACCTTCTCCTTCTGCGCTAAGTCTCTCTTCTTAGATAACTGCTGTTGGAGTAAGTGATTCTGCTGGAGCGCCTAGTAGAACGCTAAGAGAACCTCCACGAGCACTGTATCCAAATCTACCAATACCTTCTCGGGCACTGCTTGAATAGTTTGACATCCCTCTTCAAAGAGCATCTATTTCAGAACCTTCAGATCCAAGAATTTTAGCTGAAGAGAGGCAGATGTCTGACTTCATCCGAACTTTCAGAATTTGCCTAAGGTATATTGGTATTGACCCAACTGATTGGGACAAACACTTTACTGCTTTCAAGAAGAGACAACAAGAAGAAAATAAGCTCATAATCAACAGAGATCAAGAAAATAAGCTCATAATCTGACTGAAGCTATCCGAGCTGAAATGCCCAAGCGATACAAAGTTAGATCAAGTCATTAAAGCTTTTTGATTTGCATTATGTATATTCATGTCTCTTATATTTTGTTTGTTTAGTTGTAAAAATGCTTGTAATCTTTGATATATATAAAATGCATTTTTCAGCTGAAACATCTCGTTGAAGCGTAACTAACTTTAACTAACCTTATCTAATCAAAGCTATTTTTATTTTTTTTTGGCTATCTAACTCTTGAACTATAAAAGAGTAAGTATTGCCATCATTAAAAAGGGGGAAATTGTTAGGAATTTCATGTTAGATGTTTTGATGATGACAATTAGGACTTTTTGTGAGACCCCAAAATATGTAAGTTTGTTTTCAGCTTTGAAGCGTTAGATTTGTAATAGGCTTTGTTTTATTTTTATTCTAGATTGTTAGGTTAAGTTGTCTTAAACTGAGCATCTGATATGTTCTGAGTGAGTTTATCAGAAGTAAAGTTTGAAGACTCAAGCGCCTGAAGTCTAAATAAAGATGAAGATTCCAAGCGTCTAGAATGACCAGCTACATCAAGCGTCACCTTATAGGATAGAAGTAATTCAAGGTTGAATAAGCGTCTATCAATGACTGATTTCACCTGAATTTATTTCTAAGTCCAGAAGGAGTTAATGCAAATATTCTCAATGCATTAAGTGCCAACGGGCATTTAATTCAAATGCATTAAATGCTGATAAGAGCATTAAATGTGATAAGCACTTTCATACGTACGGAGAAGCCACCCTATTGGACTGTCAACTATTCAAAGACTACAGCACCAACTTCTGTGCAGCAGATTTTCATGAAAAAGGACAAAAGTGGTTCACTCGCGGAAGTGAGAGACACGCGCTCATGCATGTGTCAAACAGACACTTTTTTCAAGAATGCCTATAAATAGGACTTCAACAACAAGCCAAAAACACAGAGAGAACAATTATCAAGTTGAATTGTTGTTGCATTGAAGACTCGTTCCTTACAATCTCAGAAAAGCCAGGATTTTCAAGAAAACATTCTCTTTGCTTTTTTTCAAATTCCTGAGACAGTCAACCAATATCTCAAACATTCTCTTCAGAGAAACCCACATTACTACTGAGATATTCCTAGTTGTTTGAACTTTATCAAAATCAAACAAACCTTTTAGAAAAACCCCTATCCAAGCCTCGCGATCTGTGTGAAGTCGAAGTTGGATACTTGCCCTATTTCTGGGTGAAAGAAGCAAGAGGATTGAAGTGATTTGGAGCAGAAATTTGTGTGATCAAGGAGCTCAAGTCATCAACATCCATCTCTCCCTAATTTTTAGAAGATTCTGTGTGATTCTTTGAGAATCATTTTAGTGGATTGCCTCCAAGTGTTCAAGGAGAAGAAGGACGTAGTTGGAATTACACTACCCAACGAACCTTACAAATATTGTGTTCCTTACTTTACATTCAGTTTTTCATATTGTCATATCATAAACTGATCAAGCAAAACTTAATCAAACGCTAAGCAACTAAATACACTTTCTGTGACGCTAAAGTCTTTTTTGACTTCAAAAAGATTCGTATTAAAAAGGATTTTGGACGTTTGAAAAGTAGACGCTTGACTGAGCGTTTACTTGAAATATAGACGCTTAGGCTAAGCGTCTGATAAAGACTGTTTTTAGAAAGTTAACTTAGACTTCAAGATTTAAATACTTCAACAAGTCAACTAATTCCTATTTTTTCTCTAAAATAGTTTCTTGATTCTACTAGTTCAAGACTTGGCAAATTACTCCCTTTTATTCTCGCCCAACATGCCTCCAACTAAGTCTTGGAGTCTAAAATTTTTATCTCCTGATTTAATTTTTCACTCCCATTCAATTAATTATACTATGAAGAGCAAAAAAATTAAGGCTGTGTTTGGATTGATGGATTTGGATTTGGCAAGGAATTTGAAATGAATGGATTTCAAACCCCTTGGATTTGAAATCCACACCATTAGAAATATCTTGTTTGGTTATATATGAATTTATAAAAGGATTCCAAATCCATGGATTTCAAATTCATTATTCGGCTATAAATCCTAAAGCATTTGAAATTTTTCAATATTTTATTTGATTTTTACATTACACTACACACAATACACACAATACACATATTTTACACACATTGCACACTTTTTACACACACAACACAATTTTACACACACTGCACACATTTGCACACACACTGCACGTTTCTTACACGCACAACACACTTTTTACACACACTGCACACCTTTTACACATATTTTACACACACTACACATATTTACACACACTGCACACTTCTTATATGCACAACACGCTTTTTACACATAATGCATATTTTCTACATATATTTTACACACACTACACACATTTACACACACTGCACACTTCTTTCACGTACAACACACTCTTTACACACACACTACATATTTTATAAACACACTACATATATTTTACACACACTGCACACTTTTTACACATAGTTTACACGCATTTACACAAACTGCACACTTCTTTACGCACAACACACTTTTTATACACACTGCATATTTTTTACATACATTTTACACACAATACACATATTTACACACATTGCACACTTCTTATACACACACAACACGCTTTTACCCACATTGCACACATTTACACACACACATTGCACATTTCCTGCACGCACAACACACTTTTTACACACACTGCACACCTTTTACACACATTTACACACACTACACACTTCTTATATACACAACACATTTTTTACACACAATCTATATTTTTTACATATATTTTATACACAGTACACACATTTACACACACTGCACAATTTTTACACATATTTTACACACATTTACACAAACTGCACACTTCTTTATGCACAACACACTTTTTACACACATTGTATATTTTTTACATACATCTTACACACAGTGCACACTTCTTACATGCACAACACACTTTTTACACACACTACATATTTCTTACACACACTACACATATTTTACACACACTGCGCACTTCTTACACGCACAACACATTTTTTACAAACAATGCACAATTTTTACACAAACTACACACATTTACACATACACTTCACACTTTTTATGCACACAACACACTTTTTACACGCATTACACATTATTTACACATTCTAAAAATATTAACACACACGCTACATATTTATTACACATTTATACATACTACATATATTTTACACACACTGCACACTATTTACACAGATTGCACTCTTCTTACACGCAAAATACATTGCACACTTTTTACACACATGCACATTTTTTACACACATTACACACTTTTTACACACATGCTACACATTTTTTACACACACTACACACTGCACACTTCTTCCATGCACAACACACTTTTACACATATTGCACACATTTTACACAAACTGAACACATTTACACACACACTGCACACTTTTTATGCACACAATACTCTTTTTACACATATTACATTTTTTTACACACACTAAATACATTAACACACACAATACATATTTTTTACACACACTACACACATTTACAAACACTACATACATTTTGCACACTATTTACACAAACTGCACACTTTTTACACATACAACACACATTTACACAAAGTGAATACTTTTTGCGCACACAACACACATCTACACAAAATGCACATTTTTTATACACAGTACATACATTTTACACACACTGCACACATTTACACATACAATGTGTTCAGTGTTTGTAAAAAATGTATAATATGTGCAAAACGTATGTAGTGTATATAAAATATGTGCTCTGTATGTGTGAATGTGTGTACTTGTGTATAAAAAGTGTGTATCGTGTATGAGAATATATAGTGTGTGCAAAATATGCGCTCTATTTGTGTAAATATGTGCAGTGTGTGTAAAAAATATGCTCTGAATGTGTAAATGTGTGCAGTGTGTGTAAATTAGGTGCTATGTATGTGTAAAAAGTGGCTTTGTGTGTAAAAAGCGTGCATTATGTGTAAAAAGTGTGTAATGTGTGTAAAAAATATGTTGTGTGTGTAAAAAATATGTTGTGTGTGTAAAAAGTGTGTTGTGTGTGTAAAAATATGTGCGATGTGTGTAAAAAGTGTGTTGTGTGTGTAAAAAGTGTGTTGTATATGTAAAAAGTGTACAGTGTCTAAAAAGTGTGTTGTGTAAGTAAAAAGTGTGCAGTGTCTAAAAAAAGGTGCAGTGTGTGTTAAAACTGTGCAGTGTGTGTAAAAAATGTATTATGTATTTAAAAAGTATGGAGTGTGTTCGAAAATATGTCAGTGTGTGTAAAAGTGTGCATTATGTGTAAAAAATGTGTAGTGTGTGTAAAAAGTGTGCAGTGTGTGTTAATAGTGTGTAGTGTGTGTGAAAAGTGTGTAGTGTGTGTGAAAATGTGTGTAGTTTGTGTAAAAAGTATGGAGTGTGTGTGAAAATGTGGGCAGTGTGTGTAAATAGTGTGCATTATGTGTAACATATGTGCAATGTGTGTAAAAAGTCTGTAAAAAATGTGCAGTGTGTGTAAAAAGTGTGTAGTGTGTGTGAAAATATGTGCATTGTGTGTAAAATGTGTGCAGTGTGTGTAAAAAGTGTGCATTATGTGTAACATATGTGCAATGTGTGTAAAAAATGTGCAGTGTGTGTAAAAAGTGTGTAGTGTGTGTGAAAATATGTACATTGTGTGTAAAAAGTGTGCGTTATGTGTAAAAAGTGTGTATTGTGTGTAAAATATATGTTGTGTGTGTAAAAAGTGTGTTGTGTGTGTGAAAATATATACAATGTGTTTAAAAAGTGTGTTGTGTATGTAAAAAGTGTGTTGTGTGTGTAAAAAGTGTGCAGTGTGTGTAAAAAGTGTGCAGTGTGTAACAAGTTTGCAATGTGTGTAAAAAAATGTGTTGTGTGTTTAAAAAGTATGTTGTGTACGTAAAAAGTATGGAGTGTGTGTGAAAATGTGTGGTGTGTAAAAAGTGTGCATTATGTGTAAAAAGTATGCATTATGTGTAAAAAAATATGTAGTGTGTGTAAAAAGTGTGTTGTGTGTGTGAAAATGTGTGTAGTGTGTGTAAAAAGTGTGTAGTGTGTGTAAAAAGTGTGCATTGTGTGTAAAATGTGTGCAGTGTGTGTAAAAATGTGAAGTGTGTGAAAAGTGTGTAGTGTGTGTGAAAATATGTGTGTAAAAAGTTCGATGTGTGTGTAAATATGTGTAAAAAGTGTGTTGATTTTAGTTGGAGTGAATTTCAAATGACAGGGTATGAGAGTGAATTTGAAATCCATTAGAAAATGGGCTTCAAATCCACTCATCCCTAAAATGGATTTGAAATCAATTCATTTACAATTGGGGCCAAACAGCAAAGAATGGATTTGAGCAGGGATTTGAAATCCCCAAGTCCAAAACCATCAATCCAAACACAGCCTAAAAGATTAAGATTGAGCAAAATCATAGATGGATTTGATATTCGTATAAGAGTGTCTACATATGTAACCAATCCATAACTAAAATATTATATTTGTGATTATCCAGGAATAATAAGATAGATCAACGCCTAATGTGTTATGCACAAAACAATTAACGTAGTCTAAGCTCCATAAGGATTAGTTTCACACCTACATACCAAAAGATTTCAATTTGAAATGATACCAATGAGAAACTTTCAGCGGAGTTGGTCAATTTATTTTTCCAATGAGAACCATATATATGTGATGATGTAAATAATACCAGTATCTATAAGACATGACAAACTCATATTATAAGAAGAATGCATGACACCCTTTTTTTTTTTTTTGTTAACCAACTGCAAAGTATTAACTGACAAAAGGAGCACGGTATAGTTGAATCACCTATGTCACACAAAATACAATTTGGTATCTGATCAGGTGGAGTACTCATTCCACAAACAAACTTTAGCCTGTTAAGCAAGATTGTGGGCTACAATCTCTAGGCACAAATTTGGTATATGTACAAACAAGTTTTAAGGAATCTTAATTGATGTGAGTGGAAATTATTCATTGGACCAAGCTGATAAGTCCAAGATTTTATGGGTTAAAAGCCCTACAAAATGATGAAATAAAGCCTAATTATTTGTAATCCAGCTGGATGCGGGCCTGGACGTAGAGCTGGACGTGGAGTTGGACCAAGTCCTATAAAAGGAAAGAAGACATTAAAGAGACAAGATCCAGCTAATAGAGGAAGTTCCCATAGCAAGACCCAAGAATCAAGCCCAAGATCGGTGATTGATTAGATTTAACCTTAATTAAAGAGATCCTAATTAATAGTAATTACCGTATGTAATTAAAGAAGGTCAAATCATTGAAGGAGACAAGATCCAATCAAGATCTTATTAGTCAAAGACTTTCCCTAGCAAGAAGAATATATCAAGCTAATTTAGGCTTGATTCTAGCTGGAATCCGGCCTAATCCAGAAGTTACCATATGAAGAAATGGAAGGAGGCTAGCTTTAGTCAAAGTTACCTTATTTAGCCAAGCTCATCAATTTGTATAAATACTTGTATTGGAAGATGAATAAACAAGCATAACTTTACTACCCATGGATGTAGGTCTTATTGACCGAACCACGTTAAATTCTCGTCTTTATTATTCTCTTACACTTTATGCAATTCTATACTCAATTTCTCATATTTATTATATAAATATTATTGGTGTGAATCGGATACGCATCAATAATAATAATGATTCTACAGTACAAAAAAATGACTCTTTTACTATGCTATTTTTGCCTACGGGCGCAAAATGGTAGGCATTAATACATTACCTACACTTTTTTACGTGTAGGTATTAAGATTTCTTTACCCCACGTTTATGCAAAAACCGTAGGCAATATATATGTATTTCTTACAGTTTGGCTTTGCGTAGGCATTAAGTTTCCTAAAGCCTATACTAGGAGAGAAAACATAAGGAAAGCTTTTAATATTCTCTATGATTTTGGAACTCGCGTGGGTAAAACCCCCAAAAAACCAATCAAAATTCTTTTCAATCTTACAAACCTATTATACAAACCTTTCATTCCAAAAACTCAAAATTTAGGATTAAAATATTTTTGGACTAAAGTACCCTTTATTTATTAAGTAAATATTTGATCAATGGGTGTTTTTTAATCAAAATTATTTTTTCATTTTTTTAAATTGATAAATAATATAATACGAAATTTATGTTTTATTATTAAATATTCCAAATATTTTTTTATAATTTATTTTTAATTTTAATATGGTAATTATCGATATACAAAAAATATTTAAATAGTTATATATCTTTGTTTTATTTATGGAGAAATTATATCCAAAAATCTATGTCCATCTTATTTAAAAAATTATGTTAGATATAAAAAATTTCTTGAAAATCAATATATTTCTAGAAAAATAGCTTTGAGAAACATATTTAGAAGATTAATTTATATAAAAATTTATTAACTGAAATATATTAATGTACTATTGTTGTTATTATTATTATTATTATTATTAATAACAATGAATATATATTTAAAATATTAATTTTGTAAACTCTCTACTACTTAAATATGTTTGTTTTATAAATATATGTATTTGTATTTTTAATATAATTTATTTTTCTGAGATTTTTTTAATACATATTGTAACGCCCTCAAATTTAATCCTAAAGAATCCAACACGAAAGCGTCAACACACCCTCAATTTAATCCTAAAGAATCCAACACGAAAGCGTTATCCTATCCTTACAGAAGTACAAACCAAATTCTGGACACAATTAAACAATTCATCTTATCGGGTCACAACCACAATACATCAACTAAATAGCTATGCGAACTTAATATACATGAGTCAATCTACATCATTCACCTCTAGGATAGTCCGAGTTTATACCCCAATCCTTCAAGCTAGTTTCACTTCTCGACTTGCCTATAACTGGAAGGAAGAAAGTGAAGTACATAAGCAAAGGCTTAGTGAGCGCCAGTGTACGTGTGAAAGGTGCTTAAAATAGTTTTTAGACCCCAAAGTGATAAATTAATAAGGTGAAAACAATAATAGTTTCTATTTTTCAAACGCTCATTAAAAAGGCGAGTAAGAATGACATTTGCGTTCAAGCAGTAGCTGGTATGACACCAGGATCTTAGTATACATACGATAAAGTTTAAAACATGCATTTTTAAAAGTGTGCAGTCAATGTAAGTACCACGTACAAGACTCAATGAAAGTATCATGTACAAGACTCAATGCAAGTATCATGTACAAGACTCAATGTAAGTATCATGTACCAGACTCAATGCAAGTATCATGTACAAGACATGTTTAAGTAACACGTACACGTCACGCTTAAGCAGTAGGGGGCCATGTTAGCAATACTATCGCGTCCGATGATTTATATCAGAAGCTCATTTTCTAACTCGTCTAAAGTCTACCCGGGGTAGTCTATGAGGTCCTAATAACTATACCAACATGCACAACAAGTTACCTTAATGAAAACTAGGCTTAATTTCAATCTTCCCCAAAAGGTCGATAAGAGGCATAAAAACAGATTTGTGCAGTTTTAGTGTATGAATTGTTAAAAATCACAAACTCAATAATTGTGGGTAAAATTTTTTCATAAATGTTCTAAATTTGTTAAAAGACCTTAGATAATGTTTCAAAGGTAAATGGTCACTTAAAATGTGGCTATTTTACTCAAAACCGAAGTAAAATTGGGTTCAATTTTTACTGGGGCAGTATTACTTTAAAATTCATATAAAATCACCATTTAATCGAATAAGCCCCAATTTCACACACCACAACCCCAATACGTATGATTATCCCTTGTAAAATGTGTAAATCAAAATGAAGTTTGTAAGAACCCCAAATGATGTCTCAAACAAACATTTTGAAATCCCGTGAGGCTTCTGGCAGCCTATACTTAACAATTTCCATAATTCACATTACAACTCCACAAATTTCACAAAATTCCAGAGATATTTTAGACATGCAGTAACATACACAGTAAAAGTTTTGAACTCAAATAACATTTCCTCATTTCGATATAATTCTTCGAAATCAGTAGCAGATTTAAAGACCCAACTTACAATTGTCATGCATGTGTGATTTCTTCATTCTTTAGGTTAGTTACTATAAATTGTAAATTTAAGCTTAAAACTCATAGATCTACTCTTCTAATACACATGCAATAACATTTTCAAAGCAAATTTAGCCTCTACCATTACCTACTAATGTAAGATCAAGGAATTACAAGTTACCTTTAATGCTACCAACAAGTGTGAAGATGGTTGAGGTTGAAACTAATATACTAATTTGTATCTATATATATATATATATATATATATCTTGAATGGAAGGATGAAGAGAGGTTGAAGATGATGAAAATGGAGAAAGAGAGTTGAAGAGGTATTTTCTTGTAAGGAAAATGATGAAGTTGTGGCATATTATATATATATATATATATATATATATATATATATGGTGTGATGGTGGGGTGGTCGGTCAAGCCCACTTTCCACCCCTTTATTTATTATTATTTTTTTTTTTTTTTAGAGTGAAATGAAAGTGGAATTTACTAATTATTGGTGTATTTGGGCAATTTACTAATTCAACTTCTCTCCTAGTGTCTAGTTAAATTTTGGTTCTATTCCTTTAATCTACATAAGATGTATAATATAATATCCCTCTTGAACATATGTTTAAGATCCTAGGTCATGTCCTAATGCTTTAGATAGTAACTAGTCGACTAAAAAAAAAACTCGGGCATCACATTCTCCTCTCCTTAAAAGAATTTCGTCCCCAAATTCTCACCTGAGAACAATTTCGGGTAGTGTCTTCGCATGTAATCCTCGGTTTCCCAAGTTGCTTCTTCTAGATTGTCGTGATTTTCCCATAACACCTTTACCATTGGGATGCTTTTAGTCCGTTGCTCACGCACTTTCTTGTCCACAATCTTTATCGGTTTTTTTTTCTTCATAAGTCAAATTGTTCTGAATTGGTATTGCATCCACCTTGAGTACATGTTCAGGATCGGGTCGGTATTTCTTTAACCTGCTTACGTGAAAGACATCGTGCAAACCAGAGAGTGCTGGTGAGAGTGCCAGTCGATATGCTACTTTTCCAACTCTTTCCAAGATCTTGAAAGGTCCAACAAATCTAGGACTTAACTTTCCACCTTTCTTAGGTTGAATGATGCCTCTCCGAGGAGATAGCCGCAAGAAAACCTCATCTCTGACGAAAAATTCTAAGTCTTTTCTTCTTTGATCGGCGTAACTCTTCTGACGACTCTGTGCAGCTTTCATTCGTTCCTGGACAATTTGGATTTTATCTATAGCTTCTTGTACCAATTCCAATTGTGGGAACGTCGTTTGTCCCTGATTTTTCTTCTTAGGAATCCAGGTATCTCCAACTTCCCAACGAATTGGGGACCTGCACTTTCTCCCATATAAGGCTTCATATGGTGCCATTCCAATTGTGGCCTGATAGCTATTGTTATAAGCAAATTCTGCTAAAGCTAGGTATTGAGCCCAATTTCCTTTAAATCCAAAACACATGCTCGCAACATGTCTTCTAGTATTTGAATGACTATCTCAAATTGTCCATCCGACTGAGGATAAGTTGTCATGCTAATGACTAGCTTAGTTTCCAATGCAACATGTATGCTTTTCCAAAATTGTGAGAGGAATGAGAGGAACCACTGCTCAATGGTATGGATCTCTGGACTCTACTAAGGACGAGGTTAACTGAAACACCATGCCGTCTCACAATTTCCTTAACGTACCATCAAGCTAACTTAGAGAGGTTCTACCTCCCGGACGGGCAAGAAATGAGCTCATTTTGTGAGCCCATCCACAATTATCCCAACAGAATCATGGCCACTTGTAGCTTGGGGCAAATCAGTTATAAAGTTCGCTGTTAGATATTCACCTTCCCATTCAGGTTTTTTTTTTTTTTAAGGTTGTAAGAGTCCAGAAGATCGTTAAGGTTTGATGTTTTGATTTCACTTGTTGACATGCAAAGCATCGTGAGACATAATTAGTGACTTGGCTGTTCAGACTGACTAACCAGTAATATTCCTTAATTCCTTATGCATCTCATTACTGCCAAGGTATATGGTCTTTTTCAAGCGACGAGCTTCATCAAGTATAACCTTCTTCACACTAGTGTCATTTGGTACATACACCCTATTTTAAACTATATCAGGTCGTCTTCCCAGATATGAAATTCACGCCTATATTTCTTGAAGGGTCTTCTCTCTTAAGTTCTTGAATATAGATCTTTCTCTAGTGCAACTTTGATCCAAGAACATTGGGTTCTACTTTGATATTAGCACACAAGATGTGTAATCCAAATTCTTTTGTATTCCAAAAATTCACATCCTTCCACATCCTCCATCCGTTATCCATTAATCTTGCAACACTCCTTTTCTGACTTAAAGCATCTGCTTCTACATTAGATTTTCTAAGATGGGTTTGGATTGAACACTTGTAGTCTTCAAGAAGTTTCATTATCTTTGTTTGTCTCAAATTCAACTCTTTTTGAGAGAATAGATACTTAAAACTTTTGTGGTCGGTATGATGCTCCATACAAGTAATGTCTCCACTTTGTTATTTCAGAAATAATGGAGGCTACTGCCAAATCATGGGTTGGGTAGTTCTATTCGTAGGGTTTGTGTTTACACTATACATACGCTATCTCTTTACCATTTTGCATAAGCATACATCCAAGTCCCTCCTTAGAGACATCACCGTAAACTCCAAAATTATCATTTCCATTAGGAAGTTCTAAAATGCGTTGTTGTGAGCCTTTTCTCTAACTCTTGGAAGCTTGACTTAGACTCATCATTCTATTCAACTTCATCTTCCTTTGAGTTAGTCGAGATAAATGTCCTGCTATCTTAGAGAAATCCTTGACAAATCTCCGATAGTATCCTACTAATCCGAGAAAGCTTTTTTTTTTTTGTGGCATTCTTAGGTCTTTTCCATTCCACAATAGATTCTACCTTCGAGGGGTCGACATAGATTCCATTACCCATAATCACATGACCTAAGAAGGCAACCTTAGTTAACCCAAACTCACACTTGCTAAATTTCATGTAGAGCTTGTTGTCTCTTAAGACTGGCAATACAATCCTTAAGTGTCGTTCATGATTTTCTTTGGTCTTAGATATAGACAATGATGTCGTTTATTAATATCACCGCAAGCGATCCAAATTAGAAGGTAATATACTATGTATAATATCCATAAGGATTGTTGGGGTATTGGTCAATCCAACTGGCATTTCAACAAACTCATATTGTCCGTATCTTGTTTGGAAAGCGGTCTTAAGTTCATCTTCATTGTTAATTCTTAATTGATCATATCCTTGTTACAAATCAAGCTTAGAATACAACGTAGCTCCTTGGAGTTGGTCAAACAATTCTTCAATTCGTGGAAGAGGACACTTGTTCTTGATGGTTACACTATTTAACCCCCCGGTATTCTACACCTAACCCTAATGATCTGTCTTTCTTCTTGCCAAATAACACTAGAGCTCCCCACAGAGACGTATTAGGTTCAATAAATCCTATCTCCACAACTTTAATAGCTAAGATTTCCTTATATTGGAGTAGTTCCGAGTAAACGCTCGATGGCGAACTCCCTTCCCTATCTGTTGGTAAAGAGATTAAAATTCAGGAACTACAAATACTTATTTAATATTCACTTTATCTTTTGTCTTGTTAATCATGGAAGCTAAATAGTCTTCCCTTTCTTTCCAAAGTGTCTTTTGCACCATAACAACTGAAATGATAGGTGCTAAAGTAATCCTTATGTTCCCTACTAGATCTGTAATCAACTTACCAGGTGCACAAGACTTAACAACCTTGTAAGATAATCTATTGGGCATGATGATAAGACAACTAATCCATTTCTAGAATAATGTCTTACTCTTGTATAGGTAGCACTATAATACCAGTTGTAAAAGATTTTCCACTAATCATTATGTTACTGGACTTAAATCACTGAATCCATAACCATGCCACTATCCTTTCGTGTAGTAACTTCTAAGTTAACTTTTATAGTACGATCAAAAATTAAAATAGTCATTTATAATCACCTTTCCTGTATCACATCCAAAAATTATTCTGTAATATCAATAAACTATCACTGTACTCAAGAAACTACATGAAAGCTAATTTCCCACTCGCTTTCTCATAAGTAGGAGGTTGAGTAATTAATGTAATTCCTCTTGTTCACAAGAATATTCATCCTTCATTCTATTACACATTTTCCGACTCAAGTGTCTCTTTGCAATCAAAGCACCTATAGTGTTTTATTCTAGACACGTTCCTAGCTCAGTCCTACAATTGTAATCAATCATCGCTTGGTCGGCCGCCCAAACAATGGTTTGTCACAATTTAAGTACTAAAACACTATATCTCCAACCTTATTATCATATCGAACTCTCACTTAATACCTAAAACCACAGTCCGAGGAACCTATCCCGGAATAGCTCAGGCACTAGCCCAAGCTCTGATACCATCTGTAACGCCCTCAAATTTAATCCTCAAGAATCCAACACGAAAGCGTCAACACGCCCTCAATTTAATCCTAAAGAATCCAACACGAAAGCGTTATCCTATCCTTATAGAAGTACAAACCAAATTCTGGACACAATTAAACAATTCATCTTATCGGGTCACAACCCCAATACATCAACTAAATAGCTATGCGAACTTAATATACATGAGTCAATCTACATCATTCACCTCTAGGATAGTCCGAGTTTATACTCCAATCCTTCAAGCTAGTTTCACTTCTCGACTTGCCTATAACTGGAAGGAAGAAAGTGAAGTACATAAGCAAAGGCTTAGTGAGCGCCAGTGTACGTGTGAAAGGTGCTTAAAATAGTTTTTAGACCCCAAAGTGATAAATTAATAAGGTGAAAACAATAATAGTTTCTATTTTTCAAACGCTCATTAAGAAGGCGAGTAAGAATGACATTTGCGTTCAAGCAGTAGCTGGTATGACACCAGGATCTTAGTATACATACGATAAAGTTTAAAACATGCATTTTTAAAAGTGTGCAGTCAATGTAAGTACCACGTACAAGACTCAATGCAAGTATCATGTACAAGACTCAATGCAAGTATCATGTACAAGACTCAATGCAAGTATCATGTACAAGACATGTTTAAGTAACACGTACACGTCACGCTTAAGCAGTAGGGGGCCATGTTAGCAATACTATCGCGTCCGATGATTTACCCATAGCACTTTGGGTCCCTCTGCTTCTTCCTTATCACCCCTGAACACGCGGCTTAAAAGCCATCACCTTATACCTCCCCACGCAGGCTCGCGATGCCCGATTTGGTCATATCCGGAATATGCCACACGATAAATGACCCATGCACCCTCAGAGCACTCCGTCCTAGATGCATGGATCTGGACGTGGATAGCGGGAACTGTTTAAGACCGCAAGCCCATGCTTGACCGGCCAAACCCTGCCCTATCCAGTGCCCGACCTTGGGCCCAACACAACCACGCAAGATGAAACATGTCACAAGAACACCATCACGACAAATGATCATGATACAAGAACCAAATGATGGAGTACTTCCACGAATCCATAAAAACCGATGTTTATTTTGAAATCATGCTTGCAAAATATGCATTTGAAACAAGTATGCAATCATGTATGTCACGAATGATTAAATGAAGCGTTTTGGCTCACGAAGGAATATTGAATCGAGCGAATATTTTTTTTTCCAGAATTTCATTAAAAGAATGTTTTCTTGAAATCATTTTCACAAAACCTGCCTGGAAAATTATTCTCGCAAGATATGTCTTTGAAACGTGCCAAGAAATGGTTAATGCAAATTGAGTCCATGATTTGATTTGAAAGTGTTGAAATTCATTTTCATGTGAAGTATTGAAAGCATGATGAAAGTATATAGATATATATACGACGTGCTCCTTCCAGTTTTGAAAGACATATAACTATAATTTTGAGAGGCACTCACACTACGTCCAAGCTTATACGGCGTTGTCCTCGTTCGTCTCACCGACAACACCTGCTAAGCGAAATTATATCAAAAGCTCATTTTCTAACTCGTCTAAAGTCTACCCGGGGTAGTCTATGAGGTCCTAATAACTATACCAACATGCACAACAAGTTACCTTAATGAAAACTAGGCTTAATTTCAATCTTCCCCAAAAGGTCGATAAGAGGCATAAAAACAGATTTGTGCAATTTTAGTGTATGAATTGTTAAAAATCACAAACTCAATAATTGTGGGTAAAAGTTTTTCATAAATGTTCTAAATTTGTTAAAAGACCTTAGATAAATGTTTCAAAGGTAAATGGTCACTTAAAATGTGGCTATTTTACTCAAAAACGAAGTAAAATTGGGTTCAATTTTTACTGCGGCAGTATTACTTTAAAATTCATATAAAATCTCCATTTAATCGAATAAGCCCCAATTTCACACACAACAACCCCAATACGTATTATTATCCCTTGTAAAATTTGTAAATCAAAATGAAGTTTGTAAGAACCCCAAATGATGTCTCAAACAAACATTTTGAAATCCCGTGAGGCTTCTGGCAGCCTATACTTAACAATTTCCATAATTCACATTACACCTCCAAAAATCTCACAAACGTCCAGAGATATTTTAGACATGCAGTAACATACACAATAAAAGTTTTGAACTCAAATAACATTTCCTCATTTCGATATAATTCTTCGAAATCAGTAGCAGATTTAAAGACCCAACATACAATTGTCATGCATGTGTGATTTCTTCATTTAAGCCTTTAGGTTAGTTACTATAAATTGTAAATTTAAGCTTAAAACTCATAGATCTACTCTTCTAATACACATGCAATAACATTTTCAAAGCAAATTTAGCCTCTACCATTACCTACTAATGTAAGATCAAGGAATTACAAGTTACCTTTAATGCTACCAACAAGTGTGAAGATGGTTGAGGTTGAAACTATATACTAATTTGTATCTATATATATATATATATCTTGAATGGAAGGATGAAGAGAGGTTGAAGATGATGAAAATGGAGAAAGAGAGTTGAAGAGGTATTTTCTTGTAAGGAAAATGATGAAGTTGTGGCATATTTTATATATATATATATATATATATATATATATATATATCTATGGTGTGATGGTGGGGTGGTCGGTCAAGCCCACTTTCCATCCCTTTATTTATTATTTTTTATTTTTTTTAGAGTGAAATGAAAGTGGAATTTACTAATTATTGGTGTATTTGAGCAATTTACTAATTCAACTTTTCTCCTAGTGTCTAGTTAAATTTTGGTTCTATTCCTTTAATCTACATAAGATGTATAATATAATATCCCTCTTGAACATATGTTTAAGATCCTAGGTCATGTCCTAATGCTTTAGATAGTAACTAGTTGACTAAAAAAAAAACTCGGGCATCACACATATTATTACAATATCGTTAAAGTTACAGTCTTATGTTAAAAACAAAATTACTTTGAAGAATAATATTGATAAGACATAGATTGAAGTAATGTTATAAGTAAATAAACTAAAGGTAAATAGATCAAGTTGTGGCATGTGGTGTAGTGGTGGAAATGTTAAATTTTAGCTCAAAGCTCAAAGGTTCAAACCTCCCAAGTAGCAAAAATTTTAAACTTTGTCCAATTGCCCCCCTTGCCATTAATTCATTGTCCACTTGGCGACCACGTCATCAATTTTTCCTCCATTTTGGAAAATCGCCAATTTTGACATTTTTCAGCGGCCATGTCAGCAATTTTCGGCGCCACATCAGCAATTTTCGGCAATATGTACTGAAATTGCCAACTTTTTAACCATTAATGTACCCAAATCGCTACCTCCCCTCCCCCCATATTAGTGTGCCAAAAAAACGTGCAGGCCACATTAGTGGCCTGCATTTTTGGTACACTAATGTGCCTAAGCATTTTTTTGGCACACTCTTATGGGGGGTTGCAATTTCGGTACATCACTGGTAAGGCAATTTCAGTATAATTTATGCCAGAAAATTCAAATTTCGCCGAAAATTCTCACGCGACGCGCAAGTGACATCAAAATTTGGGATTTGTCTAATTTAGAGGGTAAAGTGATGACGTGTCATCCAACTAGACAACATCTTGGTGACATGGTGGACAATTAGACAAAGTTTAAAATTTTGCTGTTATGGAGGTTTGCACCCATGACCTAAGAGCTAAATATCAACACTTCTACCAATCTACCACATACCACAACTTGTTCTTATTAGCTTCAGTTTTAATTACTTATAAGTGTATTCCAATCTTCAACTTATCAAATATTCTTCTAAGAAATAAATTTGTTAACATAAGTGTAACAATATTATAATAAAATATATTAAAAATCTATCTGAAAAAATAAAATATATTAAAAAAATTTATTAGAAAAAAATAAATATACTAAAAAAATTTATCAAAAAAAAATCAAAAAATTTATTAGAATATTAAAAATTTATTAGAAAGAAAAATATAAAGAAATTATCAAAAAAATAAAATATATTAAAAAATTTATTTAAAAAATAAAATATATTAAAAATAAAAATACATATAAACATTCAAAAACAAACGTATGTAAGTATTAATGAGTTTCAAAAGAAATATTTTATAAACATATTAATGATTATTAGATATTAATATGCTTTAGTTCAAAAATTGTTATATAGATGAATCTTCCAAATAAATTTATCAGTATTACTTTTCTAGAAAAAATTATATCAAAGATAAATTTTTTAATTAGATATAAGCATATTTTATGATATAATTTTTCTATAAATAAAACAAACGTTTATCTCTACTTATATTTTTTTTTATATATCTACACTTATTTAAAATATTAAATATATATTAAATAGTTATAACCACATAAAAATGTAAACAAATATATAACATCGTATATATTATAATTGAAATAATTGTATATTTTTATGATAAATGTTAGATAAAATTATTATATACTCGAAATATATTAATATTTTCGTAAGTACTTGAAGTATTAATTATTGATTTTAGTATATATATATTGATAATATTTATATAAAATATTAGTTATAGATATTTGTCATATAAAATATCGATAATTATATATTACAAAGGCATCTACTAATGTAATGTTATAAGTAACTAAAGTAGAGCATATTAAAACAAGTTGAGCATATGTTGTAGTGGTGGAAGTAGGGATGTTCACGGGTTGACTAAACCTCCCGAACCGACCGCAAAAACCAAAATCTCGGTCCTAACCAAAAATTTCAATTCGATTTTGATTATTTTATTGCAAAAATCGATTTTCAGGTTAGGTTAACTGAACCTAAAAACTATTTTTTAAAATTATTATAGAATATATTATTGTATAAGTTTTAATGTTTTTTTATTTGATGAAAAAAATGTGTATTTTTCATATGCGATAACACTCTGCTCAAACACCCCTACAGCACGGCCAAATAGAGGGGGGGGGGGGGGGGGGGGGAAAGCCATCGTCTCAGACTTCTGTAAAATTTGATCCAACCCACTTCTCTTCTACATCTTCGTTGCGAGCAGCCCAGTAAGTAACTCCTCCGCCGGACGCCAATCACCACAAAGACGCAGCCAAGTTTAATTTTCTTCGCCTAAGATAATATTCCTTTGTCTCCGGGAGTATTAGTTTGTATGCTTTTTATTGATTTTGTGATGTGGGTTTTACTGATTTCAATGTTTTTGGAGTGTTTTAGAGCTGTGAGAAAAAAGAGCAGAATTTAACCAAAATCAAACCGAGCCTAACTGAAAAGGTTTGGTTTTTTAACCAACCTAACCGAACTTTATTGGTTCGATTTTCGATCCGAAATTTTGGCTCGGTTCGGTCCAAAAACCGATCGATGAACACCCTTACGTGGAAGTGCTTATTTCTATCTTAAAGGTCATGGGCTGAAACCTCCCTAGAAGTAAAAGTTTTCAACTTTGTCCACTTGGCCGTGATGCCACCAATTCATTGCCCACTTGGCTGCCACATCATTTATTTCCTTCCAATTCTGAAAAATCCGCAATTTTGACTTTTCCCTACTGCCACATCAGTAATTTTCGACATTTTTGGCGGCCACGTCAGCAATTTCTGGTGAAATGTAGTGAAATTGCCAATTTTTTTACCAACGAGGTATCTAAAGTGCTATCCCCATATTAGTGTACTAAAAAAACGTGCATGCCACATTAATGTATAAAAATTGTAATTTTTCTTGACTTATGCTCTTGCATCGAGTACAACAATCATAACATGCACCTCTAACCTTGTGATCCTAAATGTAGTTTAATGTCATAGCTTAGAAAAATCCCAAATTTTGATGTTACGTATGCCTCATTTGAGAATTTTTGGCAAAATTTGAATTTTCTGGCATAAATTATACTGAAATTGCCAATTTTTTTACCAGTGGTGTACCCAAATTTCTACCCCCCATAATAGTGTACCAAAAAAATGCGCAGGCACATTAGTGTACCAAAAATGCAGTTTTCGAGCATGATTCCCAAACATGTGAAATTCAATGAAATTTATCTAATGAACGCAATACAAGAGATTGTAAAGGCAAAGAGTTCAATTAAAGAAAAATTACTTCATAAATAATAAAATTGCTCGTAGGTTTGATATGAGGATGGCATGCTCGCACCTAATAGTTGGTTGGTTAGTTAGTACTCAATCAAAGATGGATGATATTTGGGAGGTCCTGAGCCCTAAAATGATCACCACCATCTTATGTATATGTGATAGTGGACCCCCCTTATATGTGTATGGATATATGTATGGTGGAGATCGTCTATGATGGGTTTGGTGGAGTCGGATCAAAATAGGGTGAAGAAGAGGAGCCAAAATAGAGCCAAGAAGGGTCGGGGTTGACCAGGATCGTTCAAAGGAAGAAGGAACAAGTTTCGGGGATTTCTGGTGATCCGAACGGCGCCTTGGCACAGACCGACGCACGCAGGAAGCCAGCGCAATTCTCACTACACACGGTGCCTAGGTGCCATTTTGGCAGCTCCCAGGCACCGGTAATAGTGGCGCCCAGAGCCCGCCGCTGGGAACAGTTGTAGACGCGATTTTTTCTTATTTTGGCATGTCTTGAGTCCTACTTTGATTGAAATTGTTTCCTATTGTGTTAAGAATAATTCCTTAGTTGTTTAGGATTATTTTCCTAATTTGTTAGGATTTTAGACTTCTCCAGCATTATAAATATGAGAACTCCACTTGTAATTCATTGATGTACTCTGATTCATTTTGAAAGAAATAAAGATATAGTCTAGGTTGGCTCGTGGATGTAGGCAAGTTATGCCGAACCACGTTACTCGTGTTTTTCATCTTCATGATTAGGCTTGAATTTATTATTTTGTTGATTATTCTTCATGCTTTGGTTCTACCATTCCTAACAACTTGTATTAGAGCCATATGTTGTAGATTTAGGAGACGTCTTAAATCTAGATCTATGGTGAAGTGTTTTTGGCTAAATACAGATTTCGTCGTGGGAACGATGGGAGATGGAAGAATATTTAAGCTCGATGATTTCGTTGCAGAGAAGCACGAATTAAGGTAGTGGTGAAGCCGGAGAAGATGACGGAGGAGGATGAGATCGGGTAGATCGTCAACCAAAGAAGAGTAATCCCGTTGAATGTTAACGAGAAAATGTTGAAAAATTATAGTGCCAGCAGATAGGCAGATTCGCAGCAGTAGAGACGGATTTGTGTTGCCAGATGGGTAGACACGAAGCCAGTGGGAGCAGTTGCGGAGTCGGAGGTAGATCCGTAGAGCCAAAGGTCAGAGAGCAAATCCAAGTTTTCAAGAGGGATGAACGAGTTTCTAAAGATCGAGGGGGCAAAGCTATGGTGCCAAGAAAGAAAATCCACAGAGCCAGAGGTCAGAATGATAGAAGCTGTAACCGAGAGGGTAGAGTAGTGTAGTCGAGAGACCAGAGGGCAGGGTTGTGGAGGCATGACCACGTAGAAAGAAACCATGAAGACAGGAAGCGGCTCTGGGAGGGGTTAACCATGGAGTCGGAAGTCATGGTGGCAGAATATGAAAATTGGCTAGGTAGATTAGCAGAGTAGCGGGTTTATTAGTAGAGGGATGTGACATAGCTCATGGAGTGGGATCTCGAGCAGTTATGTCAGTAGACTGATTTAGCCATTGAAAAACTAAGTAGGCGGATGGATCAGAGATAGCTCATGCAGGGGCAGAGAACAGATATGTAAGGGATCTGATATTGTCGTTGAAAATGTCCTTGGCAGAAAGATGTCAGTGGACGGGTTGACCAAAACGGTTTGAGTATGACATGTTTAGGTTTTAGAGTAACTTATATCCGAGGGTTAATTAGACCGAGATGGATATGCCACGGTATTCAGGAGTTGGCTGATCACCAAAAGAATAGGGTAGTGGCGAGGGTTCAAAAGGAGGAATGATGTTCACAGAGAGAGTTCGTCAAGTGAGTGACACTAGAGGACGAATGAATTGAAGAGACATGGAGAGGTCTCAGGATTTGATCTCCATTGGGTTTGGGGATGTGTCGACTAGATGAGATTCACTTAGGATAAGTGAAGAGATGGTTCGAGTTGAGTTCGGGTTATTTTGATCAGTCTCCAATTGGGAGATTAATGGGTTTGGTGGAGTCGGATCAAAATAGGGTCAAAAGGAGGAGCCAAAATAGAGCCGAGAAGAATCACGAATGACCGGGATCGTTCAAAGGAAGAAGGAGCAAGTTTTGGGGACTTCGGGTGATCCGAACGGTGCCCTGGCGTAGCCCGACGCACGCCTAGGCGTGCCACGCAGGAAGCCAGTGCAGTTGTCACTACACACGGCACCTAGGCGCCAGTCTGGCAGCATCCAGGCGCCAGTAACAGTGGCGGTCAGGTGCGCCTGGTTCGGCGCTTGGGCTCAAGTCCGACGTTGGGAGCGGTTGTAGATGCGGTTTTTCCTTATTTGACATGTCTTGGGTCCTACTTTGATTGGACTTATTTCCTATTATGTTAGGAATTATTTCCTAGTTGTTTAAGATTGTTTTCCAATTTGTTAGGGTTTTAGACTGCTCCATCATTATAAATATGAGAACTCCACTTGTAATTCATTGAGGTACTCTGATTCACTTTGAAAGAAATAAAGATGTAGTCTAATTGGCTCGTGGATGTAGGCAAGTTATGCCGAACCACATTAAAATCCTCGTATTTTTCATCTTCATGATTATGCTTGAATTTAATGTTTTGTTGATTATTCTTCATGCTCTGGTGCTGCCATTCCTAACAGTCTGGAACCTCAAGTCTTAGGACCTCCCAAATATCATCCATCAAGGATAGCATAAAATGCTTGACAACGAAATATTCCACTTTCAATCATAAATGACAATGACCAATCAATCGGGCAACAATTGAAACTGAATGCAAGTATCGTGCAAAATAGTTTTGATAGCCAAAAAAACTACCGTGGGTAATAAAGCAATTCCAATTCAATGTAATACTACTGTGTAATACTTTCTGTAACACCCACAAATGTGTGATAAATATAAACACAAGTGATTTTTTTGATAGCCAAAAAAACTACCATGGGTAATAAAGCAATTCAAATTCAATGTAATACTACTGTGTAATACTTTCTGTAACACCCACAAATGTATGATAAATATAAACACAAGTGATTTTCATATTTATTTCCACAACACAAAATATTTCCTTTCTACATACTAATCATTCGTGTTTACACTTATCACACATTCATATAAATTAGGGAAGGTATTACATAGTGTTAAACCAGTGAAAAAGAGGACCATGTGATCATAAAATAAGCTACTTTTACCCCTACGTGCCACAAGAATGGGGGACAACAACAATATTGAATAACGACAATAAACGTATATATATATATTACATAAGTTGGTATACGCGTCGATCTAGAAATATTTAGAGGGCCTAAACAGTTAGTGGTGCACCTCATTAAGGGAAAATTTGGCAGCAGTTTACTGGATTTGTAATTAAGGAATAAATCTCTCAGCTTTCATGACATCAATCCAATAGAATATTGAATCCAGAGCGTTGTACCTTGTTTTGAATCCCATTCTATCAGCTTTTGTTCGAGTACCCAACATCTTAATAGGGCATCTGAACAAAACATCAAGAAAATCCCAGTTAGCCAAATCCTCCATTTTCGTCTCCTGAAGCCCTTCTTTCATTACTATTTCCTTCCAAACACCTCCTTTATCCGCCATTGCTGATGAAAACGTGAAATCCACACAGAACATACTGCTTTCACTCACATTTACCCCAAACTTATAACTGATAGCCCTCCATATTTCTTTCCACACGTAATTTTCACCGTTTATAGCGTTGAACGCTTCTCCTTGGCCTTGGACTTGGCTTACAGTATTAGTAGCAGCCCAAATGTGTTGTTCAGCGACAAGGCGAGCATCCGATAGGTCGATGAACGTTTCTTCCCAGCATTGCTCTGTGCCCCCGAACACAAAGGGGAGATTCATATACTTACAAATAGTTCCGTAAACGCATAAGCTACCAATGAAGTTGTACAATGTTCTATCAGAACAACCCGTTATCAATCCAGGACGATGAATCGACCACGACACCTTAGAAGATGACAATCTCTCTTGCAACAAGTCTTCAAGGCCATAATAAAAGTTGAAGTTATTTCCTTTAGTCACCCTCGGGGAATGCTCGTCGTAGTAGCCCAATTGTCCAATTTGCCCTTGGCCTTGCAATGAGACATAGTGCTTAGTCCCGGTTTGGAGAGAAACATGCTTTAGTGACTTGGACGTGGGAAGGAGGGCATTTAGGACATTTGACATCATCGTCTTATTCTGTTGGAAGCACTCTTCTGTATCGAGAGGGAATTGATTGGCCCACGTCACCCAGAATATGTGGGTTGTCTCCTCTAACACTGAAGAAAGCTTTTGCTTTGTTTCCAAAGGGTTGAGAAGGTCACACGATATGAAATGGATACCCGAAATGCTCGTCAGGTCGGGTCGACGAGCAATGCCGTAAACCTTCTTCCATTTACATGTTGACACTAGTTTTCTTGCAAGCTCCTTTCCGACCAACCCACTCACGCCAAAGACGACTCCTACAAAGCTATTTTTAGTATCACTCACATCCATATTTTGGTTTTTTAGGTTCTCTGCATTTACCTAAATAAACTCTGACCCGTTGGAATTTATTTAACCAAATGTTCAGAAATCAATCTCTCCTTATTTATTGTCGTGAATTTTAGCTTTCTCTTTAAGCATTCATGAATATCTAGAAGGTTTTGACTCGAGACATTTATATAGTAAATAAATCAAGTTGGCGACTGATAGGCAACTACTTGCGGCGAGAAAGCATTGTTGAGTGGTTCCTAGGCCGGCATATTATGGCAACAGCCGTCACCTTGTTGGCATTTCAGTTACAAGGAATTCTACCACATTTTTTTTAATTTCAATTAGACTCTAGTTGGTCATGCTAAGGCATCACTATCTCTCTTTATATATAAATATTATATTTTAATTGGTTTTTGATATGGCACATGATGAGGCCAGCCAGACAATCATGTTGGGCTGATTAAAAAATCCGTAACTTGGGGAATTTTTTTCAAATTAAGTTTTAAATTTGACAGCACTCCCTTCTTAGAGTTCATAGGCATGAAAGTTGATAATCCTTATATGATGCGGGTAAAATTTGTTATTAGTGTAATGTCACGTGGTTCGTAACATGGGAAAGGAATCTGACCCAACACATGACAAACTAGGTTGGAGGTTGTATTAGGTATAGACAACACTCGCTATTATGCAAGTTGCCTACGTATACAATTTGATGGGATCAAGTCAGTTCATAGTTCAATAGTGGAATCACTCTTCAAAGTTGCCAGTGGATTCTTTGTGTGGAGAGTAGATCATGATTGTCATCAGTTCCTTTGGGGTATATATAAGGCTGATGGTGGGCTATGGGCCAGGACTTGACCATTGGCCCACTTGCCTAATTATTAAACCAAAAACCTGGTTATTTTATATTAAAATAGTTTTTCTTCTTTTATAGCCTTTTAAACATAACAGGCCATATTCACAATGGGCCGCCAGCCCTATGGGCTTGATTATCATGATAACCGAGGACTAGATCCACGGGTAGGGCCCCGGCCTGAGCCGGGGGTAGATTAATTATCATAATGCTCCTAGACATTTTTGGTGCACATCATAATGCCCCCACTCCCGTGTTTACCTCCTCCATCTTCTGTTTACCTAATGGGATTGTTAGGTATATGCCCTAGAAGCCAATGAGGACAAATAGATTGTATAGGGTATTCAATTATGTTGTACAAACTGATAATTAATAAAGACAATTATTATTTTGTTCATGTAAAACTTTGTGGCATCAAATAAGTATTGAACAAACAGTCCTTGTGTATCGAGGTTGACTCTTCACCCTTTATGGAATAAAGATGTGGCACGGGGAGATTCTTATTCTTGATCACACAAAAGGGGTTCGCAAGTCAATGAATCTAAATTGGGCATTAAGAGTCTTTAAGATTCGACTTGTGTAACACATGCTCTGACAAGGAGTGCCAGTTGAGCACTATGAGATAGTGAGACATGTGTCATAGATGGAATTGATAGATTCGAACACGGCTCGCAGTAATCCGATCACATGGGTATTTACTCGGTGTTTGTTAATGATTGGATTACTGACCATAATAGTATGCGTGGGCCTTAGACCTAAGGGTTCATGATCAATGTGCTTATGCTATTGAATTTGTTATTAGAGTACTTAGGCCCAATTCACCCTTTGGTGGGGCTAACTGTCAGAGTGTATGCCCTCACATGCCATAAAGAGGATATATTTATAGGGCATTGACTTGTAACAAAATAATATCTTTTTATTATATATAAGGCATTATCTTGTTATTTTCTTATAGGCATTTATAAGGTGTTAATAAACAACGTAAAGTCCTTGAGAATAAAGCAAACCTTCTACTTCCTATGGGATAGGAAGAATGGCACTAGAAGGGTTTGATCCTTATTCTCTAAATAGGGTTCGCAAGTCTAAGAAAGTATTTGACTGGACATCAATACAGAATAAGGACTTGCATGATATAAGTTTCGACAGAGAAAATGCCAGTCGAACACTATAAGAATGATAGTGGGAACTTTTGTCATGGACGTATAAGTTGGACTAATATGTTCGAGCACGGATCGCATCAGTTTCATCACATGGGTATTCACTCACTGACAGTCAATGATAAAACTGATAAGTTGTGAACCTTAGACCTGAGAGATCGAGTTGAAGATGTACTTGTGACATCAAGTCTGTCATTAGAGTAGTTAGATCCAAATCACCCTTTAGTGGGATCGACCTCGAAGTGCGACTTGATGGGAAAGTAGCATTGTTAACTGATTGACAAAATAGGATTTATTCTCTCATAAGTGAATGAGCTAAATATCCTATACAGTCATGAATGAGTGAGGTTAAAAGTCTTTGGCCAAAGCATAAAATGACTTCGACTCATTATGAGCTAAGTATATGGTCAAGTCATGTGAGTTTGACTAAAACCATGATTCTCACTTAACTGGGATATAAGAATAAAAGGTTTATACTCGTAGGGTATTCATAGCGTATATGGTTTGGAATGATCCTATTCATTCGTTGTCAAAAGGGATACGATGTGAGCCACGTGACTGACTAGGTGCTACTCACATCCTTTTGATTTCCTCCCATTTGCCTTTTGAAACGAACCTAAAGAGTCGCGCTTAAAGGAAGTGCAAAAGGAAAATCATGGAAAAGACTTGAGAGAATTTTTGGTATTGGATATCGAGATTAATTAATTAATTATTAGATGATTTTATTAACTAATTAAGTTAATGAATTATTTAATTCCTTAGAGGAATTTAATTATACTATGAACATGAATTTAATTGATTATTTAATTAATTTATTTATTGGATAAATAATATTAATTATTTAATTAGTTAAAACCAAATTAGGACTAAAGTCCGAAGGCTTAAAAGCCTTGAAGTGGGCGTCAGCTTTGGAGACCTAGGTTATTGTTTTCTATTGTAGTATAAATATACTATTTAGTGAAAAAAATAACTAAGTGAATTAACACAAACTTTCTCTCCAAGTAAAAACCATCCATCCTCTCTCTCTCTCTAGCCGTCTCCCTCAAGAGAAGAAGAAGAAGATTTTCTTTTTTTGACTCCGGTGTGGCAATTTAGAGACAGCGACGGATTTGTTGTTGAAGAAGGGATTGCAAAGCTGGTTCAAAGTTCAACATACGCGAGAACGGTAATTGAATTTAAAACCCAATTTAAATATAAAAAATAGATATGAGGCCACTGGGATTTAATTATATTCTTCCACTGCGTTATTTGATTTTATGCAACTTTTCTCAACAGTGGTATCAGAGCCAATCTCTGATTTTTGTATTTAATTGATTACGTGATTATGTGTTTTTTTTTTTTTTTGCATTTTTGAAGTTTGTTTTGAATATGTTTTTCATGATAGTAATCCATGATTTTTCTGCGTTTAATTCATGTATGTTGTAGTATGATGACTTGTGAATTGAAAAATCTAATTTTTGTAAGAATCGGGTCAGAAAAACCCTGCAACGAGCGAGATGAAAACAATGTACGTAGGTGCGCAGACAGCGCGCGCTGTGTGCGCATGACGCCGTGCGCTGGGCGCAAACATCCTGCGCTGGACCTGGCCGCGCGGCCAAGCCAGCGCACGGCGCGGCCAGGCTCAATGTCGTGTGCTGGAATCACGACACATGTCGTGCCGTGCGCCTGGCGCACATGGGCCCTGTTTTGTAGGCACATCTATAGTCCCTCTGGTTTTACGTTTGTGTCACTTTAGTCCCTCTGGTAATAAAAGTGGCACATTAGTCCTTCAACTATAAATCTTGTTGCACAGTGGTCCCTAAACTCAAATTCCGGCTGATTTCTTCCGGCCAACGGAGCGCGTGTGTTACACCTCAATTTAACTGGGGGTATTTATGTCATTCAGCCCATTTTTCACCCCAAATAATATATGTCACTTTAGTCCTCCCCTCTAATCCCTTGTCCCCCTTAATCCCAGCCCATCAGTAACCCATCTTCTTCTTCACCTTACCCTCACCATGCCCGCCGCCGTCCCTCCATCCACGGCCGCCGCCCCTGCACCACCAACCCACCTCCAATTCTGAAATTCATCATTTTTATACTCATAAACCCATCAAAAATTGAAATTCCAAATCTGAAATTCACCATTTTGAAATTAATGGGTTTATACCCATAAACCCATTTCAAAATTCACCATTCTAAAATTCAAATTTGGGTGTGTGTATATATGTGTGTGTGATTTTATATACATACATATATGTGTATATGCGTGTGTGTGAGCCTATATACATACATATATATATATGTATGTATGTATGTATATGCGTGTGTGTGTGAGCCTATATACATACATATATATATATATATGTATATGCATGTTTGTGTGTGTTTATATATGTGTGTGTGTGTGTCTGCGTGTGTGTGCATGTGTCTGTGTGTATTATATATATATATATGTATGTGTGTGTGTGTGTTATATATGTGTGTATGTATGTATGTATGTATATGCGTGTGTTTATATATGTGTGTGTGTGTGTGCGTGTGTGCGTGTGTCTGTGTGTATTATATATATATATATGTGTGTGTGTGTGTGTGTTATATTTATGTGTGTGTCTGCGTGTATATATATATGTGTGTGTGTGTGTGTGAATTAGTGTGTGTTTTTTTGGTGAAGAAGATGGAGTAGAGAGAGAGAATAGGGTGGATGAATGTGTGTGTATGTCTGTGTGTATATATATATGTGTGTGTGTGTGTGAGAGAGAATTAGTGTGTGTTTTGGTGAAGAAGATGAAGTAGAGAGAGAGAGAATAGGATGGATGGAAAATGACAGAAATACCCCCAGTTAAATTGAGGTGTAACACACGCGCTCGGTTGGCCGGAAGAAATCAGCCGGAATTTGAGTTTAGGGACCACTGTGCAACAAAATTTATAGTTGAGGGACTAATGTGCCACTTTTATTACCAGAGGGACTAAAGTGACACCAACGTAAAACCAGAGGGATTATAAATGTCATTATCTCATAAAGATTCTACTTGCAATAGACACACACCTAGACTATGATATATGGCAAATGGATGTTAAAACTGCTTTCCTAAATGGATTCCTAGAAGAGGATATCTATATGGAACAACCTAAAGGTATTGTATCCGAGAAGCATACTCATTAGGTGTGTAAGCTTGAGAGATCCATTTATGGACGCAAGCAAACTTCCTGTAGCTGGAATCTACGTTCTGATGAGACTGTCAAAGGATTTGACTTCATCAAGAACGAAGACGAGCCAAGTGTTTACAAGAAGGTTAGTGGGAGCAGGATAACATTCCTTGTGTTATATGTAGATGACATATTACTCATAGGGAATGATATAAAAATGCTCCCCACTGTAAAGAAGTGGCTTTTGAGTACTTTCTCCATGAAAGACTTGGGAGAGGCAACTTATATTCTAGCGATTTGAATCTACAGAGATCGAACAAATAGAATGATAGGGCTCTCTCAAGCCCTTTACTTAGAAAAGGTCCTAAAGAGATATAGGATGGAGGATTCTAAGAAAGGGTTCCTGCCAATGAGACATGGGACACATCTCTCAAAATCTATGTGTCCTCAAAGTGAGGAAGATAGAAAGGAAATAAGCACTGTACTCTATGCATCAGCAGTGGGTAGACTAATGTACGCAATGTTGTGTACTAGACCTGACATTGCTTATTCGGTAAGCGTTGTTAGTCGATTTCAAGAAAACCCAGGCAAGGAACATTGGATAGTTGTGAATAATATCCTAAAGTATCCGAAGAGAACCAAGGATATGATTCTCATGTATTGGAGTGGTAGCCTGAGAATGGACGCATACACTGATTCGGATTTTCAATCTGATATCGATGATCAAAAATCCACCTCAGGATTCGTATTCACCCTCAATGGTGGGGCGGTGACTTGGAAAAGTTCCAAGCAAAGCACAACTGCGGATTCCACTATAGAGGCGGAAACATAGTTGCCTCTGAGGCAGCTAAAGAGGCTGTTTGGATAAGGAAGTTTATAGAAGAACTTCAAGTGGTTCCAAGCATAAAGCTCTCGTTGCCACTTTATTATGACAACACTGGAGCAATAGCGAAAACAAAGGAACTCAGGTCTCACAACAAGTCCAAACACATTGAGAGGATATATCACATCATAAGAAAGATCGTTGCACAAGAAGAAATGTCTGTTCAGAAAATAGCCTCAGCTGACAATGTCGCTGATCCATTGACCAAGCCATTGGCACAGGCAGTGCTAGAAAAAGATCTCGAAAAGATAGGTATTAAATACCATAGCAAATGGCATTGAGTGCAAGTGGGAGATTGTTAGAGTGTATAACATCAAATGCCATAAAGAGGATAGATTTATAAGGCATTGACTTGCAACTAAACAATATATTTTTATTATATATAAGGCACTATCTTGTTGTTTTTTTATAGGCATTTGTAAGGTGTTAATAAACAACGTAAAGTCCTTGAGAATAAGGCAAACCTTCTACTTCCTATGAGATAGGTAGAATGGCACTAGAAGCGTTTGATCCTTATTCTCTAAATAGGGTTCGCAAGTCTAAGAAAGTATTTGACTGAACATCAATACAAAATAAGGACTTGCATGATATAAGTTTCGACAGAGAAAGTTCCAGTCGAACACTATGGAAATGATAGTGGGAACTTATGTCATGGACATATAAGTTGGACTAATATGTTTGAACACGGCTCGCATCAGTTTCCTCACATGGGTATTCACTCATTGACAGTCAATGATGAAACTGATAAGTTGTGATAGGTACGCGTGAACCTTAGACTTGAGGAATCGAGTTGAAGATGTACTTGTGACATCAAGTCTGTCATTAGAGTAGTTAGATCCAAATCATCCTTTGGTGGGATTGATCTTGAAGTGCGACTTGATGGACAAGTGCATTGTTAACTGATTAGCAAAATGAGATTTATTCTCTCATAAGTCAATGAGCTAAATAACCTATGCAGTCATGAATGAGTGAGGTTAAAAGTCTTTGGCCAAAGCATAAGATGACGTCGACTAATTATGAGCTAAGCATATGGTCAAGTCATGTGAGTTTGACTAAAACAATGACTCTCACTTGACTGAGATATAAGAATAAAAGATTTATACTCGTACGAAATTCACAGCGTATATGGTTTAGAATGATCCTATTCATTCGTTCTCAAAAGGGATACGATGTGAGCCACGTGACTGGCTAGGTGTTACTCACATCCTTTTGGTTTCCTCCCAATTGCCTTTTGAGACGAACCCAAAGAGTCGCGCTTAAAGTAAGTGCAAAAGGAAAATCATGGAAAAGACTTGATAGAATTTTCGGTATTGGATATCGAGATTAATTAATTAATCATTAGATGATTTTATTAATTAATTAAGTTAATGAATTAATTAATTCCATAGAGGAATTTAATTATAATATTAACATGAATTTAATTGGTTATTTAATTAATTAATTTATTGGATAAATAATATTAATTATTTAATTAATTAAAAACCAAAATAGGACTAAACCCCGAAGGCTTAAAAGCCTTGAAGTGGTTGTCGGCTCTGGAGACCTAGGTTATTATTTTCTATTGTAGTATAAATATACTACTTAGTGAAAAAATAACTAAGTGAATTAACATAAACTTTCTCTCTAAGTAAAAACAATCCATCCCCTCTCTCTCTCTAGCCGTCTCCCTCAAGAGTAGAATAAGAAGATTTTTGCTTTTGACTCCAGCATGGCAATTTAGAGACAGTGACGGATTTCCTGTTCAAGAAGGGATTGGAAAGCTGGTTCAGAATTCAACATACGCGAGAACAGTAGTTGAATTCGAAACCTAATTTAAATACGAGAAATAGAGATGAGCCACTGGGATTTAAATATATTCTTCCGCTATGTTATTTGATTTTATGCAATTTTTCCCAACACTAATGACACGCTAGAAGCTCTCATGCTTGAATAGCAAGTGCACTAGTCGTGCGTAGTAAATGTGGACAATAAGTCTGGGTTGTCGAACCTCAAGGACTTGAATTTTAGTTTAAGATTCGTAATGAAATAAACAATTAAAGTAAAGGTAAAATGAAGGTAAAACGCGTAAGATAAGAACGAAGACACACAAAGGATTGAAAACCAATTATAAAGGGAGACTAAAACACATGTTAGGTCCAAATTGCTCAATTATACTTATAAAGATTCTCATTGAAGGGTTACGCTTATATTGCTATGGTGAAGCTCCTAGGGTAAAGGATAACCGATGTCTCTTGCTAAACTCCTATGCTAGAATGATGATTTCGTAAGTATATCTACCCAAAAATCTAATCACTAAACACACATTAACGCACTAGAGCTCACTCGATTTAGATCGAACAACTTCACCCGGGAATCTTTACCTATGTCTAGGGCAATTCTTTATTGGTTGCGGGTTATGATGTGAATTTCTTGCACCCTAAGTCAATTTTCTCTCGAAATATTCACCTAGGCATGAGATTCTAACATATGGTGATCAAACAAATATCAAACAAGCAAAAACACAAATTCACACCACATAACAACATAAGAATCACTTCAACAATCCTCTATTATAAGCATAAATCACAAGTTGGCCTTACATGGTCCTAGTCTTACAAGCTTAGCTCATAGTTGATGGCATAAAAGATATAAATAGATTCATATACATATTCATGGACAACAATGAAAAGAGAAAGCTATTAAAACTCCCTATGTTGAATTGATGATGGATCTTCACTTCAATCTTCAATCCCCAAGCTAATCTTCCTTCTTAACCCCTTCTAATTAATGAGAAAGTGGCCCAAAAACCCAGAAAATTGCCTTGAATTACCAGGAGTTCGAACCATTGAAAATGAGCTAAAAATTTCGCTTTATAGCTTCCAAAAAATGGTTATAGCGGTGCCGCCTACGTGGCAGGAGTTTCTTGGGGGAAAAGTCGAATGGCGCCCAAACGCGGGACCACTGGCGCTCGGGCGCAGACGTTATGGTGCCTAGGCACGAGTAATGTGGCGCCTGGGCACCGTACTACGTAGCATTCTGCACTCTTATCTTCGGATGGCGCGTGGGCGTAGCCGAACTAGCGCCTGGGCGCCGATCTGCGAATCATACTTTAGGAAATCGTTCAATAAACCGTCTATTGCCCTTTTCTTCGTGCATCGTCACTTAGTGCCTAAATTCACTTAATACACATATTAAACATACGAGTGGCACAAATCAAGCTATAAATGGACCTAAATCGTCAATAAAAGGGGTTAAGAACTTGTGCAAAAACGACTCCTATCAACCCCCCCAAACTTATCAATTGCTCGCCCTCGAGCAATAAGAGCTATAGGATAGGAAAAACATCATCAAACACGGGAGAAACAAAAAAAAAACTACTTAACTCACTTTCGTGGAGTACACAGTTGCATTTAGCGAATGCAACAAGCCTTTGAACCTTTAAGTTACCTCAAAGGACGAGTTATAGTCTCGTGAGGGTTTGCATACAATATACCCACAAAATCAAAAGATTTTTAACCCCAATCAATCAACGCAAATCAATATGATTAATAAAAACTCAATGACATGAATTCATCTGTTTAAGCTCAAAGTTACGTAGATATACACGTCACATACTTGCTCGTGTTACGCCTTAGCATCGAAAAGACTATCCTAAGGGTGTAGTGTAATAAATCTCAAGTATTATAGTCGAGTGGCATTCTTAGCGCTTTTCAAGAATTAATCCCATATCTATCAATTTTCGATTAGTCACATGGCACGAGAATTGAAGAAAACTTCATAGCCTCTTAAAATTCATCACTTTATCCACTTTGGGCTTTAACTTATGCAACTTTCAACTCAAAACATTAGAGACTAGACCATGTGCAATGTTCGGTTCTCTTAGGCTTTCTGTGACACCCTTATAACGAGCTTTAGGGCAATAACTCCCAAATCGGACGACTTTAGGGTATTAAGTGTAGAGACACTCCTAAGGGCTTAATCACTCGAGTGTCAAAGGCCACAAAACAAAACTAGGTCCTTATTACCTTTACACTTGCATTAGCTTGAGCTTAGCTCAGATTAGCATAATAGTACAGTATTCTAAGCATGGTTCTCTTCGCCCCCATTATCTATTAAGCCTGACTTTTACAGTCATACCAATGTTCAACCTCTTTTATTATTGTTAAGCGTACAAAGTTAACATTCTCAACTCATAACACATGTGAAAATTCTAGATTGATATTTCCGGGATCAAGCCTTTAAGCGTTTCAAAATGGTCGTCCACTCAACTCCTCTACCCTCGACTTATGTGCATATGAGAATCATCTTAAGGTCAATCTAGTCTAGTTTAGGGTCCCATAAACAAGGAAACGATGTGTATAGTTATTAAAATCCAAATTGATAGAGAAAACATGTCATGGATTCAAATTAAGCATTCTCAATGAACCGATTGAAAGGTTGAACTTCTATCCAATTTTTTTTTTTTAAAAAAATGCACACGTTTCACATGTAGAGGTACCACTCCCCCCCCCTCCCCCCAAAAAAAAAAAAACTTAATAAGAACATTGTCTCCAATGTTCGAAAAAGAAAAGGGCAAAGTACACATCAGCATAGGGTTGCTGAAAAGCAAACCCGAGTCCTCGAATGCAAATGTATCCAAGAGTGACAACAGCAGTGTGAGCAATGAATGCAACAACTACACATTAAACGATGCTAGCCAGACAAAGCGTTAAGTAATGGATAGAAGCGAGAAACTAAAAACAACCAACAACAAAACAAAAGATAACTAAAACAGACATGCTTCTACTAAATAAAATGCTCGAAACAAACATAAAAAAATATCCATAAAGCAAACATGAACAGAAACTAACAACTAAACAAGATAAAAAAAATCCAACATAAGAAAATAGGAAATAGACTAAACAAACATGCTAATCATCCTTGTTGACAAAACGGTTAACAAAATCATCATCTCTATCATCATGGACACCCTCATCCTCTGCTCCACCCATAATATCATCCATGTCCATCAAATCATCCGCGGCCTCCATCGGGCACAGTAGAATCGCCCCCAACAGCCAAAGCATCGGCACCAACCATGTCATCAGGCGGCGGAGCGAAAGAGTGAGGGAAACTTGGGGGCTCTGAATAGTCAAATGGCCCCGGCCCAAGAATGTGTCCTACTCTTGAAACAGTTGACGAAAATAAGCACATCCCTCACTCATCAGTCCTTAACTGCTTCAGATCAGCCCAAAGGGCCTCCACATCAGATGATGTGGTGTGGCTGGATTCGGTGGCCTAAGAAGAAAAAGGCTGAGACCGCTTAGGCTGTGGAGGAACGTGTGGAATATCAACAGGCAAGGTTATGGATGTACCGGGTGGCTCCGGTAGCTCCATAGGGAAAACTTGAACCCTAGCCTTCTGACACAGAGCAGTGACAAGGGAGGGAAAAATCAGTGGATTCCTCTTCGTTGACTCGCCTCCCTTCTTCTTCTGTGCCTCCTTGTCAACCACCCAGGCAAACTCCTTCTTAAACTTCTTCAAATGGCCGAATAAGGATCTAAAGATCAACATCGAGAAGTCAATGGGCTTCTGAGTTATGATGGAGTAAATGAGGGTGGCCCGTTCCCTGTTGGCCTCTGACCGGTTGGTGCTGGGAATGAGGTTGAACCGTATAAACTCAAGCCAAAATGCCGTCTCCGGAAGTAATGCCCTATGGGGGAGATAGGTGTGCCCCGATGGCCAAGTCTCACCTTCCCGTGCTATGACCCTCAATACCTCGACTAGATCAACTTGTAGGTGTCCCTCGTTATATAGAAAAGTGTACTCACAACGTTGGGGACTGGGGGCACCTATAATTTCCTGAATCTTCTCGACATGATATGCCACTTTGGTATGGCGAACTTCGTGCTCGAGGCTACTTCGTTTTGAGGCCGTGAGCTCATGATATGCCTCGACACTAAAGAACTCTTAGACCAAAGGGACCCAGATGGACTCGGGCTTCTGACAGAAATACTGCAAGTGATGAAACTCAACTAATTCATGCACCGAAGGTTGCCCACGGATAACTAGATACTTCGCCTTGATTATAGTTCAATTGTTGAGGCATTAACAAATTATTTGTTCCTCCGGGTCAGAGAATTGAGGGTCAAGGCTCGGGATGGTCGAGTCTAGGGGAAGTTTGGGGGCGTTAGATGACCCTTCCCCCACTTTCTTTATTCCTGTAGATTTTTTCGAGGTTTGCTTAGGCATTTTGTATAGAACTTCAGCTGCGTAACGGTATCAAACAACCACCCAAAAATAGCCCAAACTGAATGAAAATAGTAATTGCCACACAACAAGTCCAAACTGAAATCACTGCTCAACGGGAAATCACCACTGAACCCACAACAATCTATAAATCCGCAATTCACCCACAAACCCAAATCCACCAACAGTTAACAACAAATTCGGCCACAAATCACTAATACGATAATCAAAATATAGCCCCACACGACTTCAATATTCAGCAATGAGAAAAGGGCCAAGCTATTTACTCACCTTGTGACAAAGAGACATGTAGACCGATGGAAATGAGCCCCACACCTAGAGAGATCGAGAGTGACTGTTCACGGCAGCGAATCAGCGGTTATGATTGACGAAAATTGGTGGAAATCAGTGGTTGTACGGTGGAAAAGTGGTGGGAGGCGGCGGATCCGAGTATATATAGAGAGAGCTGATGATTTTTGACCTACTTTGACTGATTTAAAATAAATACCTGATTGGCGCCCAGGCGCGCGTAAGACGGCGCCTAAGAAGCAAGATTGGTCAGTTGCAATTCAATCGGCGCCTGGGCGTGGAGTAGATTACGCTCGGGCGTAGTGCAATTGGCGCCCAGGCGTGGATTGGTGACGTCTGGGCTCCTTTGGCGCCCAGGTGTGGGATACCGACGCTGGGCGTAGTGTGTGTTGGCGCCCAGACGTGGATTGAATGGCGCCTGGGTGTGGTTCTGCAAATCAAAATGCCAACTGAGGGTGATTGGCGCCTAGGCGCGAGGGATGGACACTTTGTCGCTTGGTCCATCAATCCCCATATAGTGCTTCAACCATTGAGCATTTGTCATGAAGGTTTGTCCCATATCTGTTGTGAGTTCAATGGCACCCGAGGGATATACGCGAGATACAAGAAATTGTCCTGACCATCTTGACTTGAACTTCGAGGGAAAGAGTCGAAGGCGAGAGTTGTATAGGAGAACCCTCTCGCCCACGTGAAACTCCCGGGGAAGAATGTGCTTGTCATGCCACGCTTTTGTTCGTTCCTTGTAAAGTTTAGCATTCTCATAAGCTTGGTGGTGCCATTCCTCGAGCTCATGCAATTGGAGCAATCGTTTTGTACCTACAATTGTAGAGTCAACATTTAGAAATTTAATAGCCCAAAAGGCGCGGTGCTCGAGCTCAACCGGTAGGTGACATGCTTTTCCAAAAATGAGGTGATACGGGGACATGCCAATTGGGGTTTGAAACGCGGTCTTGTAAGCCCATAAAGCGTCATCTAGCCTTAGAGATCAATCCTTTCTAGATGCATTGACCATTTTTTCAAGAATGCGTTTAATCTCCTTATTAGACACCTCCACTTGTCCACTCGTTTGAGGGTGGTAGGGGTTGAAATTTTATGCCTTACCCCATACTTGTTCAATAAGTGTTCGAATTGCTTGTTGCAAAAATGGGTGCCCCCGTCACTAACGATTGCTCTAGGGGTTCCAAAACGAGTGAAAATCCTTTTCCTTAAAAATCGAGTAACCACCCGAGCATCGTTAGTGGGTAAAACCTCGGCTTCAACGCATTTAGAGACGTAGTTAACCGCAACAAGAATATACTTATTGGAACAAGAACTAGGGAAGGGTACCATGAAATCAATACCCTAAACATCAAATAATTCACACTCAAGTATGCTATTCAAGGGCATTTCATGTCATTTAGAGATATTACCCATTTGTTGGCACCTATCACAAGATTGGACATACAAAAATGCATCTTTAGAGAGTGTGGGCCAAAAGAAACCTAATTGAAGCACCTTAGCCACTGTTTTAGAAGGCCCAAAATGGCCACCTACCGACATGTCATGGCAATGAGCTAAAACCGATGCTATCTCTTCCTGGGGGACACATCTTCGAATGAGACCATCTGCACAAATCTTAAATAGATATGGTTCATCCCACAAATATTGCTTCACATCAAATAAGAATTTCTTCTTTTGATGGAAAGTAATGTCCGAGGTAAGAGCTCCCTTAACAAGATAATTAGCAAAATCTGCATACCAAAGAGTTGGGTCATCACATATAGCAAATAAGTGTTCATCAGGAAACTCTTCTCTAATTGGTGTATCATGCAAGTGTTCGGGACTAGGGGCCTCTATCCTAGACAAATGATTGGCGACTACATTCTCTACTCCTTTCTTATCTTTGATTTCGAGGTCAAATTCTTGAAGTAGTAGAATCCACCTAAGGAGTCTAGGTTTAGCATCCTTTTTGGCAAGCAAGTGGTTTAGTGCGGAGTGATCGGTGTACACAATTACTTTGTTCAAAACGAGCTAGGTATGGAATTTGTCAAACGTAAATACTATAGCTAGTAACTTTTTTTTCGTGGTTGCAAAATTCAATTGTGCATCACTTAGAGTCTTACTAGCATAATAGATGGTTCAAAATACCTTTACCTTTCGTTGGCCAAGTACCGCACCAACCACGGTGTCACTTGCATCACACATCAACTCGAAGGGCAAGCTCCAATCGGTAGGTGCCATGATGGGGGCGGATATCAATCGCTCCTTCAAAGTGAGGAATGCCTGCATACAAGTAGAGTTGAAATCAAACGGTGCATCTTTAACTAGCAAGTTAGACAATGGTTTCACTCTTTTAGAAAAGTTCAAGATAAACTGCCTATAGAACCCGGCATGCCCAAGGAAACTCCTAACGGCTTTGACCATTGTAGGACGGGGAAGCTTCTCAATGACCTCAATCTTGGCTTGGTCCACTTCAATCCCTCTATGAGAGACTTTGTGACCAAGCACAATGCCTTCCCAGACCATGAAATGACACTTCCCCTAATTTAAAACAAGATTAGTTTCCTCACAACGTTTTAGAACTCGAGTCAAATGATCAAGACATGTATCAAAAGATGTTCCAAAAACTGAAAAATCGTCCATAAAAATCTCAAGAAATTCCTCAACCATGTCATGAAAAATTGCCATCATGCACCGTTGAAAGGTGGCCGGGGCATTGCACAATCCAAATAGCATCCTTCTATAAGAAAATGTTCCATAGGGACAAGTGAAAGTGGTTTTATCTTGGTCCTCGGGGCCTATGGCAATTTGATTATAGCCGGAGTATCCATCTAGAAAAAAATAAAAATTGTGCCCGACTAACCTTTCTAGCATTTGGTCGATGAAAGGGAGGGAGAAGTGGTCCTTATGGGTGGTGTCATTTAACTTACGATAATCTATGCACACCCACCACCCGGTAAGCATACGTGTGGGAATCAATTCATCGTTTGCATTCTTAATCACAGTTATGCCCCGTTTCTTTGGAACAACATGAGTAGGACTTATCCATGTACTATCAGAGATAAGGTAGATTATACATGCGTTGAGTAACTTAATAACCTCTTTCTTGACTACCTATTGTATTTGTGGGTTAGACCTCCTTTGTGGTTGACGTGTAGGCTTGGCGAAGTCCTCCATGAGTATTTTATGCATGCATATAGCTTGGCTAATGCCTTTAACGTCTGAAATTTTCCACCCAAAAGCTTTCTTGTTGGCCCTCAAAGCTCCCATGAGTTGTTCCGCTTGTTCCCCTGTCAAAGAAGATGAGACTATTAAGGGCAATGTCTTATTATCATTTAAGAACACATATTTCAAATGTAAGGGCAACGGTTTAAGCTCAAGGGTAGGGGCCTCTTCAATGGAAGGGCGAGGAGGAGCCGAGAGTGATCTTTCTAGCGTTTCAACCCTCATTACACGATAAGCAGAATGTTTCTCTAAACTAAGCACGGTTGCCAATTTCTCCTCACTTGTCGAATCAACATCCATGGAATGCAAAAGGCACGTCTCGTGTGGGTCATCTATCATGTGTGCTTGAAAAGTCTCATCAACCAAAGTGTCAAATGTATCAATGCGTAAACATAACTCATGATCATATGGATGTTTAAGCACTTTATATACATCGAAAGTAACCTTCTCATCACCCACATGAAGAGTAAGCTTACCATCGGCGACATCTATGATTGCCTTACTCGTGGCGAGGAATGGCCTCCCTAGAATCAACTGTACTTCCACATCCTTTTCCATATCAAGCACTACGAAATCGACCGGGAAGTAGAATTTGTCCACTTGTACAATTACATCTTCAATGATGCCCTTCGGGTGTTTAATTGAACGATCCACCAATTGTAAAGACATCGATGTAGGTTTGGGCTTCCCAAGCCCGAGCTTCTTGAAGATAGAGTAGGGAAGAAAATTTATACTCGCTCCCGAATCGCAAAGCAACTTGTAAAAAGTAAGGTGGCCAATAGTGTATGGTATGGTAAGACTCCCAGGGTCCTTGAGCTTGTGAGGCAATTTGTTGAGTAAGACGGCAGAGCACTCCTCGGTTAGACAAACAGTTTCATTTTACTCCCATTTTTTCTTGTTGGAGAGAATATCCTTGAAGAACTTCACATAGTTTGGCATTTTTAGAATAACGTCCACAAAAGGAATATTTATCCTCACCTTACGAAGAATAGATAAAATATGGAGGAAACTCGGGTCCATCTCCTTTTTTTATTTCTTCTGTGCATTTGGGAAGGGAAGACGGATCTCAATGGGAGGAGGAGGCATTGGAATCAACGGACTAGGGCCAAAAGAAATAGAAGACGGCGCCTAGGTGCAGGACCGACGACTCCTAGGCGCGCTCTTGATGGCACTTGGGCGCGGATGTGCGTACCACTTCTTCCTGCTGTGTCATGTCCGGCGCCTGGGCGCCGTCTGATCCACGCCTAGGCGCAAGTATGGGAAGCAAATTGTCGGGGCTGGAGGTCACCGACACCTGGGTGTGAGTAACCTCACGCTCGAGCGTGGACATGCGAACAGGATCACTTTCAACTTGTTTCCCACTTCTCAAAGCAATGGCATAGCATTATTCTTTTGGGTTTTTTTTCGTGTCACTTGGTAGAGTCCCCGGGGCTCTTCCACTTACCGTGGAGGATATTTGACCAATTTGTGTCCTTGTATCCTTCATCTCCATGAACATATCCTTCATCATATTGCGGAGTTCATTGATCGATGTATCCGATTTCTTTATATGATCATCAAGTCGCCCGTCAATTGTGGGAGGTCGTACTTGCCCTTGCTCTTGTACATTGAGATTTCCTTACCTCGGAGGTGGGTTGTTGAAAGGAGGCCTTGGGGGTTGATGTTTAAAGAAGGCCTCGGAGGTTGGTCAATGCCCGATTGTGCGTTTTGTGCGGGGTTTGGTCTCTTTGAGAAGTTTTCGGGTACGTGAAAGTTCAATTGTTGTCGATTATGATTCCCAACAAAATTTACATCTACAACCTCCGGTTCCGGGGCAACCACTTCCTCTAGTTCTTGAGCACAAGCAACCCTTCAATTTGGTGGAGGAAGCTCATCATCGTCTTAGGGTAAAGTTCATCATCCCTAGCCATTTGCTCAAGTTTAATCCACAAGGTCCTACTATCAAGGCCCAAAAGGTCACCACTAGCTCCCACATTGAGTCGGTGTCGAATTCGAGATCGGACTCCATTATAGAAGTGTTGCACTTGCTCGTCTTGGGTATAATTGTGATCGGGGCACTTTCGAAGCATACCCTTGTACCTTGCCCATTCCTTGTCTATTTGAACCCTTTGATCTCACTTCTAAGCTCGTTCATTTTTTAGGGAGGAAAGAATTTGTTGAGAAACTCGTCTACTAGATCGTCCCATGTTCCAATTGATTGTGGGGGCAACGATTTGTACCAAAGAGTCGCCTCATCCTTAAAAGAGAAATGAAATAATCGGAGGTAGATGGCATCAAGATACCATGGGTTAAATTGCATAGTAGAGATCACATTCTCAAAGTGAACTAGGTGGTCATGAGGAGAGTCTCTCAAGTCACCATAAAACGGCTCCACTTGAACCATCCCGAACATATGGGAAGGAATGTGGAAATGTGGAGTAGCAAAGTCCGGGAAGATAACGGGTCCAGGTGTAGTGTGTACCCGGGGTGGTTGTACTACTACAAAAATAAACTATTACAGCGCACCTATTACAGCGATTTTTGGAAAATCGCTGAACGGAGGGGCCTATTACAGCGGTTCTTGGTTCAACCGCTGAAATAGCTAAGAACCGGAGCTATTACAGTGGTTCAACCAAGAACCGCTGTAATAGCTCCGCTATTATACCGGTTCAACCAAGAACCGCTGTAATAGCCTTTCTCCCCCCAAAATATAAAAAACCCCCAATATTTCCCTCCCATTTCTCTCTCTCTCTCTTACTTGATCTCTCTCTCTCTCTCTCTCTCTCGGCCGATCTCTCTCTCTCGCTCGACCACCACCACCACCCTCCTCGTCGGCGCCCCACCACCACAGTCTCTCTCTCTCTCGGTGTGTCTCTCTCTCTTTCTCCTTCTCTCCCTTTCTCTCTCTCGCTCTCGCCCCCCTCTCCCGTCGCGACCACCGCCGTCGCTGGTCGCCGCCGCCCGTCAACCGCGCCCCAAAGGTAGTTCTCTCTCTCTCTCTCTCTATATATATATATATGTGCATATGTATATATATTTAACTCTCCCTCTTTCTATATACATGTAAGGTAGCCGCCGCCCCGCCGCCGCCTCCGGCCACCATTTAGCTTGTGCAAATTTGGGGTAATTTTTTTTAGATAAATATGTATACATATACACACACATATATAGAGTATAGAGTTTGAGTTAGATAAATTTTTGTGTATGTATATTTTGTGTATGTGTGGATGTATGTATATTAGTGTATATATGGGTGTATATATATATATTTATGTATGTGTGGGTGTTTGTATTTGTGTATATGTGGATGTATGTATATATGTTTGCGTATATGTGGGTGTATGTATATATGTTTGCGTATATGTGCGTGTATGTATATATATTTATGTATGTGTGGGTGTATGTATTTGTGTATATGTGGATGTATATAATTTGTGTATGTGTGGGTGTATGTATTTTTGTGTATAGTTGGGTGTTAATTACATTTAATTTGGGATTAAATTGTGGTTATTTTGTAGTTTAGGGTACATTGATCCAACTGGTGATCTTTATTTATACTTAATTGTTGAAAATATAATACTTTATTTGTAGTTTTATGTGATTTATGTGATCCAACTGGTGATCAATATTTGTAGTTGCTTAAAATATGTTGTTGTATGTGATCCAACTGGTGATCAATATTTATAAAATGATGCTTTATGTTTAGCTTTATGTGATTTATATGATCCAACTGGTGATTAATATTTGAAGTTGCTTAAAATATGTTGCTTTATGTGATCCAATTAGTGATAAATATTTTGGTATAGTGAGATCGACATTGTTGTAGGTGAAAAATTAGAATGTTGGGTTTGTTGTCGTTGAAAGATGCGAATTTTGTTGGTTTCAAGTTTGGGGGAAGATTAAGTCGAGAACTTGGTAAAAAAATTTGCGTCGTTACTCTGCCGAATTTTTTCTAGAATAATGGGAAATAAATTAAAATAAAAATTATTTAATTAATTCAACTATGAAGTGATATTAAAATTGTTTAATTTACTTAATTCAGAATCAAGATGGATCGAAGTTGGATATTAGCGGATCGTATGTCCGAGCAATATGAGAAAGGGGTGAAAGAATTCATCAATTTTGTGATTAAGCATGCATCAGATTGGACTAGAATCAGTTGCCCGTGTTTACGTTGTTGTTTTGGAAAGAGAATTAGTCCACGTGAATTAGAAGATCATTTGGTGTGTAATGGAATTAATAAAAGCTACACACGTTAGACAAGACACGGTGAGAGCAATGTCACCTCAGATGATTTGGGTGATACATCATATCGATCGCGGGATTTGGACATGAATGATTATGAGCTTGATCGTTTGGAGGAGATGACAAATGTGGTTGAGGAAGATTTGCGAAATTGTCCCAAGATGTTTGACAATTTGACAAGTGATTCAAAGACACCACTGTATAGTGGTAGTAAATTCACAAGATTGAAAGTAGTCCTAAACCTCTACAAGTTAAAAGCCAACAATGGGTGGAGTGATAAGAGTTTCACAGACTTACTTGATCTATTAAAAAACATGCTACATGATGATAATGTGTTACCTAATCGTACTTATGAGGCTAAGAAGATGTTAACCTCAATTGGCTGGGATATGAGAGGAAACATGCCTGTCTCAATGATTGCATATTGTTTAGAACTGACTATGCATCATCGAAGGTTTGTCCGAAATGTGGCGCCTCGCGGTACAAGAAGAACGGATCTGCTCTTATCAAAACCATGTAGTATTTGCCCATAATACCACGATTTAGGCGCATGTACAGTAGTAAGGAGTTGGCCAAGGACTTGACATGGCATGCTGATAGAAGGCTTGAAGAAAGGATTGAAGATGACAAGATTCGACACCCCTCAGATTCTCCTCAATGGAAAAAGATCGTTGATGATTTCCCTGAATTTGGTGAAGAATCAAGAAACCTTCGCCTTGTATTAGCCACAGATGGCATGAACTCTTATGGCTTGCAAAGTAGCTCACATAGTACATGGCCGGTGATTTTGATAATCTACAACCTCCCCCCATCACGATGCATGAAGCGAGAACATATAATGATACCTATACTCATTTCTAGGCCGAAACAACCTGGAAATGATATAGATGTCTACTTGGCTCCTTTAATTGAGGATTTGAAGGTGTTGTGGGAGACCGGTGTTCAAGTATATGACGGGTTCAGAGAAGAAAATTTCAATCTCAGAGTCATGTTATTTGGAACAATCAATGATTTTTCGGCAAGAGCAAACCTCAAGGGATATGGTGTACATGGCCAATGTGGATGCCCCATATGTGTCAAGAGTACAGATCAATATCGACTGACACACTCTCAGAAATATGCATTCCAAGGGCATCGGAGATGGCTAAATCAAAACCATAGATATTGTCGGTGGAAAAAAGCTTTCAATGGGAATATAGAAGAAGGTCAAGCTCCTAAGTGCTTGACTGGTGAAGAAGTGTTTGAGAATATAAAAGACTTGGAGGTTAAATTTGGAAAGATTTTTGCAGGTGGGCTTGCAAAAACTGGGTGGAAAAAAAGGTCAATTTTCTTTGAGTTGCCTTATTGAACGTCTTTACATGTTAGACATTTTCTTGATATTATGCATATTGAGAAAAATGTATTTAATAGTGTCATTGGTACACTTCTAAATGTGCCCGGTAAGACAAAAGATGGCGTAAAGGCAAGGTTAGACTTGGTTGAAATGAAGATAAGAGAAAAATTGGCACCAACAAATAAGGGAAAACGAACTTATTTGCCTCCAGCAGCTCACACTCTATCCAGGAAAGAAAAAATTACATTATGTGAGTTTCTTAATGGAGTGAAAGTTCCAAAAGGGTATTCTTCAAAAATTAGCAGTCTTGTGTCAATGAAGGACTTGAAGCTAAAGCACATGAAGACTCACGATTGTCATGTGATCATGGATCATTTGCTACCAATTGCTATACGGGCCATTTTGCCAAAAAAGGTGAGAGAAACTATAACCTCATTATGTTTCTTCTTCAAAGCAATGTGGAGCAAAGTGTTTGATCCTGAACAATTGCCTGCACTTCAGAAACAAATTGCCATCACTTTGTGCGAGCTTGAGATGTATTTTCCACCAGCATTTTTTGATATAATGACTCATTTACCTATTCACTTGGTTAGAGAGACACAGCTATGTGGACCGGCTTTTATGAGATCTATGTATCCAACTGAGCGTTATATGAAGGTATTAAAAGGCTACGTGAAAAATCGTAGTGGACTGGAAGGTTGCATTGTTGAACGGTACATAGTTTATGAAGCGATTACATTTTACACAGAATATCTGAAAGATTCTAACGTTGCAGAGCTTCCAAAGTCTCATGTTGTGGGAGGGAGAACTGAAGGAGAAAGCGTACTTGGAAAGCAATTAGTTAGTGTTCCTTGCACACAAAGGGATCAGGCACACCTATATGTGCTCCACAACACCGATGAGATTGAGCCATATGTTCAAGAGCACAAGGATCAACTCAGGAGATTAAATCCAAATAAAAATGAGAGTTGGATTTCAAAAGAGCATAATAAGAGTTTCTCTGATTGGTTTCGAAAGCATATTCACAAGAAATAGAACGAGAATCCACTTTCAGTTTCAGATAAATTGGCACGATTGTCGATGGGACCGGGCAGACTTGTAATTTGTCATTCAGGTTATCGTATAAATGGTCGCACATTCTATACAAAAGACCAAGATGAACGGAGTACAATGCAGAATAGTGGGGTGAGTCTTGTAGCTCAAGCAATGCATATCTCAAGTGCCAGGGATAATAACCCTATCTATGCTCATTTATCATATTATGGGGTGATTGAACATATATGGGAGTTGGATTATAGTTGGTTTCGGGTGCCTGTATTTGGGTGTAGGTGGGCTGACAATAAAAATGGTGTCGATAATAGTGAAATAGGCTTCACTCGAGTAGATCTTGAGAGGGTGGGTTACAAAGATGAACCTTCATTTTGGCGTCACAAGCTACGCAAGTGTTTTTTGTCACCGATCCTATTGATAAGAGGTGGTCAATTGTTTTATCGGCAAATAAAAATACTTGTATTGAGGATGATAGTTCATATAGTGATGATGATGGAGAAAATCCTATCTTACGTGATTCACAAGCCACTGATAGTGATGGTGACTTGGATATCAGTGATGATGAATTGTATATGCGAAAAGATCACCAAGAGGGGATATGGATTAATCCATCTGTTCGTCGACGTACTAAACAAAAGGGTCGTACTGGGGGGAAGCAAAAGACTACTAAGTCAACGACAAAAAGAAAACGATGAAAGGTATTTGATCTTATGTGATAATTATATGATATATGTATTTCCTAAACTTTTCTTCATATAAGCACTTGTTAGTGTATGAGTCAGGGCGTCTCTTGTTAGTGTATGAATTGAAAAATTATGTTGTTGCATAATGAAACTAACTTCTGTATTTTTGGCTTTTGTAGGTCGATATTATATACCGGCGCCACCACCATCACAGCCACAGTCACAGCCGCTCTCTCCTCCTCCTCTACGACCACCACCACCACCACCACCACCGTAAGCTTCTTCTCTCTCGCTCTCTCTATATGATAACGAGTATTATTATTTGAATATTTATTTTGATTATGTATCGTGATTATGTATTGTGATTGGATCAATATGTGATTTTGATTATGTTGATATTTAAATTTTGATTATGTATCGTGATTGGATCAATATGTGTTGTTTTGTTGACATCGTATAATGCATTTATGGTTTTGTGAAATTTGATTGGTTTTGTGAAATAATTGATGGATTGGTTTTTTTATTTGCAATTTTCGGGGAAGATTAAGTCGAGAACTTGGTAAAAAAATTTGTGTCGTTACTCTGCTGAATTTTTTCTAAAATAATGGTGGCGTTACTTGGTACTATATATTTGGTATATGAATCTAAATTCTGTACTTTTGGCTTCTGTAGGTCGATGGATTCTGTGGCTACTGCAAACAAACGTGTTGAAAGTGAGATACGTAGAGGTATCGCTGCAATGAAAAAAGTCATACATGCCAGAAGGAAAGGTTTAAAGCTATTAGTCGGCTGGAATGAGAATGGCCAACCAGTTGACCCAAATAAATCAACATTTGTTGGTTACATTGGAGTCATAGCTCGTGACAGGGTGCCGATTACCATCAGTGATTGGCGATACGTCTCGGACGCAATAAAATTAGGAATTTGGAATGAAATAGTTGTAAGTTGGTTATTATCATATTTCTAATTAATTGGTTAATGTATTTTTTGTTTATTCAATTTTCTCAAAATTATGATATTGACATACTTTGTTGTTTGTTTTTCATAGTCGGCCTTTGATATTGAAGAAAGTAGACAGAAATTTATTTTAGCCGAGGCTGGAAAGCTGGCTCGAAACTTCAGGAGCTTCTTGTGCAGAGTGTGGGTAGAGGATGATAATGGAAATATTAATTCCAGCCCACCCCAAAAATATAATATATCTCAAGAAGATTGGACAGCGTTTATAGATATTCGAAAAAGTGAACCTTTCATGGTAATTATTTTAATTTACAGTTTCATTTGTTGCATATTGCGTTTATATGAACATTGACTAATGCTTTGATTTTGTAATGAACAGCAATTAAGTAGGGACAATCAGGAAAGAGCAAAGGACCCTGAATATCCCTATAGGAAATCACGTCTTGGATATGCTCAACTGGAGCACATTGAGGTACGTAGTTCGTTTAACAGTGAATCATTACAAGTTTTCTAATAAAAATTCCTTGCTAATGTATATATATATATATATATATATATATATATTTAATCATAATATAGAAGGAAAAAAGAAAGAAAGCTGGGTCAGATTGCACAGACGTGACACGAGCACTCGTATGGAGGATTGCACATTCTGACAGCCAGCATAACATTCATAATCTCAATGTTAAAAGAGTATTGGATGAAATTGTGAGTTATTTGCAATTTTAGCTATATCATATGTTGTATATGTTTTTTGAAATTTTTTAAAAGAGCAAAGTTCACTAATTTTTAAATGTATTATTACAGGAGTGCTTATCATAGGAGGGTAGCCATAGTGGAAGCGAGAGGACCCAGAATGATATATTGGCTAAATCTCTTAAGAAGAAGGAGCATTCGGGTCTCGTTAGAGGTGTAGGCTTTGGGGTATCACAAAATCAATATTTTACTGACAAAAGGCTTCTAAAGATGAGGAGATTGATAACTTGAAAAACATGGTGCACATGCTCACTACATCACTATCCTCATTGCGACGCGAGTTTGACGAGCATAAGGCGTCTGGGTCGCAGCAGCCACATGAAGATGAGGCGGTTTCTTTGAAAGATAGCTGCCCAGATCCAGTTAAGAACCTTCCTGAGGTAATGATATGAAATTATTAAGTGATCATCAAGCAATTCAATAAAATACACAAATTTTTCTAATATAATGGTGTGTATATATATATATATATTATATATGTAGGTTGTGGCGCCATGTCAATTGTCACTTTCAACACCATCTTATCGTTTGGTGGCTAAAGGACAAATGTACAATCGACCAGATCATGATAGAATACTGCATACAATTCCATTACCCACCCACCTTGTGAAAGTGATGATTGACATTGCAATTGAAGATATTGCACCCCTACCAGTCCCTCTCGCTGATGAAGGAATGTTCACAGTTTTTGAGGCTGTGGGATACATTGTCGCTTGGCCTAAGAGTCTTGTCACTGTCAGTGATGCATCGGTACGTAATTATTAATACCTAGCCATTAAATAATTATAACAATTGTTTAAGGTTACTAAATATACTTTGGTTTATAACATTCACGTTGATTTTCTTTGCTTAAATAGTCTTTTGGAAAATCCAAATCATCAGTTGGAAACATAAATCAGAGATGACGAAGCACTCAGCTGTCAAACGAACACCTCCTGTGGCCAACCCTTCACGTGAAGATGACAGAGAGCAGACGTAACAGCTGATCAACTCCCTCGGCCATTTGTAACTCTTGAAAGGTACTTGCAAATAATGCATATTGAACAATTGATCGCTATAGACGTTCTCGAGGCAATGTATAATAACGAACCCTATCAAGAGTATATTGGGCGGGAAGAGATCTGTCATTTTTTGCGCAAAGAACAAATAGGAGTCTCGATCATTTCAGTTTACATCAAGTAAGTTTTTAAATATGAATTAAAAAAAAGTTAGTTTTTAAATTATTTTGTTGCATTAATTTGAACTATGTTTATTTTCTTGTTCAAACTTATTTTATGCTCAATTTAGGTGTTTGTGGGCTAAGTACGTGGTCCTCGAAGAGAAAACAAATAATTTCGGGTTCCTTAGCCCACATACTATAGCTGCGGGAGCAGGTATTACTCCCCCTCAGCGTATCTCACAAGCGCAATATATAACAAATGTCATGAAAGATTGCGCAGACGGGAAGTTGTTTATTGCACCTTACAACACCGGGTGAGTTACTAAACACCCAACTTTATTTTGTAAAATTTGTTACGTACGCAAAATTACTTTTGAACTTATGTGTTGCTTGTGATTGATCCAATTAAAGAGATCATTTATTAGATGGATTCTTTGCATGTTGATCCGAAGAACCGACCTGATATGAAAGAAACAATCAATCAGTAAATTTTTCATTCAATCAATGTATTCATTATATTTAATCTTAATTTTAAAGTGTATATATCTTCCTCGATTTCACATGTATATTTGCTTGATATTGATGTTTTTAACAGTGCTGTGTTGATGTCTCGTGCAAATCGTAACACCCAAATGTCCAAATAAAAAGAAATGGCTTGTAAATGGACTTCTATAAAGGTTAGTGTAATTTTATATTTTCGAGAGATTATTCGTATAAACGTTATAGTTCTAATACAATTTTTGATTTCAATTTTGTAGTGCCCCGTGCAGTTAAACGACAAAGATTGTGGCTTCTTTGTTATGAAATTCATGAAGCATATTATTAGACACGGAGAATCTACAATCCCACTAGCGGTATGCATAATCCTAATTAATACTCATCATCAAATTCTAATTTCCCTTTATAAGTTATTAAACCTTTGTTGTGTTTTCAATCTCTATCGTGCAGTACTTTCCTGATTGTCAATACGTCACTTACTCTATAGAGCAGCTTGATGAAGTACGTGGCGAATTGGCACAATACATTTTCCAATGCGCTTTTGGTATGGTGTAAGTTGTAGATTGTTGTAAATTTTTATTTGATTTGTTGTATTTACTTGATTGTAAACTCGTTATCAATTGTTGGAGATTATGCGTAACATTTGATTTGTTGGAGATTATGCGAGTTGGAACAATACATTTGTTGGTTTTTGTTGTTAGAGATGATCATTTAATTTGGCGAAGTTAATTTTGGGTTTCACGTTTGTTGTTGATGTTGAATTGATTTTATGGTTTGTTGTGTTAGTGTGTTGAATTTTGAGCTTGTGGGAAGCTGGTTACATTAAATTTTGTACAGTACAACAAGAAAAAATAAATAAAAAATAGACCTATTATAGTGGTTTTATGAAAAACCGCTATAACAGGTTTAACCTATTATAGCGGTTTTTTATAAAACCGCTATAACAGGTGTAAAAAAAATAATTCGGAGCAAAATCTATTACCGCGGTTCTGAAAAGAATCGCTGTAATAGGTTGACCAATTACAGCGGTTCTTTTCCGAACCGCTGTAATTGGCCTAAACCAATTACAGCGGTTCAAACCGCTTTAATAGGTAAAAAAACCCGCTGTAATAGGTCATTTCTGTAGTAGTGTTGATTACCACGAACCGATGGAGGACGCGGTGGAGGTGTCGGTTGCTTAGCTTGGAGTAGATTTTGTAACCATTCCCTATTTTCTGGAAGATTCATATCGGGAAAGCTCCCATTCGGATTTGGATTGAAATTGTGGGCCATTTCTCGAGTTCGTCTACTAGCCCGAAGAGCACGCTCTATTTCTAGCTTAAAATCGTATAGGGGCTCATTGGAAGAGGGGGTCATCCACCACAAACCAAACCTATCAATTAACACAAGAAAAAAAATTAGACTAATACGAAAATAAAAGGAAAGCAAGAAATAAACAACAACTAAGAATAATGAAACGTAAATGGAAATCAAAAACTAAAAATAAATAAGTCCCCAGCAATGGCGCCAAAAACTTGACACGTTAGAAGCTAACGTGCTTGAATAGCAAGTGCACTAGTCGTGCATAGTAATAAATGTGGACAATAAGTCTGGGTTGTCGAACCTCAAGGACTTGAATTTTAGATTAAGATTCGTAATGAAATAAACAATTAAATTAAAGGAAAATTGAAGGTAAAACGCGTAAGATAAGAATGAAGACACACGAAGGATTGAAAACCAAATATAAAGGGAGATTAAAGCACATGTTAGGTCCAAATTGCTCAATTATACTTATAAAGATTCATGTTGAAGGGTTACACTTATGTTGCTATGGTGAAAGCTCCTAGAGTAAAGGATAACCGATATCTCGTGCTAAACTCCTATGCTAGAATGATGATTTCCTAAGTATATCTACCCGGAAATCTAATCACTAAACGCGCATTAGTGCACTAGAGCTCACTCGATTTAGATCGATCAACTTCACCCGGGAATCTTTACCTATGTCTAGGGCAATTCATCAATGGTTGCGGGTTATGGTGTGAATTTCTTGCACCTAAGTCAATTTTCTCTCGAAATATTCACCTAGGCATGAGATTCTAACATATGGTGATCAAGCATATGTCAAACAAACAAAAACAAAAATTCACACCACATAACAACATAAGAATCACTTCAACAATCCTCTATTATATGCATAAATCACAATTTGGCCTTACATGACCCTAGTCTTACAAGCTTAGCTCATAGTTGATGGCGGCAAAAGACGGTGTAATGAACAATTTCCTAAAGGATGATTCCCAGATCGGCGCGTAGGCGCCAGTTCGGCCACGCCTAGCCGCTAGCCGAATGAGAGTGCAGAATGCTACGTAGTACGGCGCCCAGCTGCCACATTACCCGCGCCTAGGTGCCATAATGTCCGCGCCCGAGCACCAGTGGTTCGCGTCTAGGCGCCGTTCGACTTTTCCCTCAAGAAACTCCTACCACGTAGGCGGCGCCTAGGAGCCGATATACCCGTGCCTGGGCGCCGCTGTAACCGTCTTTTGAAAGCTATAAAGCGAATTTTTCAGCTCATTTTCAAGGGTTTGAACTCCTGGGGATTCAAGGCGATTTTCTAGGTTTTTGGGCCACTTTCTCATCAATTAGAAGGGGTTAAGAAGGAAGATTGGCTTGGGGATTGAAGATTGATGTGAAGATCCATGATCAATTTAACATAGGGAGTTTTAATAGCTTTCTCTTTTCATTATTGTCCATGAATATGTATATGAATCTATCTATGTCTTTTATGCCATCAACTATGAGCTAAGCTTGTAAGACTAGGGCCATGTAAGACCAAATTGTGACTTATGCTTATAATAGAGGATTGTTGAAGTCATTCTTATGTTGTTATGTGGTGTGAATTTGTCTTTTTGCTTGTTTGACATATGCTTGATCACCATATTTTAGAATCTCATGCCTAGGTGAATATTTCGAGAGAAAATTACTTAGGGTTCAAGAAATTCACACCATAACCCGCAACCAATGAGGAATTGCCCTAGACATAGGTAAAGATTACCGGATGAAGTTGTTCGATCTAAATCGAGTGAGCACTAGTGCGTTAATGCGTGTTTAGTGATTAGATTTCTGGGTACATATACTTAGGAAATCATCATTCTAGCATAGGAGTTTAGCACGAGACATCGGTTATCCTTTACCCTAGGAGCTTTAACCATAGCAACGTAAGCGTAAACCTTCAACGAGAATCTTTATAAGTATAATTGAGCAATTTGGACCTAACATGTGTTTTAGTCTCCCTTTATAATTGGTTTTCAATCCTTCGTGTGTCTTCATTCTTATCTTACGCATTTTACCTTCAATTTTCCTTTACTTTAATTGTTTATTTCATTACGAATCTTAAACTAAAATTCAAGTCCTTGAGGTTCGACAACCCGGACTTATTGTCCACATTTATTACTACGCACGACTAGTGCACTTGCTATTCAAGCACTTTTCATGGACAATAATGAAAAGAGAAAGCTATTAAAACTCCTCATGTTGAATTGATGATGGAATCTGTCCGTTGGACACATGTAGGAGCATGCCTTCACGTGGCGCGTGATTCTACCTTTTCTCTGACATTCCTGAAATCCTGCTAGTTCCGATTGGACAGGAGCAACTATAAATTCTGAAATCCAGACAGTCTAGTAAAAAAGGTGGCTTGTCCACAAGTCATAATAGCTTATCACATTTAATGCTCTTATCAGACATTTAATGCATTTGAATTCATTTCCTGTTGGAAATAAATGTTCGTTGAATGATTGCATTTAAGTCCTTCATGACTTGAGGATTTATTTCAGTTGAATCTGATATTGATCGTTGGAGTGCTTTGAGCGCTTGATCCATAAATCCTAAAATGGTTCTTTAGCGTTTGACAGTTGCTAAGAACAAATCTTCATCTTCTTTTGACTTTAGACGCTGATCTTTAACTTAATAGACTCACCTAGAATTTTATTAGCGATTCTGTATCTAATACTTAATCTAAAATATACAATGATAAAAATTACAAGCCTAATCAAACTTACATACTTTCGAACGCTTATACATTTATCTATGAAAATAGAAATTTACATTTATATTTGGGGTCTAACAAAAAATCATATCTTGTCATCATCAAAACATTTAACATGAAATTCCTAACAATTTTCCCCTTTTTTATGATGTCAAGACCTTAACTCTTATAACTCTTTTATAGATTAAGAGTTCAAAGAAAAGTTCAAATATAATTATAAGGTTAGCGTTTGGAAAGTTAGTAAAGTTAGCTAATGCTAGATTAGCCTCAACAAGATGTTTCAGCGATAAATCATTCATTCATATGGAAGAATTAAACATACATGACTTACAACTAAAAGAAAAATATTTTAAAGCGACAAAAAGAAAATATATAAAACAACATGAGCATTCATCTTTTCTGTCGCTTTCTATTTGCTTCTTCTTCCTGTTAGATTTCAGTCGCTAGATTCATTAGAAGTCTATCAACATCTACCATAGTTGTGTGTTGGAGTTCATTGTAGTCATGTCTTCTGTGTCTAGCGCTATCTTCCAGCTCCAACAACCTTTCCACCCAGTCCCTTGGAGGGATTCCAAGTTCTCGGATCAAGTCATGGTAAATGTCTTGTCTTCGATCATTGGTGGATTTCCAGTTAATAGATCTTCTAAGCGATCCAGCATATGGGTGAAAACCCATGCTCTCTAAAAACTTAACGTCCAAATCTGGGAGTAAGTGCCTGCCTTGATAATATCTAGGTTTTCTTTTCTTAGTAAACATTTTCTTTAAGCTCACTATCTCCTCAAACATAGATCGCTAGTGCTTGTTGTCTGTTTTAGCGATGGCCTTGGACTAGGACTTTTATTTAAGATCTTCCCCCTTCTTGGCGTCATCAAGAGAGGTCTTTAAGTCAGCAATGTCCCGACGGAGAAGCTTAACTTCATCTATCAAGGGAGCAATTTGCTCAGGGATACTCTGAGAGATTAAGTTAGAAGAATTGTGTCGCTTAGTATCGGCTGAAGCATTCTACGCGAGCGTCCGATTGAATTTTTCAGAAGGAGAAGTGATCAGTGGTGATATGCTATCCATAATTGCTATGGTGCTTTTTGTTGCAAAATTTGCAATATCACAACTTCTAGTGTCAGAGACCAATATGATATTTAGTTCATTATTTTCAAGGATCTTAGAGCAGGAACCTTCGATGGTGTTGAGCGAGTTCCTAACAGCTCTTCTAAAGTCTCTAGACTCTTGATCACTTTTTGAATCTGAATCAGAGGAGGAAAAACGCGTGGGAGACGGGATGAGTCCGTATGAGCTGGAAACTGCAGCCTTGCCTTTAGATTTGTCTCTTACAAACGGCTCTTCAGGCTCATCAAGGACTCCCTGAACTTCTTCAATCGCTTAATTCATAGATGGATCTGCAAACATTGAAGGGGGCTTGACTACTAGGGCGCTAGAAAGATCGGGCAAAGAAGCCTCGGGTATTTGAGCGACTTCCACAGTAGGAGAATCTTCTATTTCAACAGATTGGACTGGAGAAAGGGCTTTCATGGCAATGACCCAGAGTGGGCCAATCGCTTCCATAATATGCCTTGGACTGGGGATGTTGGTCTGCGGAATATAAAATATAGCATCTTCGCGCTCTTCAGTGCTTTATTGCAAATTGCACGTCTTCTGGCAGATCAACCCCTGAAATGTATGAGTTTTAAAAGTCCAAAATAAATGGCATAAGCGCTTGAGCTGCTTCTTGGTCCACTGGCTTGATCAGCGATATCATTTTGGCCACTTGTATGTTCTGTTCACAAAATAGAACCGGAAGCAAGTTGTATCCTCTGAAGTTATAGAGACTAGGACCGAAATGCGGAGTGATTGAAATATCCAGCGACTGAGCATTTTCAATTATTGCTCAGCACTCATGGTAAAACTCAGCAAGGTTGCCATGGTCATTGAAAGGGACTTCACTTTGTCCTGCCAGAGTTGGTTGCTTACTCGGGGAAACATCTTCATTGAGGTGAGGAAGGATGCGCTGAACAACGTTCTGAGTTGGATGATAAATGTAGCGTCCTCCTTGAGCGATTAGGTTGAGATGCAGGCGAATGTAGGGTTCTATAGATTGTCTGTAATAACGTAAAGCGCCAATATTGCCTACCAGATTCTGGCGCTGCTGGAGGAGAAACATGGCAAAGCTTCTGTGTCTGTAATCTACTCCAAAATAAAATAGATTGTGGAGGTAAGGATTTGTACCATGTTGTCGCCCTATCCTTCAATGAGAAATGGAAGACTCTTAGACGAATCGCATCAAGATCACGTGGGTGATATTGAATGGTCACAAGAGCCTCATCTATGGTTTCCAAATGAGCGTGTGGTGATTCGTGTGGTTCTCCATAGAAAGGATCTCCTTGCACCATATTAAAAATGTGAGCCGGAATGTGGTAGTTTGGTGTGAAGAAATTAGGCACGACTACGGGCCCCGGAATGGTATGGACCCTAGGTGGTAAGCTACCCCGAACCGACGGGAGTTGTGGAGGAGGTACCGCTTGCATGGCTTGTAGAACACCTTGTAACCACTCCCTAGTTTCCGGTGAGTTCATGTCCGGGAAATTTCCATTTGGGTTTTGGTTGAGATTATTGGCCATTTCTCTTGCTCGCCTACTAGTCCTAAGAACTCGTTCAATTTCGGGCTCCAACTCGTATAGAGGCTTGCTTGAGGAGCGGGTCATGCACCTCAAGAACCTAACAATTAAATACAAGAACAAAATTAGGAGTTGGTCGATGCCTTTTTAAATAAATTCTTTCCACCCTCAAAAATAAATGAGCTACGGAGTAATATAAAAGGGTTTAGGCAAAGGAGCAATGAATCTTTAGCCGAGGCATGGGCTAGATATAAGGGCATGCTCCGTAAATGTCCCGATCATAATTTTGGGTTGAATGAACAAGTACTCCATTTCTATGATGGGGTTAGGTCACGTATTCGGCATAGACTCAACGCGGGTGCGGGAGGAGATCTCCTTGGGTTAGATTGTCAAAGTGTATGGGACAAAGTCGAACAGTTGGCCCGAGAAGACGAGCTTTACCCCGACGATGAAGAGGCCTCATCCTCTAAAAAGGTTGCTTGTATTGAGGAAGTAGTTGAGGAAGTAGTACTCTTGGAACCGGAGGTTGGCAATGTTAATTATGTGGGGAATCAAAATAAACCTCGGGTGAACTTTCATATACCTGAGAATTTTCCAAAAAGGCCCAACCCGCACAGAACGCACAACCGGGGATCTATCAAGCTCCACGACCACCCTTCAATAACCCACCCCCGAGGCAAGGCAATTTCAATGGACAAGGTCAAGGTCAAGTGCAAATGCGACCTCCCACAATCGATGAGAAACTGGATGCTCACATGAAAAGTCCGATACATCTTTCAACGAACTTCGGAATATGATAAAGGATATGTGTATGGAGATGAAGGATTTGCGAACACAAGTAGGGCAACTTTCTAATGCGGTTAACGGTAGAGCCCCGGGGACTCTCCCAAGCGACACGGAAAAGAACCCGAAGGCCCAATGCAATGCCATAGCCTTGAGAAGTGGCAAACAATTGGAAAATGACACTGCCAGTACATCCGCGCCCGAGCGCCCAGACATGCACGCCCAGGCGCCGCCCACTGTTTTTGTACCAGCAGATCCGCGCCTAGGCGCCAATACACGCGCCCAGGCGCCAACCACAAACCTGCCAGATGCAAACTCTCTGCATCCCGCGCCCGAGCGCCCATCCATGCACGCCCAGGCGCCAGAAGATCCGCGCCTAGGCGCCGATACACGCGCCCAGGCGCCGCCCACTGCTTCTGTAGGTTTTCATCCGTCTAATCCAACGCTTTCTCCCCCTATCGAAGTTCGTCTCCCCTTCCCAAATGCTCACAAAAAGAAGAAAAAGGAGATGGATCCGAGCTTTTTCGAATTTTGGCAATCCTTCGGGAAGTGAGAATTAATATTCCGTTTATTGACGCCATCCTCCAAATGCCGAATTATGTGAAGTTCTTCAAGGACATACTCTCCAACAAGCAGAAGTGGGAAGAGAATGAGACGGTGTGCCTCACGGAAGAATGCTCCGCCGTATTACTCAATAAATTGCCAACTAAGCTCCAAGATCCCGGGAGTCTCACAATCCCATGCACAATTGGATCCTTATCATTCAAGAAGGTGTTATGTGACTCGGGGGCCAGCATCAATCTTCTTCCATACTCACTGTTTAAAAAGCTAGGCCTTGGAAATCCCAAGCCGACCTCAATGAGCCTTCAACTAGCCGACCGATCGATCAAGAGGCCCAAGGGGATAATCGAAGACGTTATTGTCCAAGTCGACAAGTTTTATTTTCCCGTTGATTTCGTAGTACTCGACATGGAAGAGGATGTGGAAGTACCATTAATCCTAGGGAGACCATTCCTAGCCACGGGTAAGGCGGTAATTGACATTGCTAATGGTAAGCTTACCTTGAATGTGGGCGATGACAAAGTTACCTTTGATGTTTACAAAGTCCTTAAACATCCTTTTGATCATGACTCGTGTTATCGAATTGATACATTTGACCATTTGATTGTTGAGTATTTACAGGACAATACAATTGAAAATTCTCTCGAACAGAGTCTTATGAAATCCATGCAAGTGGACTCGGAGAAAGATGATCTAGTGGAAAAGGTTCTAAGCTTAGAGTACAAATCTTCCTCTCATTCGGGAGGATTCATCAAAGTTGATAGATCATTGTCAGGATCACCTCGCCCATCTATTGAAGAACCCCCCTCTCTCGAACTCAAACCCCTCCCCTCCCACCTTAAATATGTGTACTTGAACGATGACGAGACACTCCCATTGATCATTTCCTCATCTCTTTCAGGATCACAAGAAGAGCAATTAATGACGGTGTTGAGATCTCACAAACGGGCTTTTGGGTGGAAACTTGCGGACATCAAAGGCATTAGTCCAGCGATATGTATGCACAAAATACTTATGGAGGACTCCACCAAGCCTACACGCCAACCCCAAAGGAGATCAAACCCACAAATCCAAGAGGTAGTCAAGAAGGAAGTGATTAAACTGCTCGACTCAGGTATAATCTATCCTATTTCTGATAGTGCGTGGGTGAGCCCTACCCAAGTGGTGCCTAAGAAAGGGGGAATAACGGTAATTGAGAATGCGAATAATGAGCTTATCCCAACTCGTATAATTAGTGGGTGGCGTGTATGTATAGATTACCGTAAGTTGAATGATGCCACACGTAAGGATCATTTCCCCCTCCCCTTTATTGACCAAATGCTTGAACGATTAGCCGGGCATGATTTCTATTGTTTTCTAGATGGTTACTCCGGCTATAATCAAATTGCCATAGATCCTGAGGACCAAGAGAAAACCACTTTCACTTGTCCTTATGGCACATTTGCTTATAGAAGGATGCCATTTGGCTTGTGTAATGCCCCGGCCACTTTTCAAAGATGCATGATGGCTATTTTTCATGATATGGTTGAAGATTTCCTTGAAATTTTTATGGATGACTTTTCTGTTTTCGGAACAACTTTTGATATTTGTCTTGCTCATCTAAATGTTGTGCTTAAACGTTGTGAAGAAACCAACCTTGTTTTGAATTGGGAAAAATGCCATTTAATGGTCCGAGAGGGGATTGTACTTGGCCACAAGATCTCTCAAAAAGGGATCGAAGTGGACCAAGCCAAGATTGAGGTCATTGAAAAACTTCCCCCACCCACATCGGTAAAAGCTGTTAGGAGTTTTCTCGGGCATGCTGGTTTCTATAGGCGATTCATCTTGAATTTCTCTAAAATTGCGAAACCGTTGTCTAATTTGCTTGTTAAAGATGCACCTTTTGATTTCAATTCTTCTTGTATGCAGGCCTTTCTTGATTTGAAGGAACGCTTAGTTTCCGCCCCTATCATGTCATCCCCCGATTGGAGCTTACCATTCGAATTGATGTGTGATGCGAGTGACACCGCGGTTGGAGCGGTCCTTGGCCAAAGGAAGGAAAAGGTATTTCGAACCATTTACTATGCTAGTAAAACTCTTAACGACGCACAATTGAATTATGCCACCACGGAAAAAGAATTACTCGCCATAGTCTTTGCATTCGATAAATTCCACTCTTACCTCGTGCTAAACAAAGTGATAGTTTACACCGATCATTCGGCTTTAAAATATTTGCTTGCCAAGAAAGATGCTAAACCAAGACTCCTTAGGTGGATTTTGTTACTCCAAGAATTTGATTTAGAGATAAAAGACAAGAAAGGCACCGAAAATGTAGTAGCCGACCACCTCTCACGATTAGAGCTAGTGAATGATCCGTTAGATGAGACACCAATTCGTGAGGAATTCCCAGATGAACACCTCCTTGCTATTTCTGAAAAAATTTCACCTTGGTATGCTAACTTTGCCAATTACATTGTCACGGGCCGTCTTCCCCCGGATATCACTTTTCATCAAAAGAAGAAATTTCTATCTGATGTAAAGCAATATCTTTGGGACGAACCCTTTTTATTCAAAGTTTGTGCAGATGGTTTAATTCGACGTTGCATACCCGAAACGGACGTGCATGCTATCCTATCTCATTGTCATGATATGGCGGTAGGTGGCCATTTTGGGCCTTCCAAAACGGTAGCTAAGATCCTCCAATCAGGTTTCTTCTGGCCTACTCTTGTTAAAGATGCACATCATTATGTCAAATCTTGTGATCGCTGTCAACGAATGGGGAACATCTCTAAACATCATGAAACGCCCTTAAATAGCATGTTAGAGTGTGAGTTGTTTGATGTATGGGGTGTGGATTTCATGGGCCCTTTCCCCAGTTCTTGTTCAAATAAATATATCCTTGTTGCGGTAGACTATGTCTCCAAATGGGTGGAAGCCGTGGCCTTGCCTACTAATGATGCTCGGGTTGTCACTCGTTTTCTGAAGAAACATATTTTTACTCGATTTGGAACTCCCCGAGCCATCATTAGTGACGGGGGCACCCACTTCTGCAACAGGCAGTTTGAACTTTTATTGACCAAGTACGGGGTGAAGCATAAAATTTCGACCCCATACCACCCACAAACTAGTGGCCAAGTGGAGGTCTCGAATAGGGAGATTAAGCGTATTTTAGAAAAAACGGTCAATGCATCAAGAAAGGATTGGTCTCTTAAATTGGATGATGCTCTTTGGGCTTATCGGACCGCCTATAAAACCCCAATTGGCATGTCCCCGTATCGTCTTGTTTTTGGTAAAACATGTCACTTGCCCGTTGAACTCGAGCATCGTGCTTATTGGGCCATTAAGTTTCTAAATTTTGACTCTCAAAGTGTAGGTACACAACGTTTGCTACAACTCAACGAACTCGAAGAATGGCGTCATCTTGCCTATGAGAACGCAAAACTCTATAAGGAGCGGACCAAAATGTGGCATGACAAACATATTCTCCCCCGGGAATTCCACAAGGGAGAGCGGGTGTTGCTATACAACTCTCGACTCCGACTCTTCCCCGGGAAGCTTAAGTCTCGATGGTCGGGACCATTTTTGATTTCCCAGGTCTATCCATCCGGCGCCGTCGAACTTACAACAGATAAAGGACATACTTTCTTGGTCAACGCTCAACGTCTAAAACCTTACTTAGGGATGGATGGGCCAAGAGACAAAGAGTCCTTCATCCTCGCGGACCCTTCGTGATTCTTCGCTTTCAGTCGAGCTAATGACTCTAAACTAGCGCTTCTTGGGAGGCAACCCATGTTTTCTTTCCGTTTCCTTTTCTTTTTCCCTTATTATTCCGTTTGTTGCTTTATTTTCTAACCTTACATCTTTGTTAGTTTGTGTTTTAAATGTTTTGTCTCTTCCCTTTTGAAACAGGAAATGAAATTCGTTACAAAACTATTCAGAATCCCGCGCCCAAGCGCCGAGAAATCAGGCGCCTAGGCGCCCGACTCTGAAAGGGGCGCCCAAGCGCCGAGAAATCAGGCGCCTAGGCGCCCGACTCTGAAAGGGGCGCCCAAGCGCCGAGAAATCAGGCGCCTAGGCGCCCGACTCTGAAAGGGGCGCCCAAGCGCCGAGAAATCAGGCGCCTAGGCGCCCGACTCTGAAAGGGGCGCCCAAGCGCCGAGAAATCAGGCGCCTAGGCGCCCGATTCTGAAAGAGGCGCCCAAGCGCCGAGAAACGCCCGCCTAGGCGCGGGCATTACCCCCAAAGGAATCCAGGTAAGTTGTATCGCGCGCCTAGGCGCCCAAACACGCGCGCCTAGGCGCCCGATTCTGAATTTAACAAATATATGGGTCAAAAACGGTAAAAATTCCCCAAAATCTTCACAACTCCTCTCCCACTCGAATTCCGGCGATTTCCTCAACATTTCCGGCCATTTCCACCGGATTTCACCGCCACTTCCATCAACATCATTCGTTGCACAAGAGGCTCATCTTTCACATCGACTCGGTGCGAAAATTTTGGGGATAAAAGGTGAGTTTTGGCTTTACTCTTCTTCCATTTCCGATTCATAGCCGACGCGTAGGTGCCTTGCGTTATATATTGAGGATTAATTGGGGCATTGGCCGATTGTTGATTAAATTTTTAGTTGTTATTGCATTTGAGAGCTTGAAATTGAATTTGTGGGTTGTAATCAAAAATTGGGGGTTGATGTTGTTGAATTGGATGGTCTATTGTTGCTAAATCCGTGGGTTATTATCAATTTGTGGGTTGAAATTGAATTTGTGGATTGTTGCCAAGTGTGGGTTGCTCTGATTTTGGTGTGTGTTGGGCGTTGAAGATTGTTGTATTTGGTTGGTTGCATTTGGGTCGATTTGAGTAGTTAAGAAGTTGATAATTGTTGTTGCAAATGACGAGAACTACCAACAGGCCGTCCAAGGGTAAGAAAAAAGTGGGTGAGGGTTCCTCTAATGAGCCTGAGACTCCCGATAGTACCCGTTTTGAAAACCCCCAAGTCCAAATTATGTGTCAGAGTTTGAGCACCCCCCGCACCCTTATTAAGGAGCACTATTTAACCACCCGGGGACAGCCCTCTGTGCACGAATTGATACAATTTCATCGCTTACAGTTTTTTTGTCAAAAGCCCGAGGCCATTCATCTTCCTTGGGTTCTGGAATTCTTCAGCTCCGGGGTTTATGATGAGATTGAGACACGAGGATGGCTGGGGACTACCCTTTTGGTCCGGGGCAAACATGTCAATTATGAGTTGAGACAGATTAGGGAGAGCATAGGCACCCCGACCCCTCAGACATGCGAGTTCACCACTCTTTACAATTCAGGGCGTCTCCGAGTTAGCCTGTCGGATATTTTGCAGGTTATTGGCCGAGAGGGGTGGGAATGGGTACCCGGAGAAGCTCATGTCCCCCGTAGGGCTCTATTACCTGAGGCTGCTTTCTGGCTCGACTTCATCAGATTCAATTTAATGCCGAGTACCAATCGATCAGAGGCAAACAAGGAACGAGCCACCCTCATCTACGCTATTATGTCCAAGAAAGCTGTGGACTTTGCCCGGGTAATCCACAAGTCTTTGACGGACCACTTTAGAAAGTTGAAGAATGAGTTAGGGCCATTGATTAACAAAGAATTGGCTAAGCAAAAGGGAGAAGGTCCCACTCGGAAGATTCCCATCATTCTCCCGTCACTGATCACAGCTTTATGCAAGGCGGCTAAGGTTCCCACATTTCCTTTGGAGCGTACTGAGCTTCCTGGTTCTTATCTCACCGTGGTAGATGACGACTCCCAGGCTCCTCCACCACCAGCTACTTCAAAGAGGCCTCGCCCATCTTCATCCCAGTCTACTAGCTCCCCACAGTTTCCACCTATGGATGCCGCCGCCATTAGACAATTAAAGGATGAATTGAGGGAGGAGTTGCGAGATGAGATGAGGGTGGTCATGTCCGACACTTGTGCTTATTTCCGTCAGCTTTTTGTAGAGCATGATGCGTTTGTCGGTTGGGGGCCGTTTGATTATTCTGCTCCTCCACCTTACCCGCACCCCCCGCCTCAGCAGCCCGCAGATATGCACGAGTCAGGTGCTCTCGTTCCTGACGGAGGTGATGATGAGGCTCATAATGATGAGGCTCATAATGATGAGGGTAGCCCGTTGATTGATTTGGATGATCTCGGCGGCGAGGATGAGGATTACATTGACCGTTTTGGCACCACCGATTAGGCTTATCTTGTTTTATTTCCATGCATGTTTCTTTTTATTTTTTTTGGATATCTTTTGGTGGGATGTTTGATATTTTATGTTTGATGTTTGGATGCTTGATGTTGTCCTTCTATGCATGTTTCTCATTTTTTTTGTTTATCTCGTTTTGTTTTATTCTATTCTATCCAATGTTTGATGCTCTGTATGGCTAGCATTTGTTTACCTATGTAGTGATCGACACAGTGATTGCCATCCGTGGACTTGATTGCCTTAAGTGGACTCGGGTTTGCTTTTCAGCTTCCCTATGGTGACGTGTACTTTGCCCTTTTTTCTTTTTCAAACATTGGGGACAATGTTCATGATAAGTGTGGGGGGTATACTAGATCCATTATAGTCATGTTGATTCATGTTTTACATATTTCGGTCCAAGTTTGGTCAAGTTTGGGGGGTGCTGTACCTCTACATGTGAAATGTGTGCAATTTTAATTTATTTTTTTTTGGATAGAATTTCAACCCTTCACTTGAGGCATTGAGCATGGTTAATTTGAATACATGGTATGTTTTCTCTATCAATTTGGTTTTTAATGGCTATACACATCGTTCCTTGCTTATGGGATCCTAACTAGACTAGATTATCTTTAAGAGATTCACATATGCACCTAAATCGAAGGTAGAGGAGTTGAGTGGGCAATCATTTTGAAACACTTAAAGGCTTGATCCCGGAAATATCAACTTAGAATTTTCACATGTGTTATGAGTTGAGAACGTTAACTTCGTGTGCTTAATAATAATAAAAAGAGGTTGAACATTGGTATGACTGAAAAAAGTCAGGCTTAATAGATACTGGGGGCGAAGAGCACCATGCCTAGAATACTGTACTATTTTGCTAATTTGAGCTAAGCTCAAGCCAATGTAAGGGTTAAGTGAATAAGGACCTAGTTTGATTTTGTGGCCTTTGACACTCGAGTGATTAAGCCCTTAGGAATGTCTCCACATTTGATACCCTAAAGCCATCTGGTTTAGGAGTTATTGGCCTAAAACTCGTTACACGGGTGTCATAGAAAGCCTAAGAGGATCAAACATTGCACATGGTCTAGCCTCTAATGTTTCGAGTTGAAAGTGCATAAGATAAATCCGAAAGTGGAATGAAGTGATAAACTTTTAAGTGGCTATGAAGTTGTATTCAATTCTCGTACCATGTGAATAATCAAAAGTTGATAAATATGGGGTTAATGTTTGAAAAGTGGTAAGAATGCCACTTGACTATAATACTTGAGATTTATTACACTACACCCTTAGGATGATCTTTTCAATGTTAAGGCGTAACATGAGCAAATGTGTGATGTGTATATATTTGTAATATGAGCTTAAACAGATGAATTCATACCATTGTGTGCTATTAATCATTGTAATTTACGTTGAGTGATCGGGGTTGAAAATCTTTCGATTTTGTGGGTATATCGTCTGCAAACCCTCACGAGACTATAACTCGTCCTTTGAGGTAACTCAAAGGTTCAAAGGCTTGTTGCATTCGCTAAATGCAACCGTTTACTCCACGAAAGTGAGTTAGGTAGTTTTCTTTTTGTTTCTCTCTTTGATTGATGATGTTTCCTTATCTTAGAACTCTTATTGCTCGAGGACGAGCAATTGATAAGTGTGGGGGTGTTGATAAGAGGCATTTTTACGTGTTTTTAAGCCCCTTTGCGTTTATGTCTTAGGTTCATTTATCGCTTGATTCTTGCCACATGTGCGTTTAATTCGTGCATTAAGTGATTTCAGGTCTTAAATGGATACAATCAAAGAACGGGATGAAAAATGACGTATAAAACAAGTTTAGGCCAAATGTCTATGCACTCCTACGCCTAGGCGCCATCTTGCCCACGCCCGGGCGCCGTTTCAGCACCACTTTCCACGTTCGAGCGCTTTTTCCGTATGTTTAGAGACCGAATTGGATGAAGTTTCCTTCTACAAAGTTGTAGAACTATGTGTTAGCTTCAAATGAGGACTTGAATCATCCAAATCGGAGTTTTGTGGAGAGAGTTATGAAGGAAATACAAATACTGCGCCAGACAGAGGCAAATACTCCGAACATTCTGATTTGGGCGCCCGAGCGCCATAAAACCCGCGCCTAGGCGTGGACACATCCGAGATTTGATTCCTTTCAGCCAAAAGATCATCATTTGATGGGGGAATGGAACATTTAAAGCCAAGAGGTCATCACATGTATGGGGGGGATGTCATAAGTATGTTTCTTACTAGATCTACTTTTGGGAATTTTATACTACTCACTTTAAGAGTAGTGGAGGGGACACTAGGGGGGACATACACATGAGGAGCTGATTTGTGGTGGTCTTCTTAAGGATATTTTGAGACAATTGACCGAGGACATCTTGGAGAGGAGGGAGAGAGAGGCATTTTGTCCATCACTTTTCACTCATCATCATTCATCACCATTTTCTTCATCACTTTTGGAGGGGAACAAAGAGAGAGGAGCTAAGGATTGAAGATCAAGAGCAAAGATCCATCATCAATCAATTGAGGGAGTTTTAATTATTTGCATTTACATGTTTATTTCCATGAGTATGTATATGTTTGTATTAGATTTTCTTAAGGCTTTGATGAGAGGCTAATATTGTAGAACTAAGGCCATGTGAAGGCCAAATTTATGAATCAATATATGTGAAGTTGCTCTTTGTATTAATTCTCCTATTGCTTTGTGTGTTAATTCTATGCTTTTATTCCAATCATGTGTTTGATCACCATATGCTTGCTATCTTGCCTAATCTAGTTGTTCGAGAGAAAATAGATTAGGGTGCAAGAGAATTAACACATCATCCGAAACAAATGAGGGATTGCCCTAGAAATAGGTAAAGATTCCCGGGTGTTGTTAGCCGGATTCGTTCGGGGAAGCTCTAGAACGTTAATGCGTGATTTTTGATTAGATTCTCGGATAGACATATTTAGAGAACCGTCAATTAATCATAGGATTATTATGTGCCGAGACATCGGGTAATAGTTAATTTAGGAGTTTCCACCAAAGCAATAGGAGTCTAATAATTCGAAGAGTAGCTCATATATATTGACGAGTAGATTTGGTTGTAGCATGTGCCTTAGTCATTTTATCATACGTGAGATTTAATCTATAGTACGTTTCTCTTTGGTTCGTTAATTGCTTAATCTTTTTCTTGCACTTTACTTTAATTGTCTTATCTTTTATCGAAAATCATGAACTAGAATTCAAGTCCTTGTGGTTCGACAACCCGGACTTTTTGTCTACTTATTACTACACACGTCTAGTGCACTTGCTATCATAGCACGTTAGCTTTTAGCGTGTCACAGCGCACGCGCCAAACCGTGTTAGCATGTGCGTCGCTACTATGCAATTCGAAAAACTACATAACATAAGCAGAATGTTGGGGCAACAATCCTGTCCTTGAGTTGGCTGGGTCGTCCGCCTAGGTTTCAACAACCCACCTAAAGGGTTAAATCCATAGTTTTGATTTTGAGGCTGTTTTGCAATTTTTGGAAACTTTGGGTAATTTTTGTAATTTCTAAAAGTTTTGGGAATTTTTGCAAATATGAATATTTGAAAAAATAAAAATTAAGTATTTTTTTTAAATTTTGGATTTTTGAGAATGTGAGTAATTTTGTATTTACTAAAATTATATTTTTTGAAAAATTAAATAGGTTCGTTGATAATTAATCAGATGGGATGCATTAATAAAGAGGTAAGTTTATTATCTGGCTTTGAAATTTATAACATGATCTTACGTGGATTATGTGGTGGGTAGTTGTGAGTCAAGGGTTGTATTCGAGTAGTTGATATGCTAGGGTCTGCGTGACTATCTTTACTCGAGAAAATTAAATAAATAATATAAAAATAAACAAAAAATCAGAAAATACCCCCAAAAATGGGGGAATTCAGCATTTAGCATGTTACAACATAGGCTATGTCGTAACACGTGTGTTACGACATAGCTCATGTCGTAACAGAGGTGATTTAATTTTTTTTATAAAAAATCTGGTGTTACGACATGGACTATGTCGTAACACGGATTTTAGTTTTTTTTAAAATAAATTATAGGTGTTACGACATAGCTCATGTCGTAACACCTATTTTAATTTTTTAAAAAAATTGATTATAGTGATATGACATGGAATATGTCGTAGCACCTTTGGTCGTTTTTTTTTTTTAAATAATGGTTGTCAGATGAATAGTGAGCTATGTCGTCTCACTATTCACACATCTTGTTTTTTTTTTTCCCTTTCTCTTCTCTTTTCTTTTCTCTTTCTCTTTCTCTTCTTCTTCTCTTCTCCTTCTGCACGACAAAATTTTCAGTCAAATTTTCACCACCATTGGCAACAAGCACAAATTTTTCTTCAAAATTTGTTCGTGAACTACAAAATTAAGGTAATCCTATATATTATACTTTTGAACTTACTTAAATTTTGAGTTAATATATTGTTTTTTATTTTATTATAATGTGGGTTCAAAACTTGAATTTTTAGGTATAAATTCAATTAGTTAGTTATAATTTTTGGATTATTTGGTATAATTCTCGAATATGTTGGTATTATTATTGAATTAATAGGTTTTATTTAGACTTTTAGGTTAAATTTTGATCCTAAGGTATAATGTAGATTTTTAGTGTGTTTGTTTTTTATGGCTTAAAATTTGATATAAGTGTTAGTTTGTAATTGTGTAGAAATTTAAGTATAATTTCAGAGATATAATTTTGAATTTATTGTTAGGGTTTAAATTTTCATATAAGTTGCAATTGAAATTTCAAATGTTTAGGTTTACATAGCATGTATAATTTTGAATGAGTAGTTATAATTTTTAGGTTTAATTTGTAATACAGAAGTATAGTTTGTATATATAAATTCTAATTTTGTAGGTATTCAATTTCGAATTTTATGTATAATTTGTAGGTATTATTTTATTTTTTGACTATAATTTTAAATTTAGTGCTTAATTGTGGTTTGATTTTTGATATTATATAGAAAATGTCGAGGGCGAACACAGTTGACGTTTTGGTATACACGGATGGTCAAATTATTGAAGAGTCAAATTCAGTAAGATATAGCACTCGTCCAAGCACTAATATGAGAATATCTCGTACGATCACATACGCTAAATTGTTGGAGAAGTTATACGCGAGAACAAGAACTGATCAAAATTATTTTTCATTAAAAGTAATTATAAAATTTGAATTTGAAAAGAGAAACGTGACGAGGGAGAGCACAATGGAGATCAAAGATGATGAAACTTTAGCGCTTTTTTTGGATCCTAACAATGTCGATAAATTCATCGAGCTTTATATTGAGAAAGAACCAATCGAACATCAGAGTCAAAATAGCTCGTTGTTAACCCAAGTCACGTCGTTAACGCCACCCCAGTGCATGCCGTACTTTACACAGCCCGCAGTGCCCGATTTGAATATGCAGTCACAAGCCCCATTCATGTCGTATTTTACACAGGCCACAGTACCCGATTTAAATACGCAGTCGCAGTCGCAATCACATGTGTTGGGAAATCATGAGTATCATGATTTTTTTTCAAGTGGTTTGGGGAGTTCTATAATTCACGATTTGCATCAAGGTAGTTTATTCTTTTATTTACATTATGTAGTTTATTTTTAAATTTCATATTTGTGTACTTTTCTTTGCAGAATTGTAAAATGAGTTAACCTTTTTGTGATTTACATTTTTAGGTGCTTCTACATCGGGTCATTCGTTTGGTAGTTTTCAAAATGTACAAAATTTCCCTTTGGAGAATCGTCGTTTGACGAATTTTGTAGTTCCTGACGTGGAAGCAGGTAATTATGAATTTTCTAATAAGTTTCATAATTGTTGTATCCTTTGACTCATGGCTTGTTATTCTTATTTTTACATACTATCGTCATATTTATCTTTAATTGCAGGTCCGTCTAGACCATGCCGTCATGACTTTGAGCAACCCAATTTTGGGTTTAGTGATTTTGCAGAAGTTGGGAATGATGATAATGGAAGTGACGATGAAAGTCGTGATTCTGACTGTTCGATCCATCATCATACAGATGCCGATTTGGAACAAAGGCACAACAATGCAACAATGGATGAGGATGAAGATGATCATGACAATAATGTACCGATGAATGAAGATGCCCTTCCCATAAAAGCCGAAGAAAGACTTCATGAAGTGCTCCCATTCTATTCCACCAGCTACCCAGAAGTAGAAGGAGATTCACTGTATCGATAAAGTTCAGGTTTGAGCAGGAGAATAATTTATGATGATGCGAAAGGTAATCTTTGTAAGGGCCAAGTCTTTGACAACAAACTCAGCTTGCAAGCAGCGGTGAAAAACTACCACGTGCAGCATGCACGGCGCGAGTTTAAGGTCATAATTAGGAATCCGAGGGTGTACGCTGTAGAATGCAAAAATGGATGCCCTTTTAAACTGCGGGGAGCTTTGTTGAAGAATACTAACTTTTGGAAAATTACAAGGTATGAAGGGACACACACATGTTTTGCAGAAGATTGTTCTAAGAACCACTTTAACTTGGACATAAACACGATTGCAAATGAAATTCTACCTGAAGTTAGGAAGGATCCATCATACAAAGTCGGTCTAATTGTTCTAACAGTGCAGAAAAAATGGAAATTTGATATTTCATATGGGAAGGCTTGGTACAGTTTGCGTCGTGCAAATGAGATTATATACGGGACGTGGGAAGAGTCCATTACAAGGTTGCCTAAATTTTTGGGAGCAATGAAGAAGTGGAATCCGGGGACGGTTGTTGAATGGCGGCACAAAAATCCCAATCAAAATCCAAAAATGTTGAAATTTATGTTTTGGGCGTTCAAGCCATGTATAGATGGATTCTGACATTGTCGACGAGTCATGTGTGTTGACGGGACTCATGTGTATGCACGCCACAAGGCGAAGATGTTATGCGCATCAACTCTGGATGGAAATCAGAACATTTTGCCTATAGCATTGGCTATTGTGGAGAATGAGTCCAACGAGTCTTGGTTATGGTTTCTGCAATTGATCTGCAAACATTTTTTGATGCCTGATGAAGGTGTTTACCTTATTTCAGATCGTCATAAGAGCTTATTAAATGCTACTCAATATATGCCCGCGTTTACCCTTCCACTGGGAGCTCAATTCATGTGACTTTAATGCTCATAGATAAAGCCATGTAGGAACTCCGTTATGCGGCAGGTATGGCACATAACCAACGAAAGTTTGACCAAGCAATGGAGCTTATTGGCAATAAGGATCCAGTTGTGTTGAATTATCTGAAAGTTATCCTACGAGAAAAGTGGACACTGGCATATGATGGAGGGATGCGCGATGGCATTATGACGACGAATATGGGAAAAAGCTTAAACAATGTGTTGAAAGGTACTTGACATCTTCCACCCACATCAATTGTTGAGTGCACATTTTATCGTATTGTCCAATATTTTGCTAATCGAGTGCGAATGGCTCATGCAATGAGGGCACAACCTTCACCACATATGCGTATAAAATGTACAATGAGTGGGACAAAAAATCTACAAATCACTGGGCAGAAGTTTTTTCTTAGCAGCATGAGACAGGTCACATTAAAACGGACCGACAGATCGGGTCCGATAATCATCATTACTCGGTCGACATCAAAGCTAAATATTGCTCTTGTGGAAAATGGACTCTTCATCGAATTCCGTGCTCACATGCAATAAAAATATGTACAAAATTAGGGATTAGGTCGACTGAGCATGTTGAAAAATATTATTTGACCTCCGAATATTTGAAAACATACAAAGGGAGGTTCTACCCGTTGTTGGAATCACATTATTGGGATACTCTCAATTTTGAATTGGTCCATGACCCTGATCTAAGGAAGCCACCTACTGTAGGCTGGCAATGGAGCACTCGCCTTCACAATGAGATGGACTGGGCAGAGTTAGACTCAGATTAGAGTCAAAGAAAACAATTTTATGTTATAAAAAACCTATTTTTTTTTAATTTTCTGGCTTGTATTTGGCATATTTCTGTGCGTTTTTGGGCTACGACTTGAACAGATATGGATATTTCAGGTCATGTTATGGAATTTGTAAACACGTAAGTTTTGGCTCATTTGGATGCCCGAGTGAAGAGATATGGCCACGCAAAACACGGCCGTTTGGAAAGTTTTATGTTAAAAAACTGTTTTTTTTTAATTTTAATTTTTGGCTTGTATTTGGCATGTTTATGTGCGTGTTTGGGCTATGACTTGAACATAAAAGTTGCAGTTCATGTTATGAAATTTGTAAAAACGTAAGTTTTGGCTCATTTGGATGCCCGAGTGAAGAGATATGGCCACGCAAAACACGGCCATTTGGAAAGTTTTATGTTAAAAAACTGTTTTTTTATTTTATTTTCTGGCTTGTATTTGGCATGTTTATGTGCGTGTTTTGGCTACGACTTGAACATAAAGGTTGCAGGTTATATTATGAAATTTGTAAACATGTAAGTTTTGGCTCATTTGGATGCCCGAGTGAAGAGATATGGCCACGCAAAACACGGCCGTTTGGAAAGTTTTATATTAAAAAACTATTTTTTTTTTATTTTCTGGCTTGTATTTGGCACGTTTATGTGGGTGTTTGGATTACGACTTGAACATAAAAGTTGCAGGTCATGTTATGAACTTTGTAAACAAGTAATTTTTGGCTCATTTGGATGCCCGAGTGAAGAGATATGGCCATACAAAACACGGCCGTTTGGAAAGTTTTATGTTAAAAAACTGTTTTTTTATTTTTTATTTTCTGGCTTGTATTTGGCATGTTTATCTGCGTGTTTGGGCTACGACTTGAACATAAAAGTTGCAGGTCATGTTATGAACTTTGTAAACACGTAAGTTTTGGCTCATTTGGATGCCCGAGTGAAGAGATATGGCCACGCAAAACACAGCCGTTTGGAAAGTTTTATGTTAAAAAACTGTTTTTTTTTTAATTTTCTGGCTTGTATTTGGCATGTTTATGTGCGTGTTTTGGCTACGACTTGAACATAAAAGTTGCAGGTCATGTTATGAACTTTGTAAACAAGTAAGTTTTGGCTCATTTGGATGCCCGAGTAAAGAGATATGGCCATGCAAAACAGGCCCATTTGAGTTGAATAAAAATAATTATGTTCATTTTTTCCCCCTTTTTTAGCTCAGAATAAAAAACTAATTTTTCAAATTAGTCAATATTAACAAATAATTCATTGAAATTACAATACAATAAAAAAGTATTTATTCAAAACACACCCCATTGACGCTCTTTCTCAACAATAATTACGTAAATTTATTTTATTTTCTGGCTCAGAATAACAAACGAATTTTGCAAATTAGTCAATATTAACTAACAATACTAATTTTGCAAGAAAGTATTCACTTTATTCATCTTCATCTGACTTGTAGTAGTCTGATCTGTATGAAGGATGAGTCAAAACATTTCGTATTTCACGACGTGTGAGTCTTTGGCCTTGTGCGAATGCAAGTTCTTCTGCAAGTTCAAGCATGTGATATCTACAACGACGTAAAATCATTTTGTTGTTTTCGATTCTTATTCTCGAATCAGCCCTCCTACAATTTTCTTCACCATCTCTAGGCATCATCAAAGATCTACGTCGTGGAATTCGCACGCTGAGTCTTCGAAGATCATTAACCAACACCTCAAATTCGAGCACCCGATGAGCCCATTATCTTCTGAGCCCACAATAATACTCAATAGGGTCCTCACTGACCAACTCCTCGTAGTCATCGTTTCTTTCTACTAACAACCATGTTTGTTGATGTCTAGAGTTGTGATTATCTCCCGTTTTCGTGTTGAATCTCAAAATAATGTAACGTGAAGTGATTTGTGTTGTGAAGTCGGTATATATACAAAGGGGGTGAACTACTGTATTCGAAAGTTGTAGTCACGGGTTTTGCATTTTTGTCTGCATTGTTTGTAGTCACGGGTTCGTCATTTTTGTCTACATTGTTTGTAGTCACGGGTTGGTCATTTTTGTCTGCATTGTTTGTAATCACGGGTGTTGCCTTTTTGTCTGCATTGTATTCGGAATTATGAGTATATATACAAAGGGAGTGAACACCAATCTCAACAATAATTATTAAAAATGGAGCCGTTTAGAGCCCCAAAGTTGTATTACAATCCTGGTGATATTTTTCGTGCCATGTGTTAGGAAATTTCATGTTAGATGTTTTGATGATGACAAGATAGGATTTAATGTTATACCCTAAAAATAAAATGTAAGTTTTCATTTTTCATAGAATGATGTATAAGCGTTTGAAAGTTGTAATTTATTATAGGCTTGTAATTTTTATCTTTGTAGAATTTAGACTAAGTCTTAGTGACTAAATCGTTAGTAGAATTCTAGATGAGTCTATTAGAGAAGAAGTTGAAGACCAGCGTCTGAAGTTAACCGGAGATGAAGATTTTCTTCTTAGCGTCTGTCAAACGCTAAAAGATCTCATTTCAGGATTTATGGATCAAGCGCTGGAAATCCCTCAAGCGACTTGTGTCAGAATCACCTGAAATAAATCCTCAAGTCATGAAGGACTTAAATGCAATCATTCAACAGGCATTTATTTCCAACGAGAATTAAATTCAAAATGCATTAAATGCCTGATAAGAGCATTAATTGTGATAAGCTAATGTGACTTGTGGACAAGCCACCTTTTGACCAGACTGTCAGGAAATTCAGAATTTCAGCTGCTCCCGTCCAATCGGCTTCAGCGAACTTTCAGGAATGTCAGAGAAAATGTATACTCATGCGCCCAGTGAGAGGCACGCTCCTACATGTGTCCAACGGACAGATCCCAAGAAATTGCCTATAAATACCTTACCCCAGCAAACCCTAAAAATATATACAGAGATATACAATTTCTATAAGAGACAATTACGTACAGACACAAGAAAAACTTGCTGAGAAAAAGCTCAGAAACTTCATAGCCAAATCTTTCAAGCTTTTTATCTACATTCCAGACAGTCACAAATATCTCAAACATCTTCCAAAGAAGAAATTCAAATTCCAACTGAGATATTCCAAGTTGTTTGATCTTTTCAAAAACAAACAAATCCCTAGTGACAAACCTCAACCTTTCATCTGAGTGAGAAAAATTGTTGAATCCTTTCAGGCAGTATTTCTGAGTGAGAGAAGCTTGAAGAAAACGATCTTCATTGGTGCTGAAATCTGTGTGATCAAGGAGCCCAAGATCATTTTCACCCCTTTACTATTGTGTAAAAGATTCTGTGTGACTCTTCGAAAATTATTCTAGTAAATTCTTCCAAGTGAAAAAGGAGAAGAAGGACGTAGCTGGGATTATACCACCCAGTGAACCTTATATATCTTGTGTCATTGACCTTATTTGTCTTATTACTACTATTATGACATCATTTATCTTTGAAATAGACAAGTTAAAGTGCAAAGCAATTAAATTAACTAAAAGAACGTTAGAACTCATTTCCGCTGTGCTAACCCTGATTAAGCGATCCAAGCGTTGCCCTACTTTGGTAAACTGCTAAAATCACTAAGTCTAAGTTAACTTTTTCTGAAGCGTCTGACCCAAGCGCTCAGTCATCCAAAGCGTTCAAACCTTTAAAGTGATACGAAATTTCTGAAGTCGAAAAAGATTTCAGGGTCTATTCAACCCCCCCCCCCCCCCCCTTCTAGACCCTTTCGTATGCCACTTGGGACCACCAAGTGGTATCAGAACTGTTGAAGTAGAAACCTGAGCGTTTTCGAGCGTAACTGCTTGTTCAGATCCATTTTTTTTAAAATTTAATCACTTTTAAAAATCTCTCTTTAAAACATCTCATTATGGCTTTTAACAAAATGCCTAAGTTGGTAGAATCAAACTATGATTCTTGAAAACTTAGAGCATTCGCATATTTATGTTCGTGCGATAATGAAATGTGTGATGTAATTACAGATGGCCCCATTCAGATTATGAAAGTTGTAACTCGAGCCCCTAGAGCGACCGAGGCTACTCTAGATGGTTATGTCGAGAAACCTAAGATAGAGTGGACGCCAGAGGATAGAAAAAGAGCTAATCTGGATAATATTGGACGAAGTGCACTTTACTCAGCGTTAGGAGATAACGATGCATTATTCAACAAGATCAAGCAATGTAAAACTTCCAAAGAAATATAGGATAAGTTGGCCATTGTGTACGAAGGTTCAGCACAAATGAAGGAGAACAAGCTCTCCATAGCCATGCAAAGATTCGAGCATTTCAAAATGCAGCCCAGTGAGACGCTAGAACAATTGGACACAAGATTCACCTTGCTCATTACTGAGTTAGCGTCATTAGACAAAGAATTGACCAACAAGGAAATGGTCAACAAGATTTTCAGAAGTCTTCCAAGTAAATACTTGATCAAGACAGTTGCTATGAGAGAATCACAAACTTTGGAGACTCTTACTCCAGAACATGTGTTTTCAGAGTTAAAGGCATTCAAATTCGAATTGGGTGAAGTCAGTTGATAAGAGGTGTTTTTACGTGTTTTTAAGCCCCTTTGCGTTTATGTTTTAGGTTCATTTATTGCTTGATTATTGCCACATGTGCGTTTAATCCATGCATTAAGTGATTTCAGGCCTTAAGTGGATACATTCGAAGAATGGGCTGAAAAACGACGTATAAAACAAGTTTAGGCCAAGTTGCTTCACACCTATGCGCCCAAGCGCCCCTCCAACCACGCCCAGGCGCAGCTGACATCCAGTTCCGAGGATTTGCTTCGCACTCCCGCGCCTAGGCGCCATCATAGCTACGCCTGGGCGCCGATTTCGCAACACTTACCACGGTTTAAGGCTATTTCTGTACATTTAGAGACCTAATTGGACAAAGTTTCCTTCTACAAAGTTGTAGATCTATGTCTTAGCTTCACGTGGGAACTTGAATCATCCAAATCGGAGGTCTTTGGAGAGATTTATGAAGGAAATACGATTGTTGCCCAGGAAAGCAAGAAAGCTGTCTAGACTTCGCACATCCGCGCCTAGACGCCAAAACACCCACGCCGGGGCGCCGATACCTCCGACATTTGATTCCTTTTAGCCAAAAGTTCAGCATTTTAGGTGGAAGGGAATCATTTAAAGCCAAGAGGTCAGCACATGTGTTGAGGGGGTGCCTTAGTTGTATTTCTTGATTGGCATGCTTTATAGGAATTGTTTATTACATGCTTGATGGGTTTTTGAGTTTAAAAAGGCGAAGAGAGTCTAAAAGGAGAAAACACAAGGGGGAGGGCAGCCGGCCATCATCCTTCCCCCATCAATCATTCATCATTTTCAATTCTTCACCAATCATCATTCTTTGAAGTTTGCTAGGAAGAGGAAGAAGGAAAAGAGCTAGAGATTTGAAGCCACAATCAAGGATCCATCTTGAATCACACTTGAGGGAGTTTTTAATTGTTTTTCATTACATTTTATGCTCATGATTATGTATATGACAACATTAGATTCTTTTAAGCCATTGATGATGAGCTAATTTTGTAGAACTAGGGTCATGTAAGGCCAAATTGTGATTTATACTTATAATAGAGGATTGTTGTGATTACTCTTATATTGTTATGTGATGTGAATTTGTGTTTTTTGCCTATCTTGCATATACTTGATCACTACATGTTAGAATCTTATGCCTAGGTTAATATTTCGGGAGAAAATGGACTTAGGGTGCAAGAAATTCACATCATGACCCGCAACTAATGAGGAATTGCCCTAGACATAGGTAAAGATTCCCGGGTGAAGTTATTCGATTCTAATCGAGTGAACTCTAGTACGTTAATGCATGTTTAGTGGTTAGATTTCCGGATAGGAATATTTGGGAAATCACGATCCAAGCATAGGAGTTTATACGCGAGACATCGGTTATTCTCTACCTTAGGAGTTTTCACCATAACAATATAAGAGTAATTCTCCAACAAAAACCTTTATAAGTATATTTGATCAATTTGGACCTAGCATGTGCCTTAGTCTCTCTTTATAGTTTGTGTAAAATCAATTGTGTAATCTTGTTCTTATTGTATGCATTTTACCTCTAATTTACTTTAATTATATTTGTTCTTTATCATTACAAATCATAAACTAAAATTCAAGTCTCCGTGGTTCGACAACCCGGACTTTTCGTCCACACTTATTACTACACACGACTAGTGCACTTGCTATCATAGCACGTTAGTTATTAGCGTGTCATCAGTGACACAACAACTTCAGCGACTGAATCAAGAGCTTTAATCGTAACCACCAAAAATAAGGGTAAAGCGGTTCATGAGGTTAAACCAGTGGAATCAAATGAAGAAAAGGAAATGGCTTTATTAGTCAAGAAATTCAAGAAATTTCTAAGATATGAAAAGAGAAATCCTATTGGACAAACTTCATTTCAAACTCCTCCCCCAACACCAGCGCCTCAGTATCAAGCGCTAGTGTACTCAGCACCTCAACCAGTTGCGCCAGTTCCATATCAAGCGCCTCCATCGCCTACACAGAATCTCTCAGCGCCAGTTGGATCAAAGCGATTATCCACTGAACAAAAAATGAAAACTAACTTGTGTTATAATTGTAGAAAACCAGGGCACTACCAGGTAAATTGCCCTTATCCAAATGTGTCTAAGCCCACAAGGCAAGACTATGTGGATAGAACCCAACTCAGGAGCAACCTTCGCCAACAAGGTTTGCTAGCGGAATCTGAACTATTTCCCGCACCTGAAGAGGATTTGGAATCATCAGATGAAAGCAGTGATGATGAGCCTACAAGCGACTCAGCGTTGATCTGTCTCATGGCAAGAGAAGATGAAGCGTTTGACAAATCGCTACCAGAGGTAACCAATGAATTATCTCATCCTCTTTCTTATGATGAATTACTTGACAAAGTTAATGAATACTATAAAGATTGTCAAGAGGCCGCCAAAATATATCAAAATGATCTCGCTATTATCTCATCACTCACAAGAGATAAAGTAACCCTCAAAGCAGAGTTGAAAGTTCAACAACAATGCATTGAGAAGAACCAATCACTTGAGAGTGAGATTATTCAATTGAAAAGCGATCTTGATATTTTCATGTATTTGGTTCAAAATGCTTCATTCATAATAATGGATCCCACAGCCTAAAGACTTTTGATCCTAAAGCGGATGAGGGAATCTTTCTAGGCTATGCCAAGAATGGAAAGAGTTTTCGCATCCTAAATAAGATCAAATCAAAGGTTGAAGAATCCATTCATGTTGTGTTTGATGATGCTAACCAACAACCGAGGAAGGTTAATCCTGATGATGTAGGAATTGAAGATCTTGCCCAACAAGCATCACAAATTAATCTCAATGATGATAGTGATGATGACGCTGATGATGAGATCCTTGTGCCTATTTCTAAGGTTACTCGTGAGGTTACAAATGATGATAAAGTCAAAATCGTTGATGATCATGAAGAGAATAATCATCAAGAGCAAACTGGAACTGTGAATGATGAAGCGACTGCGCCAGAGACCAATAGGGATCAAGAGATTGTTGACCAAGAGTCTCTCAACCCCTTCCAACCAGACCGTAAATGGCTTAGAAACCATCCACTAGAGCTAGTAATTGGAGATATGGAAGCACCTGTTAGAACTAGGTCAGCTACAATTAATGAGGCCATGTTCGCAAGTTTCTTATCTCAAATGGAACCAAAGAAAGTGGATGAAGCGCTCAGTGATTCAAGTTGGGTTGAAGCAATGCAAGAAGAGCTTAACCAATTTGAGAGAAGCAAGGTTTGGACGCTAGTACCAAGGCCAACTCATCAAGGAGTCATTGGGACTAGATGGGTTTTTAGGAACAAGATGGACGAAGATGGCATTGTTATAAGAAACAAAGCCAAACTAGTCGCTCAGGGTTATTGTCAAGAAAAGGGAATTGATTTTGATGAGACATACGCCCCAGTAGCCCGTCTTGAAGCGATTCGTATGTTCCTAGCGTTTGCCGCATTCAACAAATTCACGGTGTATCAAATGGACGTGAAGAGTGCATTCTTGAATGGTAAACTCCAAGAAGAAGTCTATGTGGAGCAACCTCCAGGATTCATCAACAACCATGGCAAAAGTATGATCTATAAGCTGGGTAAGACACTCTATGGCCTTAAACAAGCACCAAGAGCATGGTATGACACTCTCTCTATCTTCCTTATAGGTAAAAACTTTTCAAAAGGCAGCGTTGGCACAACGTTATTTAAAATTACCCATAATGTAGATATTCTCTTAGTCCAAATTTATGTTGATGATATTATATTTAGTTCTACAAATAAGTGATTGTGTGAGAAATTTTCGAAAATGATGCAAGATCAATTTGAAATGAGCATGATGGGTGAATTAACTTTCTTCTTAGGATTACAAGTTAAACAACTCCCTAATGGAATATTTATAAACCAAGTTAAATATACAAAAGATATGATTAAGAAATTTGGTATGGAAAATGCATCATCTTCAAAAATTCCGATGAGCCAAATGCTTAAGTTAGATAAAGATGAAAGTGGTAAAAAATTGATATCACTAACTATAGAGGTATCATTGGATCACTTCTTTATCTTACCGCTAGTAGACCAGATATTATGTTTTCGGTATGCATGTGTGCACGCTTTCAAGCTGATTCTAGAGAATCACACTTAAATGCTGCCAAGAGAATCCTTAAATACCTAAAAGGCACACAAAATGTGGGCTTATGGTATCCACGGGACTCTCCTTTTGAACTAATTGGTTATTCAGACGCAGATTTTGCAGGATGCAAAATAGATAGGAAAAGTACTAGTGGTACATGTCAATTTCTAGGTGATAAACTAGTTTCGTGGCATAGTAAGAAACAACAATCCATAGAGACTTCTACCGCTAAGGCAGAATATGTAGCCGCTGGGAGCTGTTGTGCGCAAATTCTTCGGATGAGGCAACAACTTAGAGACTATGGAATTATCCTAGGTCCTACCCCAATCCATTGTGATAACCAAAGCGCTTTAGCTATGACCCAAAATCCTGTCCTTCATTCTAGAACTAAACACATTGACATTAGATACCATTTCTTGTGTGACCATGTTCAGAACAAAGATATCTCCATGCACTTCATTAGAACTGACAAACAATTGGCAGATATCTTCACCAAAGCACTCAACAAACAACGCTTTCTCACTTTGAGAAGTGAATTAGGTATGATTGATTTAAACGCTTAAATCATAAAGCATCATATGTAAATAGGTATATAACTTAGGGGGAATCCACCTTATGTTTATATCTAAAGCGTTTTGACAAAATCTGAAATAAGTCATCAATTTTAGGGGGAACTTTAAAATTGTACTTATAACAAGTTATAAGCGACTATGATAAAAAAATGATTTAAAATTATATGCATTAATCACTAGCGCTTATCTTTATGCATGACGAAGTCAATCTCTAAATAAAATTGTCATTTCTAATTTCAAGCGATTGACTTTACCACAAACTTTACAAAATTAAATTTTGTTCTCCAAAAGTCTTAAGCGTTAAAGAAATTCCCACGATAACGCTAAGAAAATTATTTTAAATCATGCATAGTTTTCATCGATAAAAGGATCACGTGTGGATAAGTATAAAAGATTAGAATTGATAACTACCCACACGTGTCTATCAAATCAAACTGACGGTTATTGACATTTATTTAAAACCAAGACAGTTCAGGTCTGCACGAGTCTGATTACGTGTCAGTATACTATCAGGCGCGTGTATTTCACGCTGAAAATTTCAAATCTTTTCAAACGTTTTTCAATTAATTTGGTAACTGCGGATCCCAAAATTTCGCACTCTTTGGTAACTGATAAACTATTTTACCGCACTTTTTGCATCCGTATTTTCCTAAAACGTATCAGAATTGACTCCTTTCAAAATTCAAACTCTTTGACTGTCCACGTGTCAACATCGTAACCATTGAAAAGTTAATTTTTGCCTCTATTTAAACTCTTCAAGGTCTTTACAGTCAGATTTTATCACTCTCACAAATTCTCTCTACTTTAAAAATCTTCATCTTTCTCAAGGCAAATATTTCTCTCTCAAAAAGCTTTCAAACTTTCAGCAATGGCACCCAAAGTTGCAAAATCTTCCAAATCATTCAAGTCTGCTACCGGAAAAACTTCCCGTGCTGAAAAATATGTCACTGTTAAAGCCGGATTTCTGGTTAACTGGGACTATCTGTTTGAAAACCAGAACTTTCCTCTTCGAACGATTCTTCCACTCGTTCAAGAATCTGGTTTGAGAGATATGATCTCTACTATTTTCAACTACTTTGAAGATGAATCTCTCTACTTTTTCAACAATGCCCAGATTTCTGAAGACGGCTATTCCATATCCTGCGTCTTCCCCTTCGCTAAAGAAACTTTTGTTCTTACCCCTTCCTTGATTTCTTCATTGTTGGTGTTACCCAATGATGGCTCTGAGGTGGAACATGTCAATCTCGGAGATGCTACAAAAGTCTGGGAATTGGTCAAGAAGGAAGATGTTGTTACTGCATACGAGCCGAATTTCAAGAAGAACGACATGAAGGGAGAATATGTTATTCTCGCGGATATATGCTCAAAGATGATCGAATGCAGGAAAGGGACATTCGATAAAGTTACAAATCTACAGTACAAGATGATGGTGGCCATTCTGACCAAATTGAAGGTAAATTGGTCTCTCTACGTTTTTAATCGCTTCAAGGCAGCGATGGCCAAGTCCATGAATCCCAAGCTTTATGGGATTGTGCTAAGTCGTATTCTTAGCGCTTGCGGTTATACAAACTCTTCAGGCAAGAAGATTCCAGCGACAAAATTCTATGGAAAGAAAATGATCCGTGAGGTGCAAAAACCAAGGAAGATAGGTGGTGCAGCTGTTCCAAAAGAAGAGCATGAGCGACTTCGTGCTTTAGGAGTTGTTCGTAGTGATGATGAATATCAAGCGTCTTCCTCTTCATCCGAAGAAGAAGTGGTGGTCAAGCGACCTAAGAGAAAGATAGCTCTCAAAGTCGCTGAGCCATCCAAGCCAGCAAAGAAACAGAAGCCTGAACCCAAGAAAAAAAAGCCAGAGCCCAAAAAGAAGCAGAAGATCCCTTCTCCTTCTCCCTCTCCTAAATCTCCTTCGCCTCCTCCAGCGTTTATCTTTTCCGTTCCGCAGCCTCCTCTAGCGCTTCAGCGAAACCAACGCTTAGAGAGTCAGTGAGCATTCCTCCTTCTGACGCTGTTCCAGAAATCAACTCAGATCCTCAAGCTGCTACTCAATCTGAGAAGCTTCCTAGTTTTCAGGCACAATGTCAAGCGGATATTCAATATGTTCTCAACACCCTTGAAGAATTAGATATCCGCATTCGTGCTAATCCTATAACTTCTTTTCTCGACTTAGATCCAGAAGAAGTTGTTCCAGAGCCTGAGGAACCTGTCCCAGAAATAGATCAAGCGACTGAAATAGTCGACGATATTCCTCAGGGTAAGCAATTTTGTCTTTTCTATCTTTCTATTTAGTGGAATTTTTTCTTGCTTTTCTCAATCGCTTACATGTATCAGCTCAAGATGTACCTCCATAGGCACCAATCGCTGATGCCCCTCTTTCATCCGAGATTCCAGTTGAAGTGGATGTGGATATGGCAACTGTTGTGGATATCGCTAAGGAAACATCTCAAGCCCTTCCTGACGCTGAAACATTATCAGCCAATGAAGCGACTTTAAACCCTGAGCGGTCGATAGAAGTGGCCCCCATCCCAACAGAAGCGATTGCCATTATTCCTACGCCAACGGGACCTCCTCCTCGTGTCATCGATTTCTTCCCACGCGGATACACTCTAGATGTTGAATTTTACTATGCCGCCAGAGAACGAGACACTCAAACGCTTGCCGAGTTGGAAATACAATTTCAAACAACTCTCCATCGGCCTGATTTGTCCAACTCTCTCAAGTTTGAAATCTTCGAGCGTATTGCCGATCTAGGACTATACAACTTGGAGCGTCTTCAATCACGCTTCGAGTATATTCGTCGTCCAGTTTTCAACAGAGCCGACTTTGATCTTCACCGTTCCAATTCAAACGGTCACTCGGCCGAGTCCTTTTATCCTCAGCGAAACAAATCCGGTCAACTCGTGGATAGAAGATGAGGCTCGTGAATATCTAGCCAGATTATGGGCTGACGATTATGATGAAGAGACGGAACGTTTTGAGAAGTTGTTTGCTGCTAACAAAGAGCAAAAAAAAACGGACAAACTTGGAAAACGGTGGATGATGAATACAGCCAGGTGGGCTGAAGAATTTGTTCTTCACTTCTACACCATTGAAGAACTGATCAGATATCCATTTTTGTTCGAATTTGGAATAGCGTCAGATTATGCTAAAGAATTTGGAATAGACGACGAGGTTATGCAACCTTTTTGCTTCAACAACGTCAGATTATTGCAGGGAATGTTAGCGCTTTTCCACGATATAGACAACCAATCGAAAGCTACATTCGCCAGTAACTTGCCTTATACAGCCAAGGTGGACGCTACGTTTTGCATCCTGGTGTCGGGTTTGTTCAACGAGTCTTTCCTGACCTAAATAAAGACGCTCCATTAAGTAAAAAACCTCTTCTTCCAGGTCAGAGTCAAATTCGTGTGGATGTTTCAAATGAACACGCTGAGTTCGCTGAGTTCCACAAAGCAATGAGAGCAATGTTTGAAAATGCCCAAGCGCTGGACATCAGTTTCAATCACTTTTCCGGGTGTTACAATTTTCGAGGATATACTCTTCACCCCGTGCTCTTTAGTGAATCCAATATTCAAGTGGCCAAGATAATCTCGCTAATTAGGCCAGTGGACCAAGAAGCAGCTCAAGCGCTCATGCCTTTGATTTTGGACTTCTTCAACTGTTATACTTCAGGGATTGCTTTACCGGAAGGTGAGCAACTTGCACTAAGTACCGAAGAGCGCGAAGACGCTATTTTCTTTATCCCGCAATCTAGCTGGATCAGTCCAAGGCATGTGATGGAAGCCTTTGGCCCCCTCTGGGTCATTGGTCTTAGAGAACCTTCTCCCTCTATCCAAATTATAGAAGAAGAAAGTGTTCCTACTAAGGATGACGCTCAACTCCCAGATCCCTCTAGCGCCCCAGTGGTCGAGCCCCCAGCGATTGCAGATCCTATCATGGATCGAGCGATTGAAGAAGTGCACGCTGAAATTGCTCAAGCACCTGAAGAACCTTTTATCAGAGATAAATCCAAAGGTAAGGCTGTAGTTTCAAAATCTTATGGACATCTCTCGTCCCCAGAGCGTACTTTTTCCGATTTAGATTCTGAGAGCGATTCAGAAGCCAGAGACTTCAGATAGGCAGTCCGGAACTCGCTTACCAACATTGAGGGTTCCTGCTCCAAGATCTTTGAGGCTGCTAATAGACATATCCGCATAGTTTCGGATACGCGAAGTCGTGATATTGGCAACGCTGCAAATAAAAGCACTATTGCTATCATGCAAAGCATATCACCTCTTATCGCTGAGCTCTCATCTGAATTCAACCATCACTTAGCTCAGAGCGCCCTGGCCGATACTGAAAGACACGCTTCATCCGATGTCTCCGTTCAGAGTGTCGCTCAACAAGTTGCTCTTCTCGTCGAAGAAGTTAGACTCTTGCGCCGAGATGTCACTGAACTCAAGAACTCCCTTGATAATGTCAAGAAGGGGGAAGATAAAGAAAAGTCCAAAGCGATTTCCAAGACAGATAATAAACAGTGGCGTTCATTGTTCGAAGAATTAGTAAGCATTAAGAAAATGCTATCCAAGAAAAGAAAGCCAAGGTATTATCTCGGAAAGTACGCACTTCCAGAATTGGACCCCGAGTTCTTAGAAAGTATGGGATTTTCTGCTTATGCCAAAACGCTACAACGACTTATCAATTGGAGACCGTCAAATGATCGACAAAGAGATATCTATCACGACTTAATTCGTGAACTTGGTATTCCACCAAGGGACTGGACGGAAAGGTTGTTAGAACTAAATGAAAGCGCCAGACTTCGTAGACATGATTATGATGAAGTTCAACATACGACAATGATCGATATTTATCGTCTCCTGTTGGAACTAGCATTAGAAGTTCTACAAGGCGAAGAAAGAGCGAAGCGACAGAAAAAGTGATTGGTTTCCTTTTATGTTTTATCCTTCTTTTTTGTTTTATCTTTTTTATTTATGGTTTTCCTTTAGTGTAAACCATGTATGCTTTAAATTCTTTCAATAAATGAATGTTTTAACGCTGAAACATCTTGTTGAAGCTAATTTAACTTTAGCTAACTTTACTAACTTTTCAAACGCTAACTTATATTCCTTTGGGCCTTTTCTTTTAAGTAACTCTTAAATTATAAAAGAGTTATAAGAGTCTTGACACCATCAAAAAGAGGGAAATTGTTAGGAAATTTCATGTTAGATGTTTTGATGATGACAAGATAGGATTTAATGTTAGACCCCAAAAATACAATGTAAGTTTTCGTTTTTCATAGAATGATGTATAAGCGTTTGAAAGTTGTAATTTATTATAGGCTTATAATTTTTATCTTTGTAGAATTTAGACTAAGTTTTAGTGACTGAATCGCTAGTAGAATTCTAGGTGAGTCTATTAGAGAAGAAGTTGAAGACCAGCGTCTGAAGTCAACCGGAGATAAAGATTTTCTTCTTAGCGTCTGTCAAACGCTAAAAGATCTCATTTCAGGATTTATGGATCAAGCGCTGGAAATCCCTCAAGCGACTTGTGTCAGAATCACCTGAAATAAATCCTCAAGTCATGAAGGACTTAAATGCAATCATTCAACGGGCATTTATTTCCAACAGAAATTAAAATCAAAATGCATTAAATGCCTGATAAGAGCATTAATTGTGATAAGCTAATGTGACTTGTGGACAAGCCACCTTTTGACCAGACCGTCAGAAAATTCAAAATTTCAGCTGCTCCCGTCCAATCGGCTTCAGCGAACTTGCAGGAATGTCAGAGAAAAGGTATACTCACGTGCCCAGTGAGAAGCACGCTCCTACATGTGTCCCACGAACAGATCCCAAGAAATTGCCTATAAATACCTTACCCCAGCAAACCCTAAAAATATATACAGAGATATACAATTTCTATAAGAGACAATTACATACAGACACAAGAAAAACTTGCTGAGAAAAAGCTCAGAAACTTCATAGCCAAATCTTTCAAGCTTTTTATCTGCATTCCAGACAGTCACAAATATCTCAAACATCTTCCAAAGAAGAAATTCAAATTCCAACTGAGATATTCCAAGTTGTTTGATCTTTTCAAAAACAAACAAAACCCTAGTGACAAACCTCAACCTTTCATCTGAGTGAGAAAAGTTGTTGAATCCTTTCAGGCAGTATTTCTGAGTGAGAGAAGCTTGAAGAAGACGATCTTCATTGGTGCTGAAGTCTGTGTGATCTAGGAGCCCAAGATCATTTTCACCCCTTTACTATTGTGTAGAAGATTCTGTGTGACTCTTCGAAAATCATTCTAGTAAATTTCTCCAAGTGAAAAAGGAGAAGAAGGACGTAGCTGGGATTACACCACCTAGTGAACCTTATATATCTTGTGTCATTTACCTTATTTGTCTTATTATTACTATTATTACATCATTTATCTTTGAAAGAGACAAGTTAAAGTGCAAAGCAATTAAATTAACTAAAAGAACGCTAAAACTCATTTCCGCTGTGCTAACCCTGATTAAGCGATCTAAGTGTTGCCCTACTTTGGTAAACTGCTAAAATCACTAAGTCTAAGTTAACTTTTTCTGAAGCGTCTGACCCAAGCGCTCAGTCATCTAAAGCGTTCAAACTTTTAAAGTGATACGAAATTTTTTAAGTCGAAAAAGACTTCAGGGTCTATTCAACCTCCCCCCCCCTTCTAGACCCTTTCGTATGCCACTTGGGACCACCACCATGGGTCGTAGTTGGCAGTTAGATGATGATTACTATTACTCATTGAATCCCAATCAAAGATATTCAGAAAGATATTTGCGAACGATGGAAGATGAATGGCTTCATCGTGTCCAAGAATAAGACGGGCTTGTCGTGGATTGTCGTCAACGTCAAATTTGTTGCCCCGGACTAAGAGCCATACTCATGCCTCGTGTAACGCCACAGGAAAAAACTACAGCACTCAATAGGATTCGTGAGGAGAATAACAGGATGGTTATGCGTATGCAACGTCTAAATTACTAAGAAATTTCTCGAGAATACACATTATGTGGTAATGTGCAAGAAGCAAGAGCCCGGTGGGAGCTTAGTATAGGTCCTGAGTATCGATCAGACATTGAAATATCTAATGAGGAGAATAACTAGATTCCTGTCAATTAGTTTTATATTAATTCAATGTTCGTATTAATTTCGTAATTGTTTTGTCTTCAATTAAAATAATTATGTCAATAAAATTATATTATTAACATGCATTATCCAAAACACCACAAAAAAATATAAATACACAACGACTAAATAAACTATCTATGCTACCGATAACCCCGATGTCCACCTGTTCCACAATCTGGGGACCGCCTCGTCCTCGTAGACCTTCTCATATTTGCTTCTTCCTCACCATCATTGTACTCAACTGGTGATACATTAAATTGTACATGAGGCGGATGTGTAATTCTTTGATGTAGAGGTGCATCACTCCACTGCTCCATATCGAGATCAGTCAAATTCCATGTCGGCGTATTGATACCTTGTCCTTGATTATGAAAATTGACGGGCACATTAGTCACGGGTGATTGGGCCATGGTGGGAATGTAAACGTCGTTAGGGTTGGGACGAGGTTGAGCCGAGCTCGATCCTCCAGCATTAAATTGATCATGATAAGTCGAGCTCGATCCTCCGGCATAGAAGTGACTATGAAAACCTGAGCTTGATCCTCGAGCATTGAAGTGACCATGGAAAGCCGAGCTCGATCCTCCAGCATGTTCATCATCTACACGAACACCGGTGGCTACATTGCCACTACATGTGACCATATCCTGGATGATCTTCATTCTAGATTGCAGTTCCCTAATTGTCGTGGGATCACTAGTTTGGGCAATTTGTTCCATTGCATTTTGCACCTCTTCAATTTGGTTGAACTGAAAATAAAAAATAACAAATACTATCAACAAAAAAAAGTTCCTAAATAAATAACATTAAATTAACTATCAATGGAAAACAATACCAAATACTAACCACATTTTGCAATAGAGCGGCTGACCCGGCCTGGTGTCCTGCACCTCTCCTAGTCAATCGGGGTGAAATGTAACGACGAGTGATTCGGTCATACCACTCTTCGTATCCTTCGTCAGTCTGGTCTCCCCCCTCCTCAATATAGTGTCCAATCACAACGTACGATTGACGATTATTCCACAATGCAATTTCTCGAGCGTGTTTAGCCAACCAATTAGTCGTGGACTTACCCTTTCAGGTGACCCTCCCAACACGTCCAGGTGTGCGTGGAATATATTGGCGTATTCCGAACTGTCGAAGAACACGCTCGGGATGATGGTACTCTACGATGGAAAAGAACATCATCGGAACTGATGCTCGCCATACGTTATCATTCAAACATTGAGGTGGCAACTCGACAATGTCTGCATCGTTGAGGTTGTACGGTGTCCAAACAAACTGAAATACGAAAAAATGATTTAGAATATATTAGTAGGAGATAATTATAACTTCATAATAATTTGAAAAAAAACAAAAAATTCCCGACTCACATGTCCATCTGCCATCTGATCTAGACCATCTCTAATTGCCCGGACGTTGTGAGTGACTGAAGCAGTATTTGTAGTAGGTCGATACCAACTGTATGTGTGTACTAAGTTTATATCTTCAAACACAGTCAACCACACTACAGGAATAACATCTCCTGTGGTGTCGGCACACATCACACCCCCTAACAACAAAAGTGCCCAATAACGGGCTACCTGATCAACTAAAAATTCTTCAGATTGATCATTTATTTGGAATGGCGCACTCACCACATGGTTAGCAAGTTTTCGTACTGATATTCTATAACCGTGCTTGAAATCTTCTGGCGTTAAGTACAATCCTAATTGTTCATATACATATAAGACGTAACTTTTATATCCTTGGAACTGCCTATGTGCAACTACAGCCCTACCATCAACTGGTAGACCATATAAAACAACAACATCTTGGAGAGTTATCGTAGCCTCCCCGGTCCTAAAATGAAATGTATTTGTCTTTGGGCGCCATCTCTCAATTAGGGCCTTCACAAGGCCCAGGTCATTTGTAAAATGAGATAACTGGTATACCCTATAAAACCCAATCTCATCAAGCCTTACCTTAACGCGGTGATGTACAGGATGTCCAAAGGCAATCTCGAAATATGCAGCGTCAGCTCGCCGAACACGTTGAGTGAAGTCTGGATAATGAGCAACTATCTCAGATACATGATTGTCCTGATCATACAATACGCTCGGATCAACCGGTCCATATACATTACGCTCAGCCATCCTGCAGTTACATATCCACAACAATGTTAATTTACATTCTACGATATAAATTACATTTATATATTTAGTAAATTATATCTATTAATTCGAAATTGACATTATACCTAAAACTCAAAATTGACATTATATGTAAAATTCAAAAAAAAATATTAATTTCAATTTAAAGCATCGAATTTAAACATACTAATTTGAACTACTGATCGAATCTACACCTAACTGCTCCAAATTAAACCTATAAATTCGAACGTTTAGAAAACGCTTCCATACAATTCCAAATTAAACCAAACTATTCGAAATCAAACCTATAAATTCAAAAAAAATTACTAAACATTTCCAAAAAGATAGCAACCAATTTAAAATTAAAGCTAACTACTCCGAATTTGAAAATTATAGCAACTAATACGAACATTATACCAAACAATTGCAAAATATACCAACCTATTCAAAAATAAATCTAACTACTCGAAATTAAGCCTATTTATTTGAACTTATAGGTCCCAAACAATTCCAAATTAAACCTACCAACTAGAAATCAATCCTAACAATCCAAAATTAAACACTAAAAATACAAATTATACCGAACATTTCAACAATTATACCAACCAATTCCAACATTATACAAACAATTCAAAAATTATGCCCAATAATTCCATAATAACACTAAAAATTGACATTATACCTAAAACTCAAAATTGAGCCTCAAAATAAAAAATCAATCTACTAATTCAACAATTATACCAACCAATTCCAACATTATACAAACAATTCAAAAATTAAACCTACCAACTAAAAATCAAACCTAACAATTCAAAATTAAACACTAAAAATACAAATTATATCGAACATTTGAACAATTATATCAACCAAATCCAACATTATACAAACAATTCAAAAATTATACCAAATAATGCCAAAAATAACACTAAAACATAATACCTAAAACTCAAAATTGAGCCTCAAAATCAAAAATCAATCTACTAATTCGACAATTATACCAAATAATTCAAAAATAATACCAAAAAATCATAAAAAATAACATTAAAAATTGACATTAGACCAAAAAGTCAAAGTTAAACCTAAAGATAAAAAATCAACCGATTAATTTAATAATTATATCAACATATTTGATAATTATAGCAAAAATACAAAAATTTATCACTAAAAATTCAAATTTTGAATCCTAAATTACAATGTCATTACAATAGAAAAAAACCCATATATAAACTCTAAATTTAACAAAATTTAAATAATACCTTACGTTCTTGGTTCACGGAGAAAATTGGAGGCTAAATTTAGTCAAAAATTCGAGCTCAAAATAATGAAATTTGAAGGAACAAAATAGTGAAGAAATCGCGAGAGAGAGAGAGGAAGTGAGCAGTGAGCGTTTTTTGGCTGGAGGAGGAGCGTTTTTTACTGCTGAAATTTTTAAAAAAATTAAATTAAATGATGTTACGACATAACTTATGTCGTAACACGTTAATTTATTTATTTTTCAAAATAAATTAATGTGTTACGACATAGATCATGTCGTAACACTGCTCGTGTCAGCGGTCAACGCTGACGCTGACATGAGCAGTCAGCTTTTATATAAAAAAAAAAAATTGTGTTACGACATATCGTATGTCGTAACACATTAATTTCTTTTAAAAAAACATATAATATTGTGTTATGACATATTCCATGTCGTAACACAATATTTTTTTTAAAAATACATATAAAATGTGTTACGACATAGTATATGTCGTAACACAACTGTTACAACATACACTATGTCGTAACATACTAGATCCTGAATTCCCCCATTTTTTGGGGTATTTTCTGATTTTTTGTTTATTTTTATATTATTTATTTAATTTTCTCATCTTTACTCTTGAGTTTGCAAATTTTTTTTGTTTTATTTAATATAATTCCTGGAGACCATGAAGAAGGTGACGAGGCATTCAAGATGGAGACTTGAAGACCTTAATGTAGGGTATATGGTCCTAGTATAGGTTTAGTATAGTCATATAAAGGCTCGGGCGACCCTTTTTCTTTCTAGAAAATCTCCCAGCATGTTCACTACCCAAAAAAAAATGATTATTGTCAATATCAATATGCTATAGTGAAAAGTCCATTTGTCATGATTAAAACTAATTGACCACAACTTTGCTACGACTTTGGTCGTGGTATTTGCAAGCGTAGCCAAAACATTTACCATGACTTATAGCCATGGTCAATGTTTTGTTCATTGTAAAAACCAGATTGAAAAAAAGTGTTAGGTTAACATTTCTTCCACCACGGCTAGTTAGAGCTTAAAATAGCTAGCATTCTTTTTCACCACGATTAACTTTAGCGTGGCTGTATGAAACATCTACTATGACCAAGTTAGCCATGAGCTTAGACCCACGGTTTTAAGCCATGATATTTATTTTTATTGATAATACTCAATTTTCTTGTAGTGGTTCAATTATCTATATTTTTCCTTTTATGCTTTTGTTGCATGATCACTGAAACAAGATAACTAATATGGTGCAACCTTACGTGTGAGTTCCCTCTATTTAGTAAATTAAATCGTTTAAACAGAGTAATTTTGGGGAGGGTGTCCAACATTAATCCGGGCCTTCCATTAGTAACAATATAATGGCCTTGAAAATATTTAATATAATGGCCATGAGACGTGGGATATATTAATGTCTATAAAGGTGATTATATTGACTAGGCCTTTAACAGACTTGTTATTTGTAAATTAGAAATGCACATGGGAATTAAGTGGCCAAGAAATTGTTCATGAGTCATGGAGCGTTTGGATTGGGTAATTAGCCATAGAATTTAATGGGTTGAATTTAATATCGACAAGTGTATGGTCTCATATTCTTAGGACATACAGGAAAGGTGATGCAAATTAACTTGGGTCCTATATCAAATCTGTGGAAGAGGGTCGAGCCGCCTATCAAGTCATATGGACTCTTGTTCTTAGGGGGCATATGATGAGATTTCTTGGAGCCCAAACCCACTTGGTGAAAGAGCATGATAAAATAGTGATAGACAAGTGTACTTAAAGGTAAATTATATGTGCATATATTAAGACTAAATACTAATCTTATCAGTATCACTGTCCTTTTTTCACATAATTAAAATGGAAAAGACTTCATTCTCAGCTACCCTTAATACCAACAAATTAACTGGGCGTAACTATACAGACTGGATCTGAAACCTTATGATCGCTTTGCAGGCAATGGGACTCGACTATGTGTTGACTACACCAGCCGAGCTTGCATATGAGGCATTTGGGACTAGAGATGTTTGAGATGATCATGAGAAGTGGCGTAGGGATAACTTATATGTGCAGTGCATCATAATGGCCTCCATTATCAATGAGTTGCAAAATGTAGCACGCATCGACCATCCTTACTACACTGGAAGAGCTCTATGGAGCTGAGATATGTCAAGAGAGATATGATATCTCTCGAGAGTTATTCAAGGCTCGAATGGCTGAAGGAACCTCAGTCATTGAGCATGTGTTGAGGATTGATACCATGTACTAAGGAATTGGTGTTTCCAACATGATTTTGAAAGATGGCAGCGGGTCGGTTCTTGAGGATCCGGAACCGGAACCGAACAAATTTTTGCGACCCGGAATCGGAACCGAAACCGCTTATTGAAGGACTCGAAACCGCTAGACCCGCGGGTACCCGCGAGTATTGTTTTTATACTATCGCATGCGGGTACCCGCGAGAACCGGAACCGTGAGACTCGTGGGTACCCACGAGTTTGGAACCGAAACCGCAAGACCTTTTTTTGGTTTTGGGGGCTAGAATTTTGCCTTTTTTCTTTTCCTTTTTTTGTATTAGTAAGCATGTAATTCAAAGTACTCCACAAGTATGATATGTGTAGGATATAGTGTATACGTTTTTTGGTGTACTAAAAGAAAAAAGGAAAAATTTGTACAAAGCGAACACGTCATTTGGAGTATCCAATAGGGAAAAAATTAATTTGTGTTTAACTTCCATTTTATGTTTATTCCTTTTTTTCAGTTAAAATATGAGCTTATCCCATTAAATTGTAAAGCGATGATTAAATAGATATGACCTTGAACACATAATGGATTTGTTTAGAAGTACTTTTCAAATGGAAGTAGGGGTAAAAATTTTACTCGATACTCGGTACTCGATCGGGACTCGGCTCGGCAGAAGCTCGTTTGAGCTCGTTCAAATTTTCCGGCGATCCGAGCTTGAACATGGAATTCTGATCGTCTCCCACTTCGAGCCGAGTCCGATCATCACCTTGCTCGATTCGCCGGGCTCGTGAACAACAATTTAATATGATAAGGTTTAATAATTAATCTCTTACCTTTTTTTATATGGAATTTTTCTTTCTTCAATTTAATTCAAACCGTTCGATTAAAACTCAAGCATGGGCTTGCACCTTGAATTTGGCAAAAAGGAAGAGATGAGCGAATTTGGCAGCTTTTGTTCCATAAGCATGGGCTTTTCTGTTTTTTTTTTTAATAAATTTCATAAGCATGGGCTTGCAACTTGCAGGTATATTTTCAGAAAAGTGGAAAGTTGGCAGCTTTTTGTTTTCTTTTGTTCCATATTTTATTGCTGAAAAGGAGTTACACACAACCATCCACTTTTGCTTCAAATATTAGCTGCAGCCGGATTTCGAGCCGAGCCGAGTAGCTCGAGAACAGAACTCGAGCCGAATTCAAACAAAAAGTGGCTTGTTTGGCTTATATCCGAGCCGAGCCTGAACACAATCAGAATTTTCGAGCTCGAGCTTGAACATGGGCCTGTTTGGTTCGTTTGGGCTCGTTTTCACCCCTAAATGGAAGTCCATCTGTAAAAATGTTACTTATTTGATAATGAGATTCAAAAAGACTTGTCGAATAAGTCACTTCTCCCGACTTTTTTTTCCAACACTTCTACGAGAAGTCACATAATTCTACGTAATTTTGCCAAACACTTTACATTTCTAAAAACACTTATTTGAAATGTCAATTTTGAAAAGTCCATCCTACAAATGGACTTATTACTTAAAAAGTTGATCCAAACACATTCAAATTATTCGTGCATTCTTTTGCAACATTGATTTTCTAATATTTGAAATTTATATATCTATATATAGTTATTCTTATTCAACCATAATCTGTTTTGAACTTATATATTTGAAAAATTACTAATTTTATAGTATATAAACTATGAAATGGATAAAGTGCCACTACAAAAAATTAATACATTAATAACAAAATGTCAAGTGACAATGTAAAAATTGTCACTAATTGTAAATTTTTAGTGACAAGATTTTTGTTTTGTCACAAGAATAAATTTTACATGTTTAATAGTGACAAAATTTGCATAAAAGTTGTCACTCTTGATACCTAGTGACAAGAAATTTGTTGTCACTATTGACAAATTAGTGACATACCTTTAGTGATAATATTTATAGTTGTCACTCTATTTGTGTTGTCACTATACATGTGTCACTAATTGTCAATAGTGACAATTTTAAAGAAACTCTTGTCACTAAAAAATTTTTTTGTGACAAAGCAAAAATTATTGTCACTCATTATATATATCTAATGACAATTTTAATATTGTCACTTTCAATTTTGTCACTAATGTTACTTTTTGTTGTAGTGTGCTTGAACTATAGATATATAATGGTAATATATTATATTTTTCCACTTTAGTTTTAGGTGTAGAAAAAAAATTATCGAGCTTTGTGTATAATTATGTATAGAACAACTTGTCATTTGGGGAGGGAAAAGGGGGCCGTATAATCCTTTAAAAGATAATTTTGTTATTTAATTTGTTTTTCACCTGCTAATTTATATTTTTAATTTTTTAAGTTGTCTTTAAAAAAAAAAAATGCGGTTTCGGGTCAGATTCAGGTTGAACCCGAAACCAGAACTGGTTAGAGATGGGGGAACCGGCGGTTCGGGTCCAACCCGGATCCGTTGCCATCCCTAGTTTTGATTTGGAGTTGGCAATTGACTTGTATCAGGATTATTTTTCCTAATTGCGTAGGAATATGCTTGTGTTTCCTATTTGAAATATGTTTGGTTTCCTTGTGTATCATGTTTTAAACTCTATAAATATCAGCTTGTAAATTGTAATTGATGATTGACTCTGATAAATAAAAATGTAGATTTAGAGTTGGCAAGTGGATGTTAGCAGTTTGTCGTACAATGTTAAATTGATAGTGTATCTTAGAGGTTAATTTTGAATTCTTATGTATTTTCTCCATACTTTATTGATGACATCCCTAACATTTAATGTGTGTAAGAATTGTAGAATGTTGTATTAGTTGATCCCTTCTACTCCAGGGGTCTAAAGTGTGTAAATTTGTGGAATATCGTAGTTGTTATTCCAATGCACCATGACGAGGAAGGAAAACTCTTGGTTCACTCGGAGTGAGGACCATGAAAGTGTATTGAGAGTTCCATCAATCAATAGGCTTAGCCGAGCTCAAATTTGAGAAGTGAATCAATATTCTGCTGTAAATAAGTATTACCCGATTCGCACCTTTTATTTGTCAATGTATATCTTATTTCCTACATTTATAAATGTAAACTATTGGTTATATTGTCAAAGGAAATCCGAAAAACCATTGAAGGGTTATCTGTTTATTTAGTTTTTGAGACACCTTGATGTAAAATTAGAGAGATTGTTAGGTCCGAATCATGTCTAACAACAATAAGGGAAAAGAAAAGGCAAAAGTAGAAATTGAAATATGTGGCGTTATTTCAAGCATGGGAGTAGGAATCGGGAAAAAGGGTGACCAGATACAAGTAACGTAACGATGCTTGGAACGATTGAACCTTATTAACATTTTTGAGAGAGAAAAGGAGAGGGTGGCCAGATAGAAACATTAATCAAAGTAAAAAGCTTTTATGAACTAATATGTCACTACAGAGTTCCCCGTTAATGTCAACCAATTATTACAAGTACACTACCAATGGGCCTCTTCTCCACCATGCACAACCACCCATCTCGTCACATTCCTCGTCCCATCATTCTCTTTTTCGTATGCTGCCTTGCCCTCCTCCTCCTGTTTGAGGTACAATTCCCGAGCCCGCAAACATATGTAAATACATGTATATGCACATATGCATTACTTGGTTTGTATTTCTATATATATTTATGTAACAAAAATTTATATCTATATATATATTTGAAAGCAAGTAGGTAGGTATCTTCATTTGTTATAGAAATAGATCTAGTATATATGATGTGAGAGACAATAATTAATAACCAGCTTCATTTTACATATAGCGCTGTTTGTAAAAGCTAAAAAAAGGTTCTTTTGATATATATATATATATATTTGGATTAAAGTTGTTTTTATGGTTGTTTGGTTTAACTGCTTATGGATAGAAAATAATAAAAATTAAAAGCATGCTTGACGATACCCATTCCAACTTCTTTTGATTTTACCGCTTTTCAGTAAATTTTGCAAACAAATTCAACTTCAACTTTATTTTAATTTGATACTCCTACAATTTTTTCTAAAACTCAACATTTTTTTTTTAAAATAAAAACATTAGTTTTAGCAAATAGGCGTACAGTACAACTTCTTTCAATTAATAAAAAAATGAAATCAAACCTCAAATCTGGTGCAGCAGGTTGATAACTTTGCGTCACGAACCAAAACTTTAGTAGGCCACAACCTGGAACCAACTCCATGGCACATTTTTCCTTCAAAATCATTAGAGGAAGAATCCACATACTCAAAAGCTACCAAGATCATTCAGTGTAGTTACCTCAGTTGTGGACGCAACTCATCAACCATTAAAAGAGATTCGAAATGGGATCATCACCTGCCACGTGTCAAATGCCCATCATTTTTCAAACACATACACAACGACCTAAAGCCATGGATGCACTCAAATATTTCCATTGCCCACATAATGGAGGCTCAGAAACTGGCTGCTTTCCGCGTTGTGATAATTGGTGGCAAATTGTACGTGGATTTTTACTATGCATGTGTACAGAGCCGAGCCATGTTTACAATATGGGGATTCTTACAGCTTTTAAGGAGGTATTCTGGGAAGATTCCTGACGTGGATTTGATGTTTGATTGCATGGATAAGCCCACAGTAAACAGGACTCAGCATTCTTCCATGCCCTTGCCTCTATTTCGTTATTGTACCACGTCTCAGCATTTTGATATTCCTTTTCCTGATTGGTCTTTTTGGGGTTGGTAAGAATCTGCACTCTTTCTTCAATAATATATGTATTTATTTAGGGTTAATTACACTTACCAACACTGAGGTATGGTGTAACTACAGATGGACCCTCTTATATTTATAATCATACCTTCCTCCCTCCACATATATGATATATATCATGTTTACAGAGTGTGCATTTATTGTCAACACTGTGCTCTGCACTGCTAAATAAATAAGGAAATAAAGTTGCGCCTATGTTATCAGCTATAGCTTTTACCCAAGTGGTAAGCTTCAGATCCTAACCACAAATAAGTACCCCAAATGACATTTTTACCACTACCGGATAAATGGCCAAGAAATTAAAAGCAATGTTTCTAATTTCTAATTCTCAAATAATTATAAATTGTTTTTTCAAAGTTATCTAAAATATTACAATTTACCCCAAAGGGCATTTGTGTCTCCACATATTTATTGGAAGCACATGAGGGAATTTTCATCATTTTGGGGGTCACTTTAGTTATAAAGATAAGAGGGCTTTATCTGTAATTATACCATAACTCAGGCGTGCTAACTGTAATTAAACCCTATGTATTTCATATGATTTAATTTCTATGTGCATGTTACCATTGATGTTCAATTTTTACATGAAAGGTCAGAAATAAATATAGGGCCATGGGATGAAGAATTTGAAAGCATCAAACAAGGTTCAAAAAGGCGAAACTGGGCAAGGAAGTTACCAATAGCATACTGGAAAGGAAACCCTGATGTTGCTTCTCCTATTCGTATGGAACTGCTCCAATGTAATGATACCAATTTATGGAGAGCACAAATAATGCGTCAGGTTAGAGGTTTAATTTCTAATGTTTGTTGATGTTGGAAAAAGTCGTTGATCTATCAAGAATGAATTCTAATAATCAAAAATCGAAATGGATTATATAAATATTGGTACAACTTAGATATTATTTAAAGAAAGTTAACTTCCTCAATCCTCACTATGTAGGTGTTTCTAATTGGCATACGTCTTTATATTTGACTGTAAGAATCAAATCCGGATTGAAAATATTATTTGACATGATTCTACATAATAGCTCGAAATTTGATGTAATTTATAAATCTATCTTGCCAAATTTACTTTTTACCCATGTTTGACATTGTAGTGTGTTTCTCTTAGAGTGTGTTTGGATGGAGTTATTTCGATTAGATGAATGAATTTGGAAGAAGGAATTTAAAATGATTCTAAAATCGAGTCATTTGAAATTCATCATAGTGATTGAGAAAATAGCTCTAAATGAACACTAATGGATTTGAAATTCATTATAACTTGAAATCATCCAAACAAAATCAATGAATTTGTTGATGAATTTTAAAATCTATGGCCTTCAAAACCCTCCATCCATACACATACTGGGCTGTATTTGGATTAGCGGATTTGAGCACAAGAATTTCAAATACGCAGCTTAAATTCATTGTATCCTCGCTAATAAAATAAAGGGTAAAATTCAATTTACCCTCGTACTATGGTGATGGCATTAAACATCCACATGTACAATGAAAACCTTCAAACACCGCCCATATTTTTGAAAAAACCCTTCAAATATCCTCTCCCCCTCCCCGGACATATTGAAAGACGGAATATTCTTATCTAAAATGATAAATTTGTTTGGCACCCATCTATTACAATACATATAGTACTTTACCCCTTCTATAGTTAAATTTTAATTAATTTGGCCCTCAATTTTATTTAATGGTAATGTGATTGAATATAATAAGTAATCCTTGAAATAGTTTTAAATTAAATAAATAAAAAATAAAATTGCAATAATATTGAAAAAATAAGTAATAAGTTTTAAAATTATTCGTATGAATTTATATAACTACTATATTATAATTATTTACTTTAGATTATTTTTTTTGATAGATATACCCCCTTCTTTACTCAAAGACTTAGTATTATAGATCTAAAAAAAAATCTTGTTAATTTGTGCATTCTAATTTTGATTGCACTTTCACAATATATAGTAGAAAACTAAATATTAAAATTATTTATTCAACTATGTATGGACATCTTATTCATAGTAGCATTACTTACACATGCACAAATTAACATAAAACAATTGTGCTCATACATAAGTGCGCACATGTTACATAATAAAAATGTGATATAAAAATTATTTACAGTGATCATGAAAATTTAGAGATTCTTTTAAGTTTAATATTACTTATTTATAATAATACAATCATATTTTACTATTTATTTTATTGAAGAGAATATAAATCTAGCATTAAATAAATTTTAGGGTCAAATTATAATGAAATTTAATTGATGATATGGCAAATTGTTATAATTTATAATAGAGGGGTAAAAAATGAGTTTATAATTTTACATAAATTAAAGACATTTTTTGTCCATATATGTATTTTGGGTGGTGTTTGAAGTGTTGGGTATATGAAGGTTCTTGTTGTATAAGAAGTGTTTGATGCCTTGTTCATAGAGGGGCGCAAAATGAATTTAACCCAAAAATAAATCAAGGGATTTCAAATTATCTTTAGTGTTCTGTGGATTTCAAACCAATTTGATGTGAATATCAAATCCGCTCAAAAATCCTCTCATTTCAAATCTATTTGGTTATGTTTTTTTCATTTTCTACTTTTATTCCCTAAATTTTTTAGCAAGCATTCATCATCACACATTTTCAATTCTATCACATTATCTCTCATCATTAATTATTTTATCATCATTATCAAATTTACTCTCTATCTCTCTCTCTAACTCAATCATTTCTTACATCAAATTCCAATAGAATATTATCTCTATATCACATCAACACAACTTTCAATAATTTTTTAAAAGGGGGCAATAACTGTAACCCATCCAAACTTTTCGTGTTCTTACACTTTTTTATATTTATTTTTTTCGTTTACGCTTTTTTATCTGAACTACACTAGTTATTACAAAATTTTATATTTTTAGCATTTTTCGGCGTGGTTTTCTCCGGAATAGCATTATATACAATGCATGTGATTCTTTTAAGGGTAAAACTAAAATTTTATTACTTGTGCTTCACTATATTTATTCTTTTAAATTGAAATGACATTTTGAATTGTACAATTCTTAATAGTAAGACCACAAGAAAATATCGTTATAACTGATAAAATTTCATTGTTACACTTAAAGGGATCACATGTGATGAAATCCCGTTGGAATATTCTGTCTATTCCGTTGGAAAATGCTAAAATATAAAATTGTGTAAAAATTAATTAGTATAATTCATATAAGAAAGTGTAAAAAAAAATGTATATAGAAAAGTTTGAATGGATTACAGACTTTAACCCTTTTTAAAAATACTACCAAACCTACCACAAAATTCAATATTTTTTAATATTTTGTTTACAACATGAAATTTGAAATTTCCTGCCCTATGATATATGTGTGTATTTTTTTTCCTAATAAAAATAATGTATCAACAAGACTAAATTCTCCTATAAAAAATAACGTATCAACAAACCCTCTTCCAATTATTTAAATTATCCACATGACCTTCTTCGAGCATTTTTGCCAACAAACTTTTTTGTGAAAATCAAAATATTCTTATTTTTAAAAATATTTAAACTTCATTTGTTTTATCTTTTTCGTGTTATTTTTTATTTTTTCTTAACTTTTTCATCATCTTCCTCAAATCATCTTCTTTCCTAAAATACAACCCTCATATATGTTTCCCCCTTTCCACCATCCATACTCAGCCCACCAATGTCGCCCCTCCCTCCACCGACCGCCATCGCCATCACTAGCGAAACCCCCCGCACACAATTAACGCGACCACCAGCCCAAGGCACAACTGCTACCGCAGCTCGCCCCATCCCATCTATCTCTTTTCATTACCACCGTCAAGCCACCTACCTAGCCGCCACTACCCAGGGTTTTTTTACAATCTAACCTAAAAATGGGAATCATTTATCAAATTGACTTGTCTATGAAAAGGTTCACCAAACTTACCTAAAGGCGCTTCAGTTTCTCCTTTTTTGTTATTTAAGTTATTTGATTTTTTTAGTTTTATTTTCTTTATTGATAGTAAATGTATTACTACATTTTAATTCAAATATTTGTCTCATCATCCAAAAACCTATGCTACAACGAAAACTAATATGAGTGATAAAATGAAAAGTGATAATATTTAAATATTTATTTATATATACATAATGAGTGACAATAATTTTTATTTTATCATAATAAAAAAATTGTGACAAAATTATTTTAAGTTGTCTATAATGACAATTAGTGACACCGACAACATAAATACAGTGACACATATTTAATAACTTGAAAACTATATTTGATATACAATTACTTCTTATAAGAAGTATTTGTGTCCTTGATTATGCGAGATACATCAAGTCATAAAGAAGTATTTGTGAATAGAGGTTAATTCATAATTTGAAAAGTCAAGTACGAAAGTCCTGAATAATTGAGTCAAAAGAAATTATTAACATTTTGCTCCTAGCATCACAAAAAAGAAAACATCTCAAGTGATAATGTCAAAATTATTATCAATAATTAAATATTTAAATATATTGAGTGACAAAAATTGTAAAAGTTGTCGCTAAAGAAAATAATAAGAACATGCCAAGTGACAATGTCAAAATTGTCTGTTATTAAATATTTAAATATATTGAGTAACAAAAATTGTAAGAGTTGTCACTCAAGACAATTAGTTGCAAGAAAATTGTGACAAAATTTGTATGTAAGTTGTCAAAGTCATTACAAAAATAATTTTTAAAAGTTTAATAGTGACAAGAATTGTATATAAATTGTCAACATAATTAGCCACAAGGAAATTGTCACTACTGACACATGTTACTAAATTTATTGTATTAAGTTGTTACTAAATATGTGTCAATAATTGTCATAAACATAAATTTCATCATGAAACTTTTCGTGGTGACAAAATAAAAAGTATTATCATCCATTATGTATATATACATTAAAACCACTTACATTTATCATTAGTTTCCGTTATAGTGTAGATATTTGGATAAATTAATAAATTGATGACAAACATTTGAATTGAAAATGTTATAATGCATCTTTTTTCTATCTATAAAGAACATAAAAGTAAAAAAACCCAAAATAGCTTAAATAAGAAAAAAAAACGTGAAGGCACCATATAGCATGGCACCTTCAGGTTACTTTTGTAAAACTATGTAAGCCATGTTGATAAATAGTTCCTATTTCTAGGTTAGATTGTTGAAAAACCCCACTACCAACCCATAGCGATTAGCCACCTTGAACGCCCTTCCAGATTCGGAGCTGGGAGAAACGAGAGAGGCGAGCATCTAAGATATTGTCGGGTTGCAGTGGCAGTGCGGAGGAGGGAGAAATAAGGAAACTGTACTATGATTTACTATGGCAGCGGCGCTGATGCTGTGAAGGGAGAAATGGGGAGGGAGAGAGTTGTACTGTGGTGGCGGAAGGCCGGGTGGAGGAAGAACGGTGGTGGTTGTACATTTTGCAGACTATATACATATATTGATATATATATATATATAGCATATCTTTATAAATTTCAAAATATTAAATTATATATTTCTATTATTATAAGGGATTTATTATTGACCATTGATGAGATGGAAGGTCATTATAGATTGGATTTATTGACTATATAGGTATTTTATGACGCGATCGTCGATTTAATTATATTAGATTCAATGATTGTTAGACTAAAAGCAAAATAGTCCAATAAGGGCAAAAGAATTATAACCCCACACAAAAGGCGCGAGTGGTGCATATGGGGTGTTTAATTGCTTATTTATTTTTTTCTCAACGAGGATACCTTCTTTTTTTCATAAGGGGTCTTTTAAACCATTAGACATATCACAATGGGTACCATGTAATTCTCCCATTTTGTTTCTAATGTGAAAAATGTATGTGTATATCTTTTGATGTATATGCAATTTTTTGTCAATTTGTTTTTTATAATATTTTTTACTAATTTGTTGTGCTAAATTTGTAAGACGTTGGATTTGAAATTTGTGGATTTCAAATCAATCTTAAAAATTCATCATCTTTCCAAATACAGATTTCAAAGTATGCAGATTTCAAATCAAAAGAGTTCCATATTTATGATTTTAAATCCTTAATCGATTCCAAATTCATCCCGACACAACCTTAGTGAGCAGAGATCTCCTATGCGATGTTCGGAATATGAATTTTAGCGAGAACTATATTAAAAAGATTCGTTCATCGCTTCAAATGGTGTAATTTTTTGCTTTGTGGAGATAGTCCTTTTTTCCTTTTCTTTATTGAATTGTGTTTGATCCAAACAAAGAATTAATGTCTTCAACATGTAAGTCGCTGCTAATTTTCTTCAGTTTAATTAGCCTCACATCTCTCTTGAAATTAAGCTTTGATTTTTAGGATTGGGAAGAAGAGGCAAGAGGTGGTTTTAAGGACTCTAAATTATCGAAACAGTGTGATCATCGGTGAGTAATTGCATGTCATAATGTTTGCTTAGACTGACTAATCATTGATTAATAATATTGTTGATATTTGTGTACATAAATTGGTAATACATATATATATATATAGGTACAAAATATATGCTGAAGGATATGCTTGGTCAGTAAGCTTGAAATATATCCTGTCATGTGGGTGTTTCCCGTTGATAATATCTCCACAATATGAAGATTTCTTTAGCCGTGGTCTAATTCCAAACAAGAACTATTGGCGCATTCCTCCATCTAATATGTGCGAATCTATCAAATCTGCAGTTGATTGGGGTAATTCACATCCATTCGAGGTATGTTAGTTACTTTTGATGGCTAGGCAGTTTTTACCAGATAATTTTTTAATGGTGATATACTATGCACTTGCATTCTCGTACACGGGATATCCTTTCGATAGTGAGAGGAGAGTTTGGGGTTTATAAGGCTCTCAAGTCCCTCGTCTTTGTCTGACGTGGAAATTTCGTTTAATTTTTTTTGGTTATTATTATATAGAAGTTTATATATGCTTGAAGTTATTAGATTGATGAACAATAAACGTGCAAATCTCATGTGGTCTAATGTTGAAATTTATTTCGTCTTTATAATGTTACAAGAAGAATAAACTTGATGTTACTATATATAGAAGTACAAAATATATATTGTATTTTCTATACTATTAGAAGTAGTGATAGGATGAACTAAATGAATCTTCATGAATGGATCACAGAAGGCGATATCAATGACAAAACATGAAATGTCCATGGGATTGATGATCATACACATGAACATGTTAGAGTAGTATTAATCTTACTTTCCAAAATTCAATTAGATGAAAGTAAGGATGCATCGTTATTATACTGAATGACTAAATAAAGAAAACAAAAGGTTATCGGATAAATAGTAATAAATTAAATAATCAGTTATTCGTTTAAGAAATTGTTAGTAAACTAATAATTAGATTCATATGTCAACAAATTAAATATTTTTACAAAGACTATTGATATGCATACCATATTTATAAAATTTTGGTGCAACACTTGTGCAGGCTGAGGAATTAGGGACAGCAGCACAGAATTTCATGGGAAGTTTGAGTATGGATCGTGTGTATGATTACATGTATCATTTACTTACAGAGTATTCAAAACTACAAGCTTTCATGCCTCTTCGACCATCCTCTGCTCTAGAGGTATGCGTCGACTCTGTGTTGTGTTTTGCAGATCAAAAGAAAAGGCGATGGCTCAAAAGATCAACAACCTTCCCTTCTCCAACACCACCATGCTCACTTCCGCTTTTGGATAAACACTAAATGACTTCTAACTCCTATTCATACTCTTATTTCTAGTTGCTTTTTGAAGTACTATTAGGATTGCCAATTGAGTTGAGCATGCTCAAAATTGGATTGTCCAACCGGTTTATAATTGACTTGAGCCTAAATAAATGTCAACTACATTGAGCTTGAGTGCAAAAAATAATGGAATTCTAGTGTACTCATACTACATTGAGCTTGAGTGCAAAATGTAGGAAGAGACATTTAACTATTCATATACTCATACTACACTTTTCCAAAGCCAGTGACACTAAGTGAGGCAAGGTCTTATACTAAAAAGACACACTACACTCAAAATAAATTAAAGAATTAGCTCTTTGTTTGGTTTCATTTCCAAGTGTTTTGGCAAAATAAATTTTGAGAAAATGTGTTTAGAGCATGTGTGAAGAACGGAAATGTGTTTGGTTCCATTTATGCAAAAGATATTATTAAAAAAAAAAAAAAGGACATTTTGTACTGTAGATGACATATCATGTAAAATTTTGTTTGATTGATGGTGTCGTTCAAGTTATTGTATATTATTAATTTAACATAATAGTTGAAAGAGATATTTTTATATTTGGTATAACTATTTAGATACAAAATACATATGTAATTTATTACAATGATGTCAGATTAAGTTTTATATTTAAAAGTAATACTTAAGAGAGAGAAATATATATGATTTATTTTATATAATTATTGAAGCAGAAAATGGGATGTTTTTGGAATTTTGTATAAAAAATAAGATCGCAAATACAATTTTAAGCGTAAAATAAGATGTCGCTGCTTTCATATTATCCCTATAACCCAAATAGGATGGTTTTGCAATGCTTTCGGTCCACCAAATTTTCTCGTTTGTTTTGAGTACCGGGTATGACCGGACACTTATTTACAAGTACATTCATCAATGCCATCAAGATATTAGTTCATTATGCACACATGCATATATTAAACCACTAGTGGAACAAATATGCCTAAAAAACTTCATATATCAAAAACTTCAACAAAAATGCCTAATAAAAGAGGCTAACAAGTTCTCTCAACACTTGCATACCAACATATAATTACAGTATCATCCCGTCAAAATGTCATCCACGGAATCCAATCAAGATCCGCCATTGCAAAATCCTATTACATCCTCTATTGCATAGTTTAGATGTTTGACATGTGTAACTCACCATAATCCTTGTTTGTCTTGCCTTTATCTTTATTTAACTAAAATTATAGAAGACATATATATAAGGAAACACAATAACATAATTTTGGGAAAAAACCACCACACATGGATCTTACCTAAACATTACAAATCTGATTAAATTTTTACTTGCAAATCTAATTAGGAGGTCGCAAAAATTTTCTCTCTTAATTAGCTTCCGCCATTGAAAAATGTTGAGGTCGCAAAAAATTTCTCTCTTAATTAATTAGCCCCCACCATTGAAAAACGATGAAGCTGGAATGGAATTAAAAAAATTATCACCAAAATGTTGTTTCTATTACTCAATGGTCTAAAAGATGATATTCAAAGGTTTAAAAGATGATATTTAAAGGTTTAAAAGATGAATCATGGGATTAATCTACCCTCGTTTTATCTTGAAATTGGTATTTGATTTTTTTTTTTTTGATAAGGTAGTATTTTAGTTTCTTGGGTTTATAGAAAATTGCCCCATGTATGGTTGAATTAAATTATTAATTTACAAAGTTATTTTCTTCAATATGTTATAATAAGATATTAGGATCATCATTAAGTAGTGCGTCTGGATCAAAAACTTTTTGAAGTTGAAGAAAATTAGATAGTTTTGTGAAACCGATTCGATTATAAGAATTTAAATCAAATTGGAATTATTTTTTTCTTTGTGCTGAATAGATTACTTTTAATTAAGATCCATGTGTGGTGACTTTTCCAAAATTATGTTGTTATGTTTCCTTATTTATGTCTTCCATAATTTTAGTTAAATAAATTATAAAAGCAAGACAAACAAGGATTATGGTGTGTTACACATGTCAAACATTTAAATTATACAATAGAGGATGCAATAGGATTTTGCAATAGAGGATCTTGACCGGACAAAATCTCATATGTAACAACCTATATTCCATTCTGATATCATCCTAGTAAAATTACCTGACAATTATTTAAAACGTTCCAACTCCATAGGCTATAGCAAAGAAAGTAAATACTTGTGTAAAGACACGCAAAATCTTAACAAGTATATTAGATTGTGTGAATAATAAAATTGATATGAGTTCGATTATTGTTCCCGCGAAAACTAAAGTATCTAAGTATTGAAACCATACTTATACCTACTCGAAGTTAAGTAAACCAAATTAGGATGAGCGAAATAAACTAACTACCTAACTGATTAATTATGCAATTAATTAGTAAATTTAATAAAGTAAAAAGGTTAAAAATGATGAAAAAAACAACCAAGGCACGTCATCCAACCAAACAATACAGTCAACTTATGACCTTTGTTTGCAAGGATTAATAGATGGGTTATGCAAAGATCTCCCATTTTCATTCAATGACAATCGCTGTGGTATCTAATACCCATCTTTTCAAGATGGCGTTTCAGCACCGCCTGTGACAATAGTTTGGTGAGTGGGTCAGCTACATTACTCACTAAATCTATTCTCTGCATGGCAATATCGCCTCTTCCAATGATCTCTCTAAAAATGTGATATCTTCTCTCAATGTGTTTAGTTTTTTTGTGAGACCATGGTTCCTTAGCCTACGCGATAGCCCCATTATTGTCACATAATAGTGGCAATGGGAGCTCTATGATAGGAACTAATTGAAGTTCGGCCACAAACTTCTTGATCCAAACAGCTTACTTCGCAGCCTCTTAGGCGGCCACATATTCAGCCTCTGTGGTAGAGTCCGTAGTTGTGCTTTGTTTGGAACTTTTCTAAGACAATGTACCTCCAGTAAGAGTGAATATGAACTTAGAAGTAGACTTTCATTCATTGACATCTTCCTGGAAGTCAGAGTCCATGTATTCTTCCCCTCTTAATTCTCCATGTCCATAAATGAAGAACAAATCCTTTGTTCTACTTAAGTATTTCAAAATACATTTTACCGTATCCCAGTGCCAGCGTTATCTTGAACAGTGTTTTAAAAGGCGAAGACGCGGGACGGGGCGTTTTATGTCCCACAAGGCGGGGCGTAAGCCCCGAGGCACGAGGCGTATGCCCCACGAATTTTGCTTTTTTAGTATTAAAAAAATATAATATAATGTTGAGAATTAATTTAAATTAGCAAAAAATTATAAAATTGAAGGATAAAATTAAGTAAAAAAAATAAGATGGAGAAAGATAAAAATAATAATATATTCAACCATGCAAACTAAAAGTTCAAGCTCAACTCTTGCAAAAAACAATCAAGATAGACAAATAATTGTTTCAAATTCTAGCGTTACGCAAAATAAGAATTTAAAATAATAGTTAACGAGCACTAATTTACTTAATCACTATCAAAAGTCTCCTCATTAAGATCATTATCTTCATCTTTGGCTCTCAATACTCGAGCATTAAGTTGTGTTGCTCTTGCAGCTTATTTTTTTTTTAATGTTTGATTTAATTGAATAAGTGGGCCATGGATTTTTACTAGAGGTGGCAATTGGGTGGGTCGGGTCGGGTTTGGGTCGGATCCAACTGGGTTGGGTCCAATTCGGGTCGGGTCCAACTGGGTCCTATGCAAAAAAAATTGTATGAAAGTTAGACTCATAATGGACCCAACAAGGACCCAAAGTAGACCCAACAAGGACCCAAAGTAGATCCAATAAGGACCCAATTAGGACCCAATAAGGACCCAACATAGATCCAAAATTGGATTAGAAGATGTTTTAAACAAATTTAGCAAATCAATCTTTTTACACACACTGCACACTTTTTACACACACTAGGCATATTTACACATACACAACACACTTTTACACACACAACACACTTTTTACATATACACAACACACTTTTACACACACAACACACTTTTTACATATACACAACACACTTTTACACACACACAACACACTTTTACACACTCTGCATATTTTTTACACATTTTTACACACACAACACACTTTTACACACACTACACATATTTTCACACACAATGCACACTTTTTACACACATTACACACTTTTTCACACACAATGCACACTTTTTACATGCACTACACACTTTTTACACACACTACACATATTTTCACACACAATGCATACTTATTACACACACTACACATTTTTTCACACACAATGCACATTTTTTACACACACTACATAAATTTTCACACACAATGCACACTTTTTACACATACTACACACTTTTTCACACACACTGCACACTTTATACACACACTGCACATTTTTTACACACACTACATACTTTTTACCCACACTACACACATTTTCACACACAATGCACACTTTATACACACACTACACACTTTTTACACACACTACACATATTTTCACACACAATCCATACTTTTTACACACACTACACTCTTTTTACACACACTACACACTTTTCACACACACTACACACTTTTTACACACTATACACTTTTACACACACTACACACTTTTTCACACACAATGCACATTTTTTACACACAATGCACACTTTTTACACACATTACACACATTTTCACACACAATGCATACTCTTTACATACACTACACGCTTTTTATACACACTACACACATTTTCACACACTAAACATACTTTACACACACTACACACATTTTCACACACTTCACACATTTTCACACACTACACATTTTCACACACTACACATTTTCACACACTACACACATTTACACACACTACACATATTTTCACACACTACACATATTTTCACACACATCACATATTTTCACACACTACACATATTTTACACACATTTTCACACACATCACATATTTTACACACACTACACACATTTTCACACACTACACATATTTTCACACACTACACACATTTACACACACTACACATATTTTGCACATATTTTCATACACATCACATATTTTACACACACTACACATTTTAACACACTACACATATTTTCACATACTACACACAGTTTCACACACAATGCACACTTTCTACACACATTTTCACACACTACACACATTTTCACACACTACACACATTTTACACACACTACACACTTTTTACACACTACACATATTTTCACACACAATCCAGACTTTTTACACACACTACACTCTTTTTACACACACTACACACTTTTCACACACACTACACACTTTTTACACACACTATACACTTTTACACACACTACACACTTTTTCACACACAATGCACATTTTTTACACACAATGCACACTTTTTACACACACTACACACATTTTCACACACAATGCACACTCTTTACATATACTACACACTTTTTATACACACTACACACATTTTCACACACTACACATACTTTACACACAATACACATATTTTCACACATAATTTCACACAATACATATATTTTGACACACTACACACATTTTCACACACTACACATATTTTCACATGTTTTACACACACTACGCACATTTTCACACACACGACACAAATGTGTGTAGTGTGTGAAAATATGTGTAGTGTGTGTGAAAATATGTATAGTGTGTGTAAAACATGTGTAGTGTGTGTAAATATATGATATGTTTGTGAAAATGTGTAGTGTGTGTAAAGTTTGTGTAAAATGTGTGATGTAGGTGTGAAAATATGTGTAGTGTGTGTAAAATGTGTGTGGTGTGTGTGAAAATATGTATAGTGTGTGTAAAATGTGTGAAAATATATGTAGTGTGTGAAAATGTGTGTAGTGTATGTGAAAATATGTGTAGTGTGTGTAAAATATGTGAACATATGTGCAGTTTGTGAAAATGTGTGTAGTGTTTGTGAAAATATGTGTAGGGTGTGAAAATGTGTGTAGTGTGTGTAAAATATGTGAAAATACGTGTAGTGTGTGAAAATGTGTGTAGTGTGTGTAAAATATGTGAAAATATGTGTAGTGTGTGTAGTGTGTGTAAATTATGTGAAAATATCTGGTGTGTGAAAATGTATGTAGTGTGTGAAAATATGTGTAATGTGTAAAAATGTGTGTAGTGTGTGTAAAATATGTCATCTGTGTGTGAAAATATGTGTAGTGTGTGAAAATGTGTGTAGTGTGTGTAAAATATGCCATTTGTGTGTGAAAATATGTGTAGTGTGTGTAAAATATATCATCTGTGTGTGAAAATATGTGTAGTGTGTGTAAAATATGTAATGTGTGTGAAAATATGTGTAGTGTATGTAAAGTATGTGTAGTTTCTGTAAAATGTGTAATGTAGGTGTGAAAATATGTTTAGTGTGTGTAAAATGTGTGTAGTGTTTGTGAAAATGTGTATAGTGTGTGTAAAATATGTGAAAATATGTGGTGTGTGAAAATATGTGTAATGTGTGTGAAAATACGTATAGTGTGTGAAAATGTGTGTAGTGTGTGTAAAATGTGTGAAAATATATATAGTGTGTGAAAATGTGTGTAGTGGATGTGAAAATATGTGTAGTGTGTGTAGTGGATGTGAAAATATGTGTAGTGTGTGAAAATGTATGTAGTGTGTGTAAAATATGTGTAGTGTGTGTAAAATATGTGAAAATATGTGATGTGTGAAAATGTGTGTAGTGTGTGTAAAAATATGTGTAGTGTGTGTAAAATGTGTGTAGTGTGTGTGAAAATATGTATAGTGTGTGTAAAATATGTGAAAATATATGTAGTGTGTGAAAATGTGTCTAGTGTATGTGAAAATGTGTACTGTGTGTAAAATATGTGAAAATATGTTTACTGTGTGTAAAATATGTGAAAATGTGTGTAGTGTATGTGAAATATGTGTAGTGTGTGTAAAATATGTGAAAATGTGTAGTGTGTGAAAATGTGTGTAGTGTGTGTAAAAATATGTGTAGTGTGTGAAAATATGTGTAGTGAGTGTAAAACATGTGTGGTGTGTGAAATTGTGTGTAGTGTGTGTAAAATATGTGAAAATATGTGTAGTGTGTAAAAATATATGTAGTGTGTGAAAATATGTGTAGTGTGTGTAAAATATGTGGTGTGTGAAAATGTATGTAATTTGTGTGAAAATATGTCATCTGTGTGTGAAAATATGTGTAGTGTGTGTAAAATATGTGTAGTATGTTAAAATATGTGTAGTGGGTGAAAATATGTATAGTGTGTGTAAAATATGTGTAGTGTGTGTAAAATATGTATAGTGTGTGTAAAATATGTGTAGTGTGCAGTGTATGTGTAAATGTGTTCAAGTGTTTGTGTAAATTGTGTGTTGGGTGTGTATTAAATTTCAAACTGAGTTAGACCCAATTTGGATCCAGTTTAGACCCATATTGGGCCCAACCTAAAACCCAATTGGACCCAAAAATAAGTGAGAACCAACCCAGTTGGAACCAAAGAGAAAAAACTTAGGACCCAACCCAACTCAAACCTAGGTGGGTTGGGTTGAAAATATATATTTGGACCCAAATTGCCACCCCTAGTTTTTACTAAAAGAATAGAACATGTAAAAAGTTTAAGTGGGTTTTAGATTGGAAACTGAAAAAAAAATCAATTTAGGCCTAAAATCATACCGTATGGACATGAAATACATTGGGCGTACGCCCAAGGACTGGGTGCGTTTTCGCCGGGAGCGTATGCCCCAATTGATTGGGCGTACGCCCATGAAGGGTTACGCCTCCCTCCTGTTGCCCCGGGCGTTTCAGCAACTCCCCGCCCCCTCGGGCGCGCCCCGAGACTGCCTTTTAAAACACTGATCTTGAAACCTACTGACTACGCTCACAACGTAGGCTATGTTCGGTCTCGTGCATAATATGGCATACAGGAGACTTTTTACTTCTAATGTATAGGGTACGACATTCATCTCTTTCTGAACCGCCTCATTATGAGGACTCATAGATTTGAGAAGATGAATGCCTCATGGGTAAAAGTCCTCTTTTAGAGTTTTCCATTCCAAACTTCTTTAGAACCTTCTCTAAATAGAGGGCTTGAGATAGCCCCATCATCCTATTTGCTCTATCCCTGTATATGCAAATCCCAAGGATGTGGGTGGCTTCTCCTAACTCTTTCATGGAGAATATGCTTGAGAGTCATGTCTTGACCGAAGTTAATAGCCTAATATCATTTCCTATAAGAAGGATGTCATCCATATATAGGACCAAGAAATGATATTTTGCACCCACTGGATTTTTTGTATGTGCATGGTGTATCGACGTTCTTGATGAAGCCACAGTTCCTAACTTCTTTATCAAAATGGAGATTCCAGCTCGAAGAGGCTTGTTTTAGTCCATAGATGGACGGGGACCTAGTCAGTTTAAACACCTTATAAGCATCTTTTTTGGATATAAAACATTTGGGTTGTTCCATATAGATATCCTCCTCGAGATATCCATTTAGGAACGCGGTCTTCACATCCATCTGCCGATCTCATAATCCAGGTATGTCGCTATGGCAAGTAGAATCTTGATGGATTTGGTCATGGCTAAAGGCGAAAATGTTTCCTCATAGTCAATGCCCTTCTTTTGACTATCCCGTTCACCATGAGCCTGGCCTTGTAAGTGTCCACCTTGCCATTGTTAGGATTATGCCCTCAGATGCCATATAGGATAGAATGTATAGGGCATATATCTTATATTGAACTTAAACTCTTCTTAAATAAAAGGCATTATTGGGTTTTCACTTAATTCTTATCTGCATCTATAAGTTGTGTAAAACGTTTTGTCCATGTTTTCAGTGCGAACCCTCTACTACCTATGGGATAGGAAGATTGGCACTAGAGAGATCGATCTTGATTACTAAAATAAGTTCGCAAGTAATATGAAGTCTTTAATGGACAAATAAAGACTTCGAATACTTGTACAATCTTAGCTCCGACATGGGAGTGCCTGTCTGGTATCATGGGATGATAGGACATTAAGATCGTAGACACGTCAGTGGAATTGATATGTTCGAACATGACTCACATCGGTTCTATCACAAGGTTTTTCACTCTGTGACTGTCAATGACGGAACTGATTATGCGTAAAAGGTATATGTAAACCTTTGACCTGAAGTATCAGGCTGAAGATGCACTTGTGACGTCGAGTCTTTCACTAGAGTAGTTAGACCCAATTCACTTTTTGGTGGGGTCAACCTCGAAATGCGGACTTGATGGGCAAGTGGTAATCTTAGCAGATATCTAATATGGGATTTGTTCTCTCATAAGTGAATGAGTATGTACCCTATGTAATTATAGATAAATAGATATCAAAGTCTTTAAGCAAAGCAAACGAGACGATTGTGCTTGGCACTAAATCGATCTCAATGATCTCGTATTTATTATGATTTATACATATGGTCAAGTCCAGTGAGTTTGACATAACCATGACTCTCACTTGATCGGGGAACGTGAACAAAAGGTTTATACATATACGGTATTTACGATTGGAATATTTCGGAATGATCCTATCATTCGTTTTCATTTGGGTTACGAAGTGGGCCACGTGACTGGCTAGGTGTTACCCATTTCCTTTGGTTTCCTCTCATTGCCAAACGAAACGAACCTAAAGAGTTGCGCTAAAGGATTGACAAAGAAAAATGAAGAAAAAGGAATTTCTATTATTTCTTCTGGGAGTTTTAATTTATTGGATAAATTAAATAATTATTTATTCATTAGATGAAATAATTAATTATAATGATAAGATTAATTATTAATCAATTTTCTTGTGAAATATATTAATGAATTAATTTATCTAATTAATTTATTTATTTATTGGATACAATAAATTATTAATTGAAATAAGAAATTAATTAAACAAAACAAATCTCAGGGCTAAATAAGGAGTCCATTTGGACGCCTACTAGGCCTCAATGTGGCGTCTTTGAGAGGCCACATATAGGGCTCTTTTGTTTTGACTTGTTCAATAAGTCATGAGGTATATAAGGATTCTTTGACTTAGAACAAGTAAGAAAAGAATACACAACTCTCATAACTCTCAAAAGAAAGAAAAATATTCCTCCCCTCCTCTATACCTAGCCATCGACCATAGAGAAAGAAGAAAGGGGATTTTTCGTTTGTTGATCCGTGCGTGACGATTTAGAGACGACGTTTTTTCGTTGTTCGGATCAAGTTCAAGTTTGAAGAATCAAATCAAAGGATTGAAGATTTGAAAGCTTCAATATTTCGAGTTTGCAGAAGAAGAACTTTTTCTCCATCATCATATTCATATTAACGAGTAACTTTTATTCGTTATACGCTTTTAGATTCAATTATGCGAATTAGAGTACCAATTGGGTTTTCGTTTTAATTTTTGAAATCCCTTCTGCTGCGTTTATATTTTTTCGAACGAAACCCAACAGTGGTATCAGAACCAATCGTTGATTTGCATATTTGATCTTGTTTACGTGATTTAAGAATTGCATGTTATGTGTTTTTGAAACATGTTTGTATGTTTTTCTTAAATCTGCGTTTTATGATTTTTTGCCTAGTTTTTTGATTTTTAGTTATTGTAAATCTGGGGATATTTGATGATATTGAAAATTGAAAAATACCGAGGAAAAACGGGGCTCGAAAGCCCCGAGAAAAATGTGCGTGCACTGTTCACGCGTGAAAAGTACGCGCACAGCTGCGCGCGCTGTTTAGCGCACGGCCCGACGGGTCGAGGGTTTGGATACCCAGTTCGTTGATCCGGATCATGGATTTGGGTCGTAAAATGGGCTATGTTTGGGTCGAAATTGTTTTTTGAATTTTGGGTGATTTTAATTAATTTGGTGGATCAAAAGGATGATGACCCAAATAATTTAAATCAAGCCCAATTGAAAATTATTCGATTTCGATTTGTTAATTAGTTTGGACTTAATTTAATTAGATCTAAATGGGCTAATTAGATTGGTGATTTGGACTTAAATTAAATTTAGCCCAATAAGAAATTAATAAACGTAAATGTTGTTCTAATTAATTATTTTGAACCCAATTAAATTGAATCCAAGTGGACCAAAAGGATGGTGACTTGGGTTTGATGAAATCGAGCCCAATGAGATTAATTGGAATATAATATTTAATTAGAACTAATTAATTATTTTTCATGGAGATTAATAATTGATTTATGGATTAAATATTATTATTTTTTCCTCAGCTTGGAAATTACTTCATTTTGAATAAGGAATATAAATTATTTTTCTTAGAGATTAATAATTAATTCTTTGATCAAATAAAAGTATTTCCAATTTTTGATGGCTTTAAATCATAATAAAATAAAATATAGATTCCATATTTTATGTGTTCATATTATTTTAATTAAAGATAGATGCACTTAATTCTTAATTTTGTACATCTTAGTCATCTAGTTGGACTAGAATGATTTTAATTGAAATAGTGAATATGTGAAATCATAATGAATTTTATAAAGGATTTTTTTAGTTTGACTAAATTTTTTAATAATCAACATAAGTGATTTAAATGTTGTTAGCATGTAGTAATTGATGCGAGCATGTCTTATGTGATTAAAACACCAATCATGGACTTAGGATTATATGTTTTACCTTTAATTTTATGGGTTATCAAATTTGAAGGTATTTATTATATTCTTAGAAATAATGCATGAGTTGTTTTAGGAATCGAAATAAAATAGTTCAAAGTTGACAAAGTCAAAAGGCCCATGAATGTTTAATAGGTTTAATCTATGCCTTTTGTGATGGCCCATTGGCTCGGGCCCTCTAGTAAAAATCCATGATCAAGTGATGAATTTATTTATTCATTTATTTAAATTCTATGTTTATTTATATTGAACGGCATGATTATTAGTAGTATTTTTATGCATGATCAATATAGAATAAAGCGCTATATAAATTGAATAATGTGCAAAGTGAGACCAAAATCTTTTGATGGATTAAATTCTCCCAAATAAACTATAACGAGTTAGAAAAGGATGTTTGACATCCTCACCCTCCACTAAGCTTTCTAAAATTAGAATTACTATAAATGTGTAATGCTTCCCAGTTATGGGGGTTATACATTTAGAAATAATTTGAAATTTTATAAAGTGCATGCAAATGCCTTAATCAAAACATTTTTCACCCCAGAAACCTGTTCGGTTGCAAGGTGAAATTCAAATGCTAGATTATAGGAGTTAGTGGGATAAACTCGGGTAGTTCACGAACCTAGAAATCGAATGGGTTGCGGTTTGGTGAACTATGGGGAAACGTACTAAAACATTTATTGGATAAATTGATATTAGATATCACTTCAAATAATTAATGGGCCAGAAACCGGTTAGGTTGCAACCTATTTAATTAATTGAGGACTCAATACCTGCTGTGGAATCGATGCCAATGATGATTCCCGATTTTCACATGGGAGTGTGGGATTCGAAAAATGCAGTGGAAGCCAAGATAAATTTTAAGTCCTTAATTTTTCTTAGTTAAATCAAAACAAGTAATCTAATAAATCTGGTTTATTTCTGCAGTTATTTTCTCGTTTATCTCTCTCAAATATGACAAACCGACTTATGAAATTACTCGAAAGAAATGTTCTGACTGGTCCCAACTATATACAATGGCTCGCGATCTTAAGGAATGTCCTGAGTGAAGAGTCGATTGAATATGTGTTGGAAACAAATCGTCCTGTAATTCCTGACAGGAATGAGGATGAAGAGGTTCAACTAGCTCACTTTAATTGGACTTGTGACAATTATAAAGCTAGAGGATACATTCTTTGCTCAATGTGTAGTGAGCTGCAAAGTTCACATGACACAATGAGCAATGCAAGGGACATAATTCTTCACCTGGAAGAAATGTTTAGAGAGCACGGTAGGACCGTAAGATATTTTATATCAAAAGAACTCTTCAGAGCGAGGATGAGAGAGGAAGAGAATGTGGGAGACCATGTTCTCACGATGATGACCCTAATGGAAAGACTTCGGTCAATGCATTTCTATATGGATATTCATCTTCAAGTTGATCTCATCTTACAATCGCTCCTTGACTCCTTCTACTACTTCGTCATGAACTTTGATATCAATGATATCGATTGTTCATTAGCTGGGCTGACTAAGAAGCTTGAAATCGAACAAACTCGTATTAGGACGAACAAGAAGAGGGATTCTTCTATCTATTTAACGAATGATACATTTGATGATCAACGTGATGGAAAGACGAAAAGGCAAAAAAAAGTATCCATTAGAACTTCAAAGAAGTTAGGACATGGTCGTAAGAGCAAAAGACCTAAGAAAACGGATAGATGTCTCGAGTGCGGCGAGCTTGGCCACTGGAAGAGAAACTGTCCCAAATTAGTCAAAGGCGCACAAGGTATGGAACTATTAGTTTTTGAAACTAACTGTTCTATGACCGTATTTTCTACTTCGTGGATTCTGGACTCAGGGGCTAGTGGCCATGTTTGTTGTTTGGATCAGGATCTACAGAGAAGTAGAAAGCTTGGCCGAGAAGAAGTGATGATCAAAGTAGGCAGCGGGGAAAACGTCGCAGCTACTAGGATCAGATCTACTTCTCTTTATTTGAATTCTGGACATTTACTGTTTTTAGATAATGTTTTGGTTTTGCCCAAGGGGCTTAAGAACATTGTATCTATTCCTATCTTAGTTAAGATTGGATATACATTCCGTTTTTCTAAGTTAAATTGCGATATTTATTATGGAAATAAATTAGTTGGCAATGCATGTTTAGTTAATCGTTTGTATTATTTAAATGTCTGTAATTCATCTAATGTTAATGTTGTAACACGTAAATGTGGTAGACAAGAAACTAACTTAAGACTCAAGTGACATCTTAGACTAGGCCATGCTGGAGAGCACAAGATCCAAAAAATGGAAAAAGATGGGCTTATAAGCTCACTAGGGTCGGACCCTATTCCTACATGTGAATCATGTCTCTTAGGCAAGATGGCTAGATCCCCCTTCACAGGGACTTTTGAAAGGGCTACGCAAGTCTTAGGATTAGTGCATACCGACGTTTGCGGACCATTTGGAGAAATGGCTCGTGGAGGTTTCTACTACTTCATCACTTTCACTGACGACCATTCAAGATTTGGTCTAGTGTATCTGATAAAGCAAAAGTCTGAATCCTTTGAAAGATTCAAAGAGTTCAAGGCCTTAGTAGAAAATCAAACTGGGCAAAATATAAAAACTTTACGATCGGATTGTGAAGGAGAATATATGAGTGCCGAGTTTGATGAATTCCTAAGCCAACAGGGAATAATGTTACAACTAACACCACCAGCAACTCCTCAACTGAATGGAGTAGCCGAGTGAAGGAATCGAACACTGTTGGACATGGTTCGTTCCATGCTTAGTTACACTGATTTACCCATTTCGTTGTGGGGATACGCGCTCCTTACCGCTGCTCATGTTTTGAACAGATGTTCCTCCAAATCCGTTCCTAGAACTCCGCATGAGTGTGAAATAATAGGAAATCGAGTCTTAATCATATTAAGATTTGGGGATGCCCCGCTTATGTCAAGAAGACTAAAGTGGAGAAATTGGAGGCAAGATCCCTAATGGGACATTTCAATGGCTATCCAGAAGATTCCATGGGATTCTTCTTTTACCTGCATGATGATCAAAAAATCATCATGGCCCTACAAGCTCACTTCCTTGAGGTTGAGTTCATCTTGGAAGGGGGCAAAGGTAGGAAAATTGTTCTAGAAGAACAAAATAAAACTCCCTCAAATACATATGTTCAAGAACCGAGGCCTGAACCCATAGTAGCACAACCACCACGTAGATCTGGTAGAATACAGCATGAACCTGAGAGGTATGGGTATCTACTGTAGGGGGAGCGAGAGCTTCACACTGTAGTACAAGAAGGTCATGAAGATGATCCTTGTATCTATGATCAAGCGATGGTGAATGTCGACGCTTCAAGATGGCGAGAAACCATGGAAACTGAAATAGACTCTATGCAATCGAACCATGTTTGGACTTTGGTAGATCGTCCTGAAGGTATAAAACCTGTAGGATGTAAGTGGATCTACAAAATAAAGATAGGTAGCGATGGCAAGGTTGACACCTTTAAAGCCAGGCTCGTAGCGAAAGGATATAGTCAAAGAGAAGGAATTGACTATCAAGAAACTTTTTCACCCGCGGCTATGATAAAGTCTATACCAATTCTGTTATCCATAGCTGCATACTTAGATTATGAGATATGGCAAATGGATGTCAAAACGGACTTTCTAAATGGATTCCTCGAGGAGGATATCTATATGGAGTAGCCAAAGGGTTTGTGTCGGAATCCAATATCCATAAAGTATGTAACCTTAAGAGGTCCATTTACAGTCTCAAGCAAGCATCTAGAAGCTGGAATCTCCGTTTTGATGAAGAAGTTAAGGGATATGGCTTCATCAAGAATGAAGATGAACCATGTGTCTACAAGAAGACTAGTGGGAGCAAACTCTCGTTCTTAGTACTATATGTGGTGACATTCTACTTATAGGAAATGACGTAAGAATGCTCACCACTGTCAAGAAAGGGCTTTCGAGTACGTTTTCCATGAAAGACTTGGGAGAAGCCACATACATTCTAGGAATTCGTATCTACAGGGATAGAACGAATAGAATGATAGGCCTCTCTCAAGCTCTTTACTTAGAAAAGGTCCTAAAGAGGTTTAAGATGGACAACTCTAAGAAAAGGTTTTTTCCCATGAGGCATGGAGTACACTTATCCAAGTCTATGTGTCCTCAAAGTGAGGAAGATAGACAAGAGATGAGTAATGTACCCTATGCTTCTGCAGTTGGTAGCCTGATGTATGCAATGCTGTGTACTAGACTCAACATTGCCTATGTTGTGAGCGTGGTGAGTCGATTTCAGGCAAACCCAGGAAAGGAACATTGGATAGCTATGAAAAATATCCTAAAGTATCTGAAAAGAACTAAGGATATGATTCTCATCTATGGAGGTGGAGACCTGAAAATGGAAGGTTATTCTGATTCAGACTTTCAGTCTGATGTTGATGACCGAAAATCCACTTCAGGGTTTGTTTTTACTCTCAATGGTGGAGCGGTGTCTTGGAAGAGCTCCAAGCAAAGCACAAGCGCTGATTCCACCACTTAAGCAGAGTATGTAGCAGCCTCAGAGGCAGCGAAAGAATATGTTTAGATGAGGAAGTTTCTTGGAGAACTTGGAACGATCCCTAGTGCTCAGCTCCGGTTGCCACTTTATTGTGATAACAATGGAGCGATAGCGCAAGCCAAGGAATCGAGGTCTCATAACAAGTCCAAACATATTGAGAGAAGATTTCACATCATCAGGGAGATCGTTGGCAGAGGAGAGATAGCAGTGCAGAAAGTAGCCTCAGCTGACAATATAGCTGACCCGTTCACCAAACCACTACCTCAGGCTGTTTTGGACCGACACCTGGAAAGGATGGGTATTAGATACCACAATGAGTGGTATTGAGTGCAAGTGGGAGATTGTTAGGATTATGCCCGCAGATGCCATAGAGGATAGAATGTATAGGGCATATATCTTGTATTGAACTTAAACTTTTCTTAAATAAAAGACATTATTGAGTTTTCACTTAATTCTTATCTGCATCTATAAGTTGTGTAAAACGTTTTTTCCACGTTTTCAGTGCGATCCCTCTACTTCCTATGGGATAGGAAGATTGGCACTAGAGAGATCGATCTTTATTACTAAAATAAGTTCACAAGTAATTGTTGTGTTTCGTTCGAAAAAGCATAAACGCAGCGGAAGGGATTTAAAAAATTAAAAACGAAAACCCAATTGGTACTTTAATTCGCATAATTGAATCTAAAAGCGTATAACGAATAAAACTTACTCGTTAATATGAATATGATGATGGAGAAAAACTTCTTCTTCTCCAAACTTGAAATATTGAAGCTTCCAAATCTTCAATCCTTTGGTTTGATTCTTCAAACTTGAACTTGATCCGAATAACGAAGATACATCGTCTCTAAATCGTCACGCACGGATCAACAAACAAAAAATCCCCTTTCTTCTTTCTCCATGGTTGACGGCTAGGTATAGAGGAGGGGAGGAATATTTTTCTTTCTTTTTGAGAGTTATGAGAGTTGTGTATTCTTCTTTTTTTTTGTTCTAAGTCAAAGAGTCCTTATATACCTCATGACTTATTGAACAAGTCAAAACAAAAGAGCCCTAATATGTGGCCTCTCAAAGAAGCCACATTGAGGCCTCATAGGCGTCCAATTGGACTCTTTATTTAACCCCGGGATTTATTTTGTTTAATTAATTTCTTATTTCAATTAATAATTTATTATATCCAATAAATAAATTAATTAATTAAATAACCAAATTAATTATATAAATTAATTCATTAATATATTTCACAAGGAAATTAATTAATAATTAATCTTATCATTATAATTAATTATTTCATCTAATGAATAATCAATTATTTAATTTATCCAATAAATTAAGACTCCTAGAAGAAATAATAGAAATTCCTTTTTCTTTATTTTTCTTTGTCAATCCTTTAGCGCGACTTTAGGTTCGTTTCGTTTGGCAATGAGAGAAAACCAAAGGAAGTCGGTAACACCTAGCCAGTCACGTGGCCCACTTCGTAACCCAAACGAAAACGAATGATAGGATCATTCCGAAACCTTCCAATCGTAAATACCGTATATGTATAAACCCTTTGTTCACGTTCCCCAGTCAAGTGAGAGTCATGGTTATGTCAAACTCACTGGACTTGACCATATGTATAAATCATAATAAATACAAGATCCATTGAGATCGATTTAGTGCCAAGAACAATCGTCTCGTTTGCTTTGGCCAAAGACTTTGATCTCTATTTATCTATAATTACATAGGGTACATACTCATTCACTTATGAGAGAACAAATCGCATATTAGATATCTACTAAGATTACCACTTGCCCATCAAGTCCGAATTTCGAGGTTGACCCCACCAAAGGGTGAATTGGGTCTAACTACTCTAGTGAAAGACTTGACGTCACAAGTGCATCTTCAGCCTGATACTTCAAGTCCAAGGTTCACATATACCTATTACGCATAATGAGTTCCTTCATTGACAGTCACAGTGTGAAAACCAATGTGATAGAACCAATGCGAGTCGTGTTCGAACATATCAGTTCCACTGACGTGTCTTCAATCTTAATCTCCTATCATCCCATGATACCAGACAGGCACTCCCATGTCGGAGCTAAGATTGTACAAGTATTTGAAGTCTTTATTTGTCCATTAAAGACTTCATATTACTTGAGAACTTATTTTAGTAATAAAGCTCTCTAGTGCCAATCTTCCTATCCCATAGGAAGTAGAGGGATCGCACTGAAAACATGGACAAAACGTTTTACACAACTTATAGATGCAGATAAGAATTAAGTGAAAACTCAAAAATGCCTTTTATTTAAGAAGAGTTTAAGTTCAATACAAGATATATGCCCTATACATTCTATCCTCTATGACATCTGCGGGCATAATCCTAACAGTAATATGAAGTCTTTAATGGACAAATAAAGACATTGAATACTTGTACAATCTTAGCTCCGACATGGGAGTGCCTGTCTAGTATCATGGGATGATAGGAGATTAAGATTGTAGACACGTCAGTGGAACTGATATGTTCAAACACGACTCGCGTCGGTTCTGTCACATGGGTTTTCACACTGTGACTGTCAATGACGGAACTGATTATGTGTAATAGGTATATGTGAACCTTTGACCTGAAGTATCAGGCTGAAGATGCACTTGTGACATCAAGTCTTTCACTAGAGTAGTTAGACCCAATTCACCCTTTGGTGGGGTCAACCTCGACATGCGGACTTGATGGGCAAGTGGTAATCTTAGCAGATATCTAATATGGGATTTGTTCTCTCATAAGTGAATGAGTATGGACCCTATGTAATTATAGATAAATAGAGATCAAAAGTCTTTGGCCAAAGCAAACGAGACGATTGTGCTTGGCACTAAATCAATCTCAATGATCTCGTATTTATTATGATTTATACATATGGTCAAGTCTAGTGAGTTTGACATAACCATGACTCTCACTTGACCGGGGAACGTGAACAAAGGGTTTATACATATACGGTATTTACGATTGGAAGGTTTCAGAATGATCCTATCTTTCGTTTTTGTTTGGGTTACGAAGTGGGTCACGTGACTGGCTAGGTGTTACTGACTTCCTTTGGTTTCCTCTCATTGCCAAATGAAACGAACCTAAAGAGTCGCGCTAAAGGATTGATAAAGAAAAATGAAGAAAAAGGAATTTCTATTATTTCTTCTGGGAGTTTTAATTTAATGGATAAATTAAATAATTAATTATTATTTAGATGAAATAATTAATTACAATGATAAGATTAATTATTAATTAATTTCCTTGTGAAATATATTAATGAATTAATTTATCTAATTAATTTGGTTATTTAATTAATTTATTTATTTATTGGATACAATAAATTATTAATTGAAATAAGAAATTAATTAAACAAAACAAATCTCGGGGCTAAATAAGGAGTCTAATTGGATGCCTACTAGGCCTCAATGTGGCGTCTTTGAGAGGCCACATATTAGGGCTCTTTTGTTTTGACTTGTTCAATAAGTCATGAGGTATATAAGGACTCTTTGATTTAGAACAATTAAGAAAAGAATACACAACTCTCATAACTCTCAAAAGAAAGAAAAATACTCCTCCTCTCCTCTATACCTTGCCGTTGACCATAGAGAAATAAGAAAGGGGATTCGTTGTTCGGATCAAGTTCAAGTTTGAAGAATCAAATCAAAGGATTGAAGATTTGGAAGCTTCAATATTTCGAGTTTGGAGAAGAAGAAGTTTTTCTCCATCATCATATTCATATTAACGAGTAAGTTTTATTCGTTATACGCTTTTAGATTCAATTATGCGAATTAGAGTACTAATTGGGTTTTCATTTTAATTTTTGAAATCCCTTCTGCTACGTTTATGCTTTTTCGAACGAAACCCAACAGCCATCCGAACCAATCTTCCTTTATTGACTGAATACCTTCGGGAAGATCCGTAAGATTCTAGACTTGGTTCGAATACATCGAATTCATCTCTGTTTTCATCGCCTCAAGTCACTTCTCAGAGTCTATATCCACCTTTGCATGGTTAAAAATAGAGGGATCATCTCCATGGTTTTCCTCAGCTACAGCATGAAAATCATGCCCTCCTTATTGCAGATAACCATATCTCTCAGGTAGCTGAGATTTTCTACTTGACCTATGCGATGGTGATTGCGTATGGATAGGTTCAGTTGGGGTTTCTTGATAGTGTTCTCAAATGGTGTTTCATTTTGTTCTTCCTGAACAATCTTTCTGCCTGCACCCGCTTCTCGAATGAACTTCTCTTCGAGAAAGTATGCATGTAAGGTAACAATGATCCTTTGATCATCGTGCAGGTAAAAGAGTTATGCCATGGAGTCTTTCGGGAAACCAATAAAATGATCCCTTAAAGACCTTGTTTCTAGTTTTTCTAACTTGTCATTTTCACATGGGATGCACAACCCCATATCCTTATATGTTTAAGACTAGGCGTCTTTCCACTCCATATCTCATAAGAAGTCTTTGGAACAGACTTAGAAGGAACTCGATTCAAGATGTCAGCTGCGGTAAGCAATGCATAACCCCAAAGAGATATCAGTATCTCTTTGTAATTGAGCATGGAACGTTCTAGCTATTGCAAAAGATCCTGCTCTTATAGAGGAAAGTTCTTGTGCTACAGCTTTAGTTCCAGCTACTGCTGAAGTGTCAATCGATGTCCATCTGGATATTGAGATGACAGACGTACTAGCTATTGCAAAAGATGTTGCTGCCGAAGTTGCTGCAATTGAAGCTAAGGAACCTGCTCCCAAAGAGGTTCAAACATCAAACCTTGCTCTGGTTATAACAGAGGCATGCTCAGAAGTTCAGAGCGTTGCTGAAGACATTACCATACACAGACAATTCTTCAAGATGGACCCATTGAAGATAATTGATCACTCTATCAATTATATGCCTCCAGCTTTTGAAGACGACTTTATCCCAGTCGGCTACAATGAAGAAAGATACATAAATGCTGAGAATGGAGTAGCCGTGCTGATTGATATCGACAGGACCATCCGGAACACCGTATTTGATACAGAGTTGACCGAAGTGGAGAAAGCCTACTACTTGGCTGTCGAGCTTGGTAAAACTCCTGGTCAGATCCCTGCATTTTTTGCCATCCAAGAAGCAAGGAAGGGTGGTAGAACTCCCAGAGCTGATGTTGATTTGGGGTATTATCAAGATCTGGGACATAGCAAACCAACTGGTTTTGCTCCAACTTCAACAGAAGGGTCTACGAGCGTATACCTGTTGAGTTTCTCAACCCAACAGAGGAAGTTCTGAACAGAGAGGGTTACACTCACTTTCCTCATGTAGCCAACAGTGCAGATAATAAGCGTTCAGCCCATCCCCTTTATCTTTGGAAAAATAAAGGAGTTCATGCCGATGAGCGTCTAGCTTCTGTAATCGATGTGATTCAAGCCAAGGACGATGCACATTTTGACAGTGTTTGGAACGCAAGCTATCACACTGATAAATACAGTTTTGAATCCATCCGGGACATACACCATGAAGGCATTCGAGCGTTGCTCAATGCAGGGCGTATATTGGCATAGGCATGCATGACAAGAAGCGTCAGTTTGCCAAGTATTGCCTTAAGAAGCATCAAGAGCGAGTTGGACCTATTGCCAAGCTATCCTTAGTTCATCAACAGATAGAGCAGTTTCTGCGTCAAGTGCTGCACAGACTCTCCATCACTCCTCTCCAATTCAACGCTCAAGCGTCCACCAGTGGCAGTTCATCAGCGTCTTGCTTGAACTTCTCTCCAAGCTACTGTGATGACAACTTTAGATTGATGATGAAGATCATGGCTCCTATTCCCCACTTTGACAAGATCTTCACTGAAAATTTGCTGAAGCCCAATGGCTCGAGGATTCGCAACTTCCAAGGTTATCCACTTCTACCTTCTATCAGACAGGAAGTAACCGACCATTATTTCTCCGCTTGAACGCAATCAAGGCATCGCTCGAGCAGTGTATCCGTATTTAGAAGAATACTATCGCATGTACGTGCCTGAAGCTCACAAGTCCGAGCGTCTTCCTACGGATAGGATTATTGGATTTTCTTTTATATACTGCCCAGACACATTATTTCTCATTCCAAAGCCGTAGTCAAAGATCTTTCCAAATCACGTATTGGACATTATCGGTCCAATGTATGTCTGAGCCCGAGACAGTCCTCTTTGCACCTTCATTCAAGGGACCTGCATCTCTCGCTCACGACTAACTGAACTTCTGGAAGCTGCTTCAGATTCTTATGCAGCTATAGCCAGGTGGAATTTCCAATTCGATGACTTTCGCTAAGAAGAGTCAGTTTTCTGCTTGAGGAAGTGCCTGTGAGATTAATTGAAGAGTCTGCCCCAGCGTCCGCCTCAGAAGTTGTTAGCATTCCAGCGTCTGCTGAAGAACATGCTCAAGCGTCTCCACCAGAGGATAATCCTGACGCTCTTGAACTTGTTGATACTGATATGGCTGAGGATCTCCCAATTGAAGCCAAAGGCATAATTTTCGATCCAGCATATCAAGTTTCTTTTGACTCACTCAAACATACATCTAGATTTAAGCAACCGACTCCTCAAGCGGTTCCTTCGGATGTGAGTCAATCTTTTGGGCCTTTGCTGAAATCAGTTTTGGAGGAGGTAAGCAATCACGCTACTCAGAATGAATAAGCCCTCCACTAGATCAAGACTGACTTAGCCAAAATTAAGTCTCAGAACATGAGCGCTCAAGTCACCCACATGAAAGGTGCTGCTCAAGCGGCAGTTGGCGAATGCAGAAAAGAATTTCAAGAACTGCATGATGCTACTATGGCAAACCAACTGACCAAGAAGGAGCATTTTGATAAGCACCTAGACTATCTTTCAGCCTCTGTTTCTCAGATTGCTAGTCAAGTTAGCCTACTCACCGAGCATTTTTTGAAGGCTGATGATGGCAATAAGGGGGAAGGACAGAGAAGAGGCGAGAAGCGAAAAGCTTCTAGTTCAAGAGCTTTCATCCCTCCACTTAAGAGTCAAAATTTCTTTCAAATTTTGCTAGTTCCTTCAAGGGATTTGCTTGAACGGTTTGATGTTCCGTTCTCTCGACCGCCTATTCTAGAGCCTTCTGATCCGACGATTATTGCTAAAGAGCAAAAGAAGTCAGACTTCAGTAAAGCGTTCAGAGTATGCTTAAGGATGATAGGAATTGACCCGGTTGAATGGGATAAGCAATTTGTTGCTTATAAAAAGAGACAACAAGAAGAAAAGAAGACAGTGATAAATAAAGAACATGCTGCCATGATTAGGCTTGAAGAAAAAATTTCTGAAGCAATTAGGGCTGAAGTAAACAGAAGACTCAACCCTCAAGAAGAAGAAGATGATTAAGAGCTGTTATTTACTTTGCATTATCTATATTCTTGTCTCTTATGTAATTTTTATTTTTTTGTTTGTTTGTTGTAAAATGCTTGTATTCATTGATATATATAAAATGCATTTTCAGTTGAAACATCTCGTTGAAGCTTAACTAACATTAACTAACTTTATCTAACCAAAGCTAACTTTTATTTTGGTTGTCTAACTCTTGAACTATAAAAGAATAAGTATTGCCATCATCAAAAAGGGGGAAATTGTTAGGAAATTTCATGTTAGATGTTTTGATGATGACAATTAGGATGTCTTGTTAGACCCCAAAATATGTAAGTTTGATTTTATAAGCTTTGAAGCGTTAGATTTGTAATAGGCTTTATATGCTTTGCTTTATTTTATTCTAGATTATTAGGCTAAGTATTTTAGGCTGAGCGTCTAATAATTTCTGAGTGAGCTTATCAGTAGTTAAGTTTGAAGACTCAAGCGCCTGAAATCTAAATGAATATGAAGATCTCCGAAGCGTCTAATTGACAAGCTACATCAAGCGTTGCTTATAGGTCAGAAATTACTCAAGGATGAATGAGCGTCTATCAGTGACTGATTTCACCTGAATTTATTTCTAAGTCCAGAAGGAGTTTTAATGCAAATATTCCCAGATCATTGCCAACGGGCATTTATTTCAAACGCATTAAATGCTGATAAGAGCATTAAATGTAATAAGCTCTTTCGGATGTACGAAGAAGCCACCCCATTGACTGTCAACTTTTACAAACTGCAGCACCAACTTTTGTGCAGCAAATTTTCAGGAAAAAAGACAAAAGTTGTTCACTCGCGGAAGTGAGAGACACGAGCTTGTGCATGTGTCAAACAGACACTTTTTCCAAGATTGCCTATAAATAAAACTTCAACAACAAGCCAAAACAACAATCAAATTTCCAAGCCAAATTGTTGTTGCATTGAAGTCTCATTCCTTAAATTCTCAGAAAAGCCAGAATATTCAAGCAAAAAATTCCTTTTGCTTTTCTCAAAATTTCTGAGACAGTCAAGCAATATCTCAAACATTCTTTTGGAGAAACCCACATTACTATTGAGATATTACCAAGTTGTTTGAACTTTATCAAAATCAAACAAACCTTTAGAAAAACTCCATCCAAGCCTCGCGATCTGTGTGAAGTCGAAGTTGGATACTTGCATTATTTTTGGGTGAAAGAAGCAAGAGGATAGAAGTGTCTTGGAGCAGAAATCTGTGTGATCGAGGAGCTCAAGTCATCAATATCCATCTTTTCCTAATTTGTAGAAGATTCTGTGTGATTCTTTGAGAATCATTTTAGTGGATTGCCTCCAAGTGTTCAAGGAGAAGAATGACGTAGTTGAGATTACACCACCAAACGAACTTTATAAATATTGTGTTTTTTACTTTAGAGTCAAATTTCCATATTGTCATATCATTGCATAAATCTGTTAAGTAGAACTCAATTGAACGCTAAACAACTAAAACACTTTCTGTGACGCTAAAGCTTTCAAACGAGAAGACTCTAAAATCATTCCATTGTGCTAACACTGATCAAAGAACTGAACGCTTAAACCTATCTGGTTATAGTATTCAAATCTTGAAGTCTAAGTTAACTTTGTAAAAACAATCTTCAATAGACGCTCAGTCAAGCGCCTATTTTTCAAGCGTCCAACCAATTTTAATACGAATATTTTTTAAGTCAAAAAAAGACTTCAGGGTCTATTCAACCCCCCCTACTAAACCTTTTCGTATGCCACTTGGGACCAACAATTTCTATAAATTTTCATGATTTTTTTAAAATCAAAATCAAAATTTTAAGGGCCTGTTTGGTTGTGTTTTCAATTTACTTTTTCCATTTTCATTTTCATCTAACAATAAAATACACACTTTACGCTGTTTTTAACTTAAAATATTCTCATTTTCATTCTCGTTTTAACGTTCCCAATAAATTCCATTAATTCCTTTAAAATTACATTTCACATTACTCGTCTCACAATTTCTTTTTATCACTTTTATCTATCATCTCCTTTTAATTTTTTAAAAGATTTTATGTTCTATCCTTTAAATTTTTAAATCCAATATTATTCATTTAATTATTATTTTTCAATCATTTCACACATCACAATCACCAATTTCAAATATTTTAAAAAACACAACCAAACACACCTACTTTTTTCCTTTTCTCACACAAAAATAAAAAAACTTATTCTCCCCATATATTTTTAAATGTGACGGTTGAAAATGATATAAGAATACATCCAAACAGAGCCTAAATATCCCCAAAATTTTTATCAAAATTTCAACAAATCAACTAATCCGGATATCGACACCGATATCAAATTTAATACATTGTATGCAACCAAAAGCAAAGGAAGCATTAGTGTGGAAAATGGAAGGAGGAGTGAAGTGAAAGGAGAGTGGAGGGGCCGCGGGATCGTTGAATTGTAAACTTTGTCATATATCTTCTCATGGGGCCACCACGTGATGCAATACCCAATCTCCCCTCTCCAAGTCTCTATACTATTGTTACTGATTAATCACAAACACAAAAGTCTAGTTCATTCTTCCATTTCCATTTTTTATCTCTCTTTCACACATACAGTGCGCACACAATTTATTCCCGAAAACAAACGCAGAATCTTCTAATCAAGAAATTCATGCGACCAAAAATCCTCCACCGCCAACAATCACACACCTAGCTAGCTACTTGTATGTGTTTATGATATCAAGTCAAATTTTGTACTCCATCGTGGATATACTAGTGTATAAATATAACCCTCCCTTTTGAAGAACAAATAGACATGGATTCGACGTCATCCGGAGCGGGAGGAAGCGAAACGACGCCGTCGACAATGGCTATCAGCAGCGACGGAGCCGGGTCAACGGAGGCTGCGCCACCGCCGAGCCGCTACGAGTCTCAGAAGCGTCGCGATTGGAACACTTTCCAGCAGTATTTGAAAAGCCACAAGCCGCCACTGTCGCTGAATCGCTGTAGCGGGGCTCACGTGATAGAGTTCTTGAAGTACCTAGACCAGTTCGGGAAGACGAAGGTGCACGTGACGTCGTGCCCTTACTTCGGGCAGCCCAACCCCCCAGCGGCATGCGCCTGCGTGTTGAAACAGGCCTGGGGCAGCCTGGATGCCCTCATCGGACGGCTGAGAGCAGCCTATGAAGAGGACGGGGGCAGACGGGAGTCAAACCCTTTTGGAGCAAAGGCAGTGAGGATATATCTGAGAGAAGTTAGAGAAAGTCAGGTAAAAGCCAGAGGTATACCCTACGAGAAAAAGAAGCGTAAAAGACCTTCAACAAAGGGCGGTGATGTTGGAATTGGAAGTACTAGTGGTGGTGGAGATAGTGAAGTTGTCGGTGGTTGACCGCGGGGTGATGGTGGTGGAACTACATGAGTGTCTGCCTGTGCCTGCTGCTACTAAACAAGTAAATAATGCTACTACATAGTACGTCACAATCCAATTCTTTATAATACATTTGAAATTTTATATTTCTCTCTTAATTGTGAATTGTGGACTATATAATAATAATATATATATAGCTGGAACCAGAGTTCTCACGACGAATCAATCAAATTCTCCCACTTCTTTTTTTTTTATGTTTTATCCCTTCCTTTTTAAATACTTTGGCCTGTATGTGTGAATTAGACATATCTTAATTTATATATAATTTCAAAAATAATATTAAGTCCTAGGTTTTAATTTGGACACATGAAAAGAAAGGAAAAGGAGAGGCTTGAAAAGAATGGGAATAGAAAGGTTTTTTTCAAGAAAAGTAGAACTTGGTGATTAACTTTTTTGGTTTATAACCAAGAGTGTCCGTCAGTCGGACGCCGGAGACTAATCACTTCGAAGCAGAAAGATCATTGAAGTGGGTACAGTATCTTTCAATAAAGTCTTTTCCATACACACGGCTAGGAATTGAACCCTGAACAACATATTTAAAGAGCCCAACTATCTACCAATTGTGCTGAACCTTGTTGGTGCAATCTATTAGGTGCATAGTGCGAGGCTTTGAAACACGTAATTATGTTGCTAAAATGGTTCGTTGGGCCGAGGTTCAGCTTGAACGCAATTTGACCCTAATCATTATAAAGACTAGCTCTGCCACCAGTGTCTCATACTCCGGAAAAATCATTAATTGACAAATTTCAACAAAAATATACATTGAGCGGAGGTTCCTTGAATTTCCTACACTAATGCACAATTTGCCACAGTTGTAGTACTTCACAGACACGGCACCCACAACCTTAGTGCCACTTTACTTTTACGCTTCAGCTCCTTGCCTTTCTTCTTCCATTTACCCTTCTTGGGTCCTAAGATCTTAAGTGGGGAGGAATATCCGACAAGTAGTATTGCCTTGTCCTTCCTCATTCCCGCCTCTGCGGTCTTCAACATGTCCAAAAATTCTGGCAAAGATGCATCCAAATTGTTCCTATTGAAGTTTACCATGAACTGACCCTAAGAACTAGGGAGTGACTTCAGCACAAGGTCTACTGACAACTTTCCGCTAATGAACACTTCCAGAGCAGCTAGTGTAAAGTAAACTAGTTGGACCATCTTAAGGACATGATCAATGACACTAGATCCCTCAATCATTCGAGCTCTGAAAATCTCTTTAAAGACTAGTTATCTCTATGTCCTAGTTTTCGCACCCAAGAGCTACTCTAAGTGGCAGATAATTCCTTTAGCACTCACCATATTCTCATGTTGCTTCTGGAGCTCGATGGACATGGACGCCATAACAAGGTACCATATGTGGATGTAATCCTCAGCCCACTTAATAAAGGTAACTCGTCCATCATCATTATTCTTATCGACTAAATGTAGAGGGACCTCTTTGTTGGTGTTTATGTCCTCAGATGCCACAAGATGATAGATTGTATAGGGTTTATTACTTGTAATTAAACTTCATGTATATAAGGCATTTGCATTGTTTTACTTATTGGCATTTGCAAGTTTGTAGACAATATTTAGTCCAAAAGATCAAGACAAATCTTTTACTCCCTTATGGGTTAAGGAGAAAGGCACTATAAGTATTTGGTACTTAATCTCTAAACTTGTTCGCAAGTCGAAGAACGTTTCAACTGGACATTGAAATTGGATAAGACTTGTATGACATGAGATTTGACATGGAAGTACCAGTTGAATGGGATAGTGGGAGCTTATGTCATAGACGCATCAGTGAGATTGATGAGTTCAACCATGACTCATATCTATTCTGTCACATGGGTTTCACTCTATGACAGTCAATGACAAAACAGATTGTGCGTATGAACCTTAGACTCGAAGAATCACGGTGAAGATGCACTTGTGATATGTAGTTAGATCCAATTCACATGTAGGTGAGATACAAGTCAAAGTGCAACTTGATAGGCAAGTGGTAGTCTTAATTGATTTCAAGATGAAATTTATTTTCTCATAAGTGAATGAGCATATGTCATATGCAATCATAAGTGAGTGGAGTCAAAAGTCTTTCGCATAGCAATTGGAGTTGTGTTAGACACAACAGTAAGCTCGGTGAGCTCGACTCATTATGACTTAAGTATATAGTCAAGTCATGTGAGTTTGACTGAACCATGACTCTCACTTAACTAGATATAAAAATTAGAGCTTTATACTCATATAATATTCACAACGGGAAAGGTTTTGAATGATTCTAATCATTCGTTCTCAATTGGGTTACAATGTGGGCCACGTGACTTGCTAAGTGTCACCCATATCCTTTGGTTCCTCCCAACGTCATTTGAGACGAACCTAAATAGTCGTGCTTAAAGGAATTGTAAAAGAAGTGTAGTTAATAATTAATTACTCATTAGATGAGATAATTATTAATATATAAGATTAATTATTAATTAATTTTTTAGAGAAATAAATTAATAGATTAATTAATTATTGAATAAATAAATATTTAATTAAAATAATTTATCAAACACAAAGACAAACGAGGCTGGAATAGGCATCCAATTGGACACCTATATGGGCAAAGTTAGGTGTCCACTAGGACGCCTAACACAAGGTCCTGTGTTGGCTTGGTGATCAAGTCATGTGATATTAAAAGTATATCGTATGTGACTTTTTGACCTAGTTGACTTCATTATCATATTAGCCTCCAAGAGAAAATTCCCTACTCTCCACTCTCAAGCTAGCCATCGCCCCCCTTAAGGAAGAAAATAGATTTTTTTTTCTTGGTTTTTGTGAGATAATTTAGAGACATCGACATATTTAGTGTTTGGATCAAATTTCAAGAAGCCAATTTTGGATTGCACGAAGATAGAATTTTTGTCAAGTTCTGGATTTCAAAGATTCACGAGGATCTCCCAAAATGAGGAAATCTCCAATCAATCACTTCGCTACAAAGAGCAAGTCTTTCGTATTTACGATTTGAATATGCGATTCAGATGATGACTGCTTGAGAATTTAGTTTCAATTTTTCGTTGCGTATTTTTCGTTATATCGATTTCTGACACTCTTGTGTTAATGGTCCTTCCTCTCAGCAGGAAGGACTATTTTAAGGTTACGATACCAATCCAGAAAGTTGAGACTGGTAACGAATGGGTCTTTAACCATTTTTGTTTTAAGGCAAATAATCGGTATTCAATTTATTTACAAAGCCCACATATAATTTGGTCCTTAATTATTCGAGTCCCCTACAATTCTAATCAAATCTCACTACCTCTGAGAAAATATCAAGTTCCTTCGTGGGTTTGAGATCCAATTTCAATCAATCATTTTCCCCAATAATATTAGCCCATATGATTGCTTCAATGTATAGACGTACAGTCCGTCTACATCATTATGTACTTTTTAAATTGTTTTGTCTCATCTTTCCCATGAACTCCATTAATATGGTCCCATATGGTACTTGATGTCAAGTTAGACCCATTAAACATTCATGGTTAATTATATGGCTTAGTGTGTCCCATGTATCATGACCAACTAATACATGTCGAATGCACCAAAATATAATTTACTGTTATACAAGAATTTGTAGTACTCGCTAGTTCAACACTCTAAATTCTTATTATTAACTAATTCGGTATTAAACAATCCTAATCAAATTAATCACAACATAAAAATCAAGAAGAGACTACGGATAAATAATCATTTAAACTAGCTTAAATTATTTAATTTATTCTAATATTTTCTTTAGGTAATCAACGAAAACTTGGATCATAATCATAAAAACTTAACTGCTACAAGCACAAATCAAACAAAACAATTACATATTATGAATATTTGCTAGCAATCAATTGTAATAGTAAATCAACTACTATGCATCTTAAATAATCATCTACACAATTATAAGCACTAAAATCAAATGAACAAAAGATAATCAAATCATGAATAGATTAATATAAGCACCGGGAAAAATTGGAATTTTCATACATTAAAGGGGAGTGCTCACCGTTTTGATACAATAAAGGGGACAAATTTAATTTTCATATAGAAAAGGCTGGTTTTTGGCAATTTTGATACAAATCACGCCGAAAAATGTCATTTGGCTGGAAAATTGCCTTAAGTTTGGGGATTTTTGCATTTGGAAGAAAAATTAACATTTAATTTGGGGATTTATGCATATGAAGGGGAAATTGACTTCTAATTTGAGAATTTAATTCAAATACTTACAATTTCTTTTCTTTTTTTAACTTATTTAAATTCATTTGGAAATTTTAATTCATCTATTTTCTTTTGTTTATTATATATAAAATTTCTTTAATTAATATATAATATTAAATATTAAAATAATATAAATAAAAAAAATATATTCTAATTTTTACAAAAAAAAAAATCTTTTTATTTTTCAAATTCTTCAAAATTGTTTTTATTTATTTTCTAATTTTTTTCTTTCGATTTCTCAATTTTTTTTCCTTATTTCTTAATTTTTCAAAATTTTAATACATTCATTTTTTCTTATTATATTATGATTTTACATAATTTTTCCAAAGTAATTTGTTTTTAATTTAATTTAATATATTACTTTTTACTTTTTTTTACTGAGTTTTTAATTTAATTTATTTTTGTCAATGGAAAGAAACTGGCAATTAAAAATAATTTCTGAGTTTAAGATAGAAGTTTTATTATTTTCTGATTTTTTCAGATTTCTTTAATTTTTTAATATTTTTACCACTATATTCGCATTCGTCAAATTATTAAGCTATTTTATTTTTTTTAACTAGAAATAAGTTTGAAATATAGAATTTCAATATTTTTCTAACTTCTTTTTGCAATTTTATCTTCACATGGGAGTTGGGGGTAGTTTTGACTTTTTCCTTCATTTCCCTTCAATTTTGGGTGCCACACATGCAATTTTCACTCCAATTTTAGGGTAAATTTGACTTTTCCCTCATTTTCCTCCAATTTTGGGTGCCATATAAGCAAATTTCCTTCCAAACATGAAAATCCCCAATTAAATTTATGTGCCATATAGACATTTTCTGGAGAATTTTTTGATTTCCCAGCATGATTTGTACTAAAATTGCCAAAATAACTTTTTCTGTATGAAAATTAAATTTATCCCCTTTATTGTACCAAAACGGGGAGCTTTCATGTATGAAAATTGCAATTTTCCATTCTGACAATGTATGAATTGATTGGAATTTTCTCGAACCAAAACAAAAACTAGCTACTAATAATTGAAAGCATAAAAACTTAAAATAATATTTTCTAACTCTCTAGAGTATGTCTCTTCAGCCCTAAGGAACATTTTACTTATAATAGGATCATAGAGAATAACACTGGACTCACTCTATAATTTGTTTCCTAAATTATGGAGTTTCCTTCTTCAAGTAGGATTCAATTTGTTGATTTCCTGTCAACTCTTTGCCAGGTATTTTGTATATGATCCCGTCCAAATTAGATTCTAACTCCTTCTACAAAGTTGTATATAGACTTATTATCTTTTCTGCCCAACTGCCTTGGCCAAATCCAAGATGTGTGACTCAACTTATGGTCTTCGCACCGAAATTGTGCAGTCCAATCCACAACAGAATTTTGCTATAAATTCACTAATATTTTTGAGCGCAAATACTTCCGGATTGGGTTTGGACGTCTTTAATAACAATTTTGGGACTTCTTCGTAGATTTTGAACTACATAAGAATCACTGAAAACGGAGGTATGTAGCTCCAGATATGTCCATATTTCCAAACAACACCAAATCACCTAATTTGATATAAAATTATATTTTACGCTCCAAAACCTGCCCAAATCATTAAATAAAATAAAATCAATTCTAATAGGCACATAATCATAATAAATTAAAAGACTAAATATAGAGGAAATTAACTGTATAAATATAGCACATATCACCAAACTAGATAAGACAGTTCCACGAGATATCTCCATGCATAGTGGTGATTGCATCTTACGTTACATGACCATCTCACGACTCATGGCCGATGAATCAATGCCAGATGGCATCTCCCATGTCACCACCTTGATGGAAGGTGCGGATAATGGAACCTTGTTCACAATTTCCACATTGATTTAATATCTTGGATTTAATTCGAGGCATCCAAATTGCACGATGTTGTTGAAAATTTCAAGTTTAAAACCTTCAAAAGTCGAAGTTTCGGTCTTAAACTTTGACTATTATTTTGAAGGTTTAAAACTTAAATTTTTCAACAGGTGTCACCCATTATATTTAAGATAAATAATAGCAAAAAATAACATATCGGAAAATAAGATAAATATCTAGAAAGCGTAACCATGGAGCATTACGAGCTTTCCTGGGTGATCCATCCAAAAGAGGCGGGTCATGGTGATGCTGATATAGGCCTTGTGAAAATAATTGGCATGGATTTGTTAGGATTATGCCCTCAGATACTATAGAGGATAGAATGATAGGGCATATTTCTTGTAATGAACTTATTTCTTATTTATAATAAAAGACATTGTTTAGTTTTCACTTAAATTCATCTGCATCTATAAGCAGTGTGAAACATTTTGTCCATGTTTTCAGTGCAATCTCTCTACTTCCTATAGGATAGGAAAATGGACACTAGAGAGATTGATCTTGATTATTTAAACTCGTTCGCAACTAATATGAAGTCTTTAATGGACAAGTAAAGACTTGGAACACTTGTACAATCTGAGCTTTGACATGGGAGTGCCAAATGAACACCATGTGATGGTGGAAGCTTAAGACTGTAGACACATCAGTGGAACTGATATGCTTGAACACGACTCGCATCGGTTCTGTCACATGAGTTTTCACTCTGTGACTGTCAATGACAGAACTGATTATGCGCAACAGGTATAAGTGAACCTTTGACCTGAAGTATCAGGGTGAAGATACACTTGTGAAGTCAAGTCTGTCACTAGAGTAGTTAGACCCAATTCACCTGTTGGTGGGGTGGACCTCGAAATGCGGCTTGATGGGCAAGTGGTAGTCTTAGCTGATAACTAATATGAGATTTGTTCTCTCATAAGTGAATGAGAAAGTATCCTATGTGATTATAGATAATAGAGATAAAAGTCTTTAGCCAAAGCCAAAGAGACAATTGTGCGAGACACTAAATCAAACTCAATTATCTCGTATTATTATAATTAATACATATGGCCAAGTCCAGTGACTTTGACATAACCATGACTCTCACTTGACTAGGACACATGAACAAAGGGCTTATACTTATACGGTATTTACGATTGGAAGGTTGTGGAATGATCCAATCATTCGATTTCGTTTGGGCTACGAACTGGGTCATGTGACTGGCTAGGTGTTACCCATTTCCTTTGGATTCCTCTCATTGCCAAACGAAACAAACCTAAAGAGTCGCGCTAAAGGAGTGATAAAGAAAAATAAAAGGATTTTCCTATTTTATTCTAGGAGATTTAATTTATGGGATAAATTAAATAATTAATTAATTGCTCATTAGATGAGATAATTAATTATAAAGATAAGATTAATTATTAATTAATTTCTCAAGAAAATAAATTAATGAATTAATTTATCTAATTAATTTGGTTATTTAATTAATTGATTTATTTCTATAATAAATTATTAGTTAAATAGTTAATTAATTAAAACAAAAGACGAGCCGGGCCATGTAAGGAGCATCATTTGGACGCCTCCTAGGGCCAAGTTGGGCGTCCTCTTGGATGCCCAACATGAGCTTTATTCTTTTGTTTTGGTCAATAGGTCAAGTGATATTAAAAGGACTTTTGACTAGATGAAATTTGATGATTTCACACAACTCTTCTAGAAAGAAAAAGAAAAACTCCTCCCTCTCTCTCACATAGCTAGCTGTCGGTCAAGGTGAAGAAAAAATGGAATTTTTCGTCAAATCAACTCGCTTGATTATTTAGAGGCAACATACTTTCCTTGTTCGGATCAAGAATTCAAGAAAGCTTCAAGGAATTCGTGAAGAGTGGAATGCACGAGTTTTGGAGATTTGGAGCCTTCAAGTGTTCGAATTTTTGAAGGAGGATTTAGTTTTCCAACCACTTTCCTTTAACTGGTAAGTTTTTATTCGTTTTAGCGTTTATGTGATTCAATATGCAAATCGAGAAAAACACTTTGGGATTTAAAATCTTCCGATGCGCAATTTTTCGCGTAGCCCAACAGTGGTATCAGAGCCAATCTTTGATCTGCATGTTTGATCAAAATTATGTGATTTTTGATATGCATACTATGTGTTTTTGAAGCATGCATTTAGGCATTCTTAAATCTGTGTTTTTATGGTTTTTAGCATAAAATTTAATTTTTATGTTTATTATAAATCTGGGTAATTTTATGATATGGAAAAAAATTGAGAAACGGGGCTCGAAAGCCCCGAAGAAGCTGCACACAGCCCTACGCGTGTGCTGGGCATACGTCGCCTGGCCGTGTGGCCTAGTCACGCGCTTGCTACACGGCCATGAGGCTTGCTCGGGTCGTGTGTTTGACACACAACTCGCTGAAACGGGTCATGGACCCAGGTCTGAAAAAGGGCTGTGATTTGGGTCAAAATTAGTATTTGGGTTCGGGTAAATTTAATTATCCGGGTGGGTCAAGAGGATGATAACCTAAAATAATTCAAATTAAGCCCAATTGTAAAATTACTTAATTTTGACTTATTAATTAGTTTGGGCTTAATTTAATTAATTACAAATGGGCCAACGGGTTGGTGATTTGGATTTAAATTAAAACTATCCCAATAGAAATTAATAACACGTGCATGTTTTTCTAATTAATTAATTTTAGGCCCAAATTAAATTAAATCCGAGTGGACCAAAAGGATGGTGACTTGGGTTTGATGAAATCGAGCCCAATAAGATTAATTGGAATAAAAATATTTAATTAGAATAATTAATCATTTTTCTTGGAGATATATAATTAATTTATAGATTAAATATTATTATTTTTCCTCAACTTGGAAATTACCTAGATATTTGAATAAGGAATATAAATTATTTTTCTTGGGTGATTAATAATTAATTCTTTAATCAAATAATTTTTTTTTCAATTAATGATGGCTTTAAATCATGATAAAATAAGATTCTATATTATATGTATTCATTTTAGTTGGACTAATATTATTTTAATTAAAGGTAGATATACTTAATATATAATATTGTATATCTAAGTCATCTAGTAAGACTAGATTGATTTTAATTGAAATAAAGAATATATATAAATTAGGAATTTTATAAAGGACTTTTTAGTTGGACTAAAAATTTAAATAATCAACATAAATGTTTTAATATTGCGAGCATGTCTTATGTGATGGAGACACCGATCATGAACTTAGGTTTTATTCGATTTACCTTTCTTTTTTTGGGTTGTAAAGTCGAAATTGAGGCTATTTATTGCTTTATTAGAAATAATGTATAGGTTGTTTTTAAAGCATTGTGATAGAATAGTTCAAGATTGGTGGAGACGAGAAGCCCATGAAAATTAGATAGGTTTTCGTTTTTACCTTTCTGTGATGGCCCATTAGCTTTGGCCCTCTAGTAAAAGTCCATGATCGAGTGTGATGGTTTTATTTATTTAATTCCATTAATATATAAATATATTGATAGGGATGTTTATTAGTAGTATAAATTATGCATTTTCGATATATGATAATTGTGCTATATAAATTGATTAATGTGCAAAATGAGACCAAACTTTAGACAATCTAAATTCTCTCAAATAAATAATACTGAGTTAGTAAAGGATGTGGGACATCCTCGCCCTTCACTAAGCTTATTAAAATTAAAATTACTACAAATGTATAATGCTTCCCAGTTACGGGGGTTATGCATTTGGAAATAATTTGAAATTTTATTAAGTGCATAAGATGCCTTAGTCGAAGCATATTTCACCCCAAAAACCGGTTGGGTTGCATTGTGAAATTCAAATGTTAGATTAAAGGAGTTAGTGGGAATAAACTCGGGTAGTTCACGAGCTTAAAAATCGATTAGGTTGCGGGTTGGTGAACTATGGAGAAAGGTATTGAAACATGTATGGGATAAATTGATGTAAGACATCACTTCAAATAATTAATGGGCCAGAAGTCGGTTAGGTTGCAATCCATCTAATTAATTGAGGACCTCAATACCCGCTGTGGAATCGATGCCAATGATGATTCCCGATTTCTACATGGGAGTACGGAAATCGAAAAATGCAGTGGGAGACAAGATGAATTTTAAAGTCCTTGATTTTTCTTGGTTAAGTCAATTACAAGTAATCTAATTAATCTGGTTTATTTATGCAATTATTTTCTCATTTATCTCTCTCAAATATGACAAACCCACTTTCAATTCTGCTCGGAAAGAATACACTAACTGGACCCAATTATGTGGACTGGCTTAGAAATTTGAGGATTGTCCTCAATATGGAATCTCTGGGATACGTCTTGGAGGCTGATATCCCGGCGGCTCCAACTAGGACACGTGCTAGTGAGGAAGAGGTCCAAGCCCATGAAAAATGGGTCAAGGATGACGTCCGGGTGAGAGAATACATGCTGGGATCTATGTCCAATGAACTTCAAAGGTCACATGATAAGATCCCCACTGCAAGAGTTATCCTATCACACCTGGTAGAGCTCTATGGTGAGCATAGTCGAACTGCTCGATATGAGATATCGAAAGAGCTCTTCGGAGCCAAGATGAAAGAAAGTGAGAAGGTTGGTGATCATGTCCTCAAAATGATATCGAGGATTGAGAAATTAGAAGGTCTCAACTTCACCATGAACGCCACCCTTCAAACTGACTTAATCTTGCAGTCTCTTCCTGATTCCTTCTCCCAATTTGTGGTTAACTTTAACTGGAGTGAGATAGAGTGCAATTTAGCAAGGCTAATGAACAAGTTAGTTACTGCACAATCTCAAATGAAACCAAAGGGAAAGGAAACTGCCTTGGTCATCTCTTCTGGACCTAAAAAGTCTAAGTCTAAGAAGAAGAACAACAAAAAGCAGACTGGCGAGCTAGGAGCAAAAGGGGGTGTTCAAAAGGGTAAGGGAAAGGCTCAAGGGTCTTATAAGAGCAAAGGGCCTAAAAATATGGATAGATGTCCCGAGTGCGGTGAGCTTAGCCACTAGAAGAAGAATTGCCCTAAATTAGGCAAAGGCACAAAAGGTATGGAATTCTTCATTTATTAAACTAATTGTTCTATGACCGTTTTTTCTACTTCATGGATTCTGGACTTAACGGCTAGCGCTTAGGTGTGTTGTTAGGATCAGGATCTGGAGAGAAGTAGAAAGTTGGGCTGAGAAGAATTGTTGATCAAAGTAGGCAGTGAGGCAAGCGTCGCAGCTACTAGGATTGGATCTACTTCTTTGATTTTGAATTCTAGTCATTTATTGTTTTTAAATAATGTTTTGGTTTTGCCCAAGGGGCTTAAGAAAATTGTTTCCATTCCTTGAGATACATTTTGTTTTTCTGATTTGAATTGTGACATTTATTATGGTAATAAAATAGTTGGCAATGCATCTTTAGTGAATGGTTTGTATTATTTAAATGTCCATAATTCTTCTGATGTGAATGTTGTAACACATAAATGTGGTAGGCAAGAAGCTAACTTAAGACTTAAGTGACATCTTAGACTAGGCCATGCTAGAGAGCACAAGATCCACAAAATGGAAAAAGATGGGCTTTTAAGCTCACTAGGGTCGGATCCCTATCCAACATGTGAATCATGTCTCTTAGGCAAGATGGCTAGATCTCCCTTCACTGGGACTTTTGAAAGAGCTACTCAAATCTTAGGATTAGTGCATACCAACGTTTGCGTACCATTTGGAGAAATGGCCTGTGGAGGTTTCTACTACTTCATCACTTTCACAGACGATCATTCAAGATATGGCCTAGTGTATCTGATGAAGCAAAAGTCTGAATCCTTTGAAACGTTTAAAGAATTCAAAGCTTTAGTAGAAAATCAAACTGGCCAAAATATGAAGACTCTACGTTCAGATCGTGGAGGAGAATATATGAGCGCCGTGTTTGATGAATTCCTAAGGGAACAATGAATAATTTTACAACTAACACCCCGACCAACTCATATACATATGTACACGCCTACTCCCTAATTTTTAGGGGAGAAGTAGGCGTGTACCACCTATGATTTTAACCCTAGGTGGACTCTATATATACATGTATATTTTACCTCTTTTAAACTTAATGGAAAAAGGGACTTTGAATTAGTCTTTAGTTTTTGAAAAGAAAAATAAGTTTTTGAGAAAAATACTTTTTCTATTCCCAATTTTCTTTCATACTATTTTCTTCAAACTCATGTGTTGAGTGCGAAGAACACTTAAATAATTCCAAACCCTTTTTCCTAAAAAGCCAAGATTCAATATTCTCCTTGTTAGCACTGGTGGAGATAATTGAGGGTAGAAGTTAGGGTGTGGATACATCTCAGAGGCTCAACACTTGGTGCGCTAGGGCTAATCAATTTGAAGATTGTAGCAGGGAGTAGCTTAAAAAGACGTTGCTGCTTTAAGGTCTATAAGAGGTAAACACGAGATAGTTTTGAATCTGATGGTACCATGTCAACCTAGCCTGAATTTCGGGGATTCTGCTTTAATTTTTGAAATTATATGTATTCCGCTGCGCCGGTATCCCCGGAGGTTGTAACGATCCCAACAATAATTAATTGGGCGTATTGATTTATTGGTTAAATTAATATATTTAATATTTAATTTAATTAGATCAAATCAAATTATTTTATTGGAAAATTAATTAAATGGAATTAATTAATTAATATATATATATTGGATTTAAATGGGATTTAAATTAAATATTTATTAAAAGGTGGGCTAAGTTGACTGGGCTAACTTAAAGCCCACCCACGTTCAATTGGATCCCTAGAGGGGCGGCCACCATGAGAGTCCTAGGAGACTACAACTTGTTAGTTAAGTCATTAGAGTTATAAGGTGACTCTAATGCTAACAAGTCATTGTAACCCTAGTTGCATCACACACAAAAAGAAGAAGGAATCCTATCATCAAATTTTTGCACTAGCCGTCCACCATAATCGAACAGGGAAAATTTGGAGATCTTTAGAAGGCTTGTTTCGCGTGCATCTTTAGATACAGGAGCTCAAGGAGTTGCTGTTACGTGAAATCTAATTACAAAGTCGATAAGGTAAATCAATTTCGTTTGGTTTTTTGAAAACTATTAAAAATCATCGAATCCCATTAAAGTGATCCACCTTTAGGAATCAAAATTTTTTCTTCCGCTGCGTTTTTTACTCCATAGGATTCCTAACAGTTTTAGCTTTTATGTGATTCAATATGCAAATTGAGAAAAACACTTTGGGATTTTAAAACCTTCCACTGCGCAAGTTTCCGCGTCACCCAACAGGATTATATCTATTACACATGCTTTTGCTGCATTCAAATCTCTAGTCAACTCGCAAAATCCACCTTTTTTTTTGAAGAAAAATCGGTCTTATACATCATTCAATCGAAAGTTTACAACGTCTGAAACAATACAATTCATATCGACTCAAACGATGTAGTAAGAACATCTGAAACACCAACTATCAAGTTCTTGAAGATAACAAATCTTAAGAACTTACAAACGAACACGAGAAAATTCTTGTGCAACTCCTATTCAAGGAGAGATGAAACTCTCATTCGAGAGAGAAAACAAACTCTCATACGAGAGAGAAAATAAAATACTAAACAAAATATCTAAAACGCTATATAAAATTAAAAACTTACGAATCACTTGTCTTCATCTCGTCAGATATGCCCTGTCTCTTTAGATCCATATCCATCTCGTCAGATTTGGAGATGTATCTTTAGATCCATATCCGTGTCGTCAGATTTGAAGATGTGATATATAACTTGAAGAAGGATGCTCCAACCCAACCCGCTGACGACGGTGGTGGTAACAGTAGTGAAGTAGACAACTGCTTCACCAAGCCATCGCCTGCGGAGAAAAATATAAGAAAAAAGAAGGCTAGGGTTTAGAGACAGATGAGGAGAGAGAGATTATCAAAATATATTTAACTTCATAATTGATAACGTTTTAATAAATCCACCTTCTTTAATTACAATAAAAATATATTCCTTGTCAACTAAATCATAATCCAATAAAAAAACAAGATTCGAAAAGGTGAAATACAAAGGTCCCACTTAAAATTACAAACCAAATCAGATACAACCGATTAATACTGAAGATTATGTTGGAAATTATTGTAAAAAAGATAAATATGAAAATATATTCCAAGTGATCATTTCAAGTTAGCGTATTCCAATCATAAACGAGAAATTTTTACCTCTTGTAGGGAAATGGTTGGAGAATTTTCATGTTTCTTTGATTCCACGTGCTTCTTTGATTTTCCAATCCAAGCAACAAATGTGTAGCTGCCTCTAAATCACTGTTGGGCTGGGTAATCCCCGGGGTAGGTTAGCACAGTGGAATATTAAAAATTTATAATCCTACCCCGAAAACAGGATTATGGACGGTATAATCAAACTAATATAAACGAGAAAAACTAACTATGCGAAATACCTTTTGCGCTATTTACCTCGTACAAGTTTTTGATCTCGTCAACCAGAACAAAATACTCCCTTGACTCGAATTAATGTAGAAACCGTCGGCCTCCTTCAATCTCTGAGCTTCGTTTTTATTCCTTGTATCTTCAAGTGATCCAATCATCTCGCCTCTAAGATGTATCCACACTTCCGTATAGTTTCCAATAATTATACATATGGTGCTAGCCTATACAATTATTCTAGATCTAATCTAGGCTTAATTTATGAAGGTTGAAATATTATGTGAAAGGTTAATCTCAACACATGAGCAAAACCTTGTCAAAATAATAAGGCTAGGGGCGGCTTCTTAGAGAAAAATTAGAAGACAAATTTTTCGCTCTTTTCTTCTAAGGTGGGCGAAAAATTCACTTGTGAAAAAGTGTGTCTGTGTTTTTCTTAAGACACATATTTATAGAGATACTCCTAGGTTTAGTTTGATTGGAAGTGAAGATGAAATAAAATCTCCAAGATTTGACTTTCATCTATTCCTAATCAAACTCTATTAAGGAATTTCCTGAAAACAAGGAACTTAGCTTGCAAGCCAACTTGCTCCCCTTTTTCTTTTGTTGGTCTCAAGTGGTATACGAAAGGGTTTAGAAGGGGGGGGGGGGGGGTTGAATAGACCCTGAAGTCTTTTTCGACTTAAAAAAGTTTCGTATTAAAATGGTTTTGGACGCTTGAAATGTAGACGCTTGACTGAGCGTTTACTTGAAATATAGACGCTTAGGCTAAGCATCTGATGAAGACTGTTTTTAGAAAGTTAATTTAGACTTCAAGATTTGAATACTTTAACCAAGTAGGTTTAAGCGTTCAGTTCTTTAATCTGTGTTAGCACAGCTGAATAATTTTAGAGTCTTCTCTTTTGGAAATCTTTAGCGTCACAAGTTGTTTCTTAGTTGCTTAGCGTTTGATTGTGTTTTACTTAATCAATTTATGCAATGATATGATAGATAAGAGAATTGACTGTAAAGTAAAAGACACAATATTTGTAAAGTTCGTTGGGTGGTATAATCCCAACTACGTCCTTCTTCTCCTTGAACACTTGGAGGCAATCCACTAAAATGATTCTCAAAGAATCACACAGAATCTTCTACAAAATTAGGGAGAGATAGATGTCAATGACTTGAGCTCCTTGATCACACAGATTTCCGCTCCAAATCACTTCAATCCCCTTGCTTCTTTCACCCAGAAATAATGCAAGTATCCAACTTCGACTTCACACAGATCGCGAGGCTTGGATGGGGTTTTCTAAACGGTTTGTTTGATTTTGATGAAGTTCAAACAACTGGAAATATCTCAATAGTAATGTGGTTTCTTCTAAAAGAATGTTTGAGATATTGGTTGACTGTCTCAGGAATTGAAGAAAAGCAAAGAGAATGTTTTCTTCAATATTCTGGCTTTTCTGAAAGTTTAAGGAATGAGACTTCAATGCAACAGCAACTTGGCTTAGAAATTGATTGTATCTTTGGCTTGTTGTTGAAATCCTATTTATAGGCATTCTTGGAGAAAGTGTCCGTTTGACACACGCACAGGCGCGTGTTTCTCACTTCCGCGAGTGAACAACTTTTGTCCTTTTTCCTGAAAATCTGCTGCACAAAACTTGGTGCTGCAGTCTATGAATAGTTCACAGTCCAATAGGGTGACTTCTCCATACGTCTGAAAGTGCTTATCACATTTAATGCTCTTATCAACATTTAATGCATTTGAATCAAATGCCCGTTGGCACTTAATGCATGGAGAATATTTGCATTAAACTCCTTCCGGACTTAGAAATAGATTCAGGTGAAATCAGTCATTGATGGACGCTTATCCATCCTTGAATCACTTCTGTCCTATAAGGTGACGCTTGATATAGCTAGTCATTTGGACGCTTGGAGACTTTATCTTCATTCAGACTTCAGGCGCTTGAGTCTTCAAACTTTACCACTGACAAACTCACTCAGAAATTATCAGACGCTCAGCCTAATACTACTTAGCCTAACAATCTAGAATAAAAACAAAACAAAGCCTATTACAAATCTAACGCTTCAAAGTTTATACATGATTTCTACTAAAATCAAGCTTACATATTTTGGGGTCTAACATAAAGTCCTAATTGTCATCATCAAAACATCTAACATGAAATTCCTAACATCTTTCCTAAAATATTTCCTTGATTCCAACTTGATCAAGACTTGAAGAGAAATTAATCATCTCCCTATTTTCGTCCAACATACATGCCCACTTCATGTCTTGGAGTCCAAGAATTTTATCTTACTTGATTTAATTCTTGACTCCTATTTAATTAAATAGTCCAACCATTTAATCAAATACTACATAATAATTAAAGTCCAACCTTAATTATTATTAGCCTAATTATTTGTTAATTTTATTTAATATTCGACCAAGTCTTCTAATTAAATAAAACCCTTGGATTCTACTAGGTCCATTAATTAATTAATGTTCCTAGATTAATTAAATAGTTCAATTAATTGATCTCCTATCAATTAATTAATATTGCCAATTAGGTAAGTACTAGACTTTCCCAATTTACCTCAACTTTCAAAGTTGATTAACCATATCTTATAAGTAGGAACCTTAGGAGTTAGTGTGTGACCTCTTAGGCTCGTTCATGTGCTAGTAGTAAGTACACTTTCCAAAAGTGTTTAGAAAGTACTAGATAAAATCTTCCTTGATTTAATTTGACCATAATTATTCACCATAATACCATGGTACCTACAAATCGAGGTTACTGTCTAGCAACGGGTCCCGAAGACCTAGACAGGAACGATATTAAGATACTTAACCTATCATAACCACGATACTCGCATAAGTAAGACCCCTCCATCAAATTTCCCTGATTGGTGTCTCGAGTAATGGCTTAGTCGAGACTCTTATGACCCAATCACTATGTCTCCTTCATTGCGTGATATCGATTCATGCAATCCAAACGAGGAAACACTACGCCTCTTGTGGATTGCTATACTTTGCGCAAAGATTCCTTGAATTGATTCATTGAGCAATACATAGAAAATGTCTGATTTGCCAAATCAGTGATGGATCTCATCTTGGTCTCTCATGTACCTTGACCCATATTCATACTATACCCAAGATATCCCATATGACGACTCACGATGGAATCATGAGATTAGTCAAAGTATAATCGACTATGCTCAAAGTGACAATGGAACCTCAAGTCCATAAGGATTACTCTTATGCCTACATGATTATAGAAAATTCCACATTTGATAACCATTTTAGGAATTTCCTTGCGGGGTTGTTCAGTTCACTCATTATCCTAAATGAGAACCCTTGTGTATATCTATGCCTATGGAACGACATACGTTTTCCAAGAACAATGCACACAAGCAAGTCTGTTGGGTCTTTGTTAATATCCCTCATCTTGACAGACCCATTAACGACTTGGAACCTCTTAAGAATCATGACCTCAGAGGCATATTCCATCATTGTCATTTCCGATGTTCGATGATGTCCCATAGTTATGTGTGATTCAAAGGACTTTGTTCTAAAATTATTTAAAAACAAAGAATGCCATAAAGGTCTTGACTTATTATAGTAAGATTGTCATAGAGTATCTCGAGAATGGCGCCCAAAAATTGGTGCGCCGGGCATTAACCCTATCAATCTCCCACTTGCCCAATAGCCAATTGCCCCATGTACTCAAGGCCCATTCTTGAGAGATGTCCTTCTAGTACTTTTAACTCAAGAGGTTTAGGTGATTGGTTTGCTATATTATCTTTCGAGTGCACACGTTGCACTCGAACATTGCCTCTCCCACTGATCTTCCAGATCATGGTATTGCCATATATGTGTTTGAATTTTCGATGAGACTTAGGCTCGGTTGCTCATGCAACAGCCCCCATTGTTATCACAGTACCTAGTACTTGATCAACAATGAATGGAATTACTCCCACTCAAGGGTGTGATTCCTCATCCAAACGTCCACTTCAATGGTGGAAATTGCGGTAGTGGATTGCTTGGACTTTATCCAACTCACCACTCCATCATTCTTGTCTTTCCTCAATGGGGTTCGTCCATCATGGCTACATGCATGGAGTACGTACGCTTTGTTCCCCCTTTTCTTGGCAGACTCAGTACAGGATTCCCTTACTTGGAATCTTTTAGTTTGCCATTTGAGGATACTTACAAAAATAGAATTTTAACCCAAGATTTTTCACATAGGAAATCGGAGTCTCTCGACACTCTATTTCTATTCTCCATGCCATTTTCTCGTAAAGACATCCTTAGTCCTCTAAGGCACTTTTAGATAGTCTTTCATGGCAGTCCAATGACTATCACTAATTTTGACTATTGTTGTCATACACTCCAGTGTATCAACAATATTGATCCATGTATATAGAACTTCATACATCGTGTCGCCTATGACTAGCACAACATGTATGTGAGACATCATTACTCTTTCCTCTAATGTTTAAGGGCACATAGACTTGGAAAGTAATATTTTGTCTCAATAGGCAAGAATCATTTCTTGGATTCCTCCTTACTAAATCACTTTAGTTTCCTTTCTATGTACTAGGATTAGGAGAGTCCCCGCATCCCACACTAGCTTTTCTCGATATCTCAAAATACCGAGTGTGTGGATGCTTCTCCCAAATCCTTCCTTGGAGAATTTTGTGGATAACCTTGCTTTTGTTAATTTCAACATCCCTACTTCATTTTCATTTAGTAGGAAGTTTTTAACACAAAGCACCATAACTTTACTTATACTCCCACTAGCCCTTTTGTACACATATTCTTCCACTATTTTTCATGAAACCCATAAGACTATGGTCTCATCAAAAACGTTTTGTAAGATTCGGGATGCTTGCTTCAGTTTGTCATAAGAACTCAGAAGTTAACACACTTGTGATCACTTCCCTTGAATGTGAAACCTTTTGGCTGCTCCGTAAAGTTTTATTCCTTAATCTCTATTAAGGAAATGGTTTCCACATTCAACTACCATATCAAATAGATATGTAGATTTAGCTAGAAGAATTCGAATGAATTTTCACATCCCCACCGACAAAAGGATTTCATCCTTTTTCACATGGTATGCTTTATAGGTTGCCACCTCTCCATTTCTTCCAACGCGAGCCCCACTTATATCCAATTAGGTGTAACACCTCTAAGTGGGCCCACCAAGGTCTAACCTTGTTAGAATATATGGAGTTCATCTCGAATTTTACCCCTTCTAGCTAATTTCCCGAATCGATGTCCAACATCGTTTCCCACTTTTGGATTTCAATCCAATGGGAGAAATCATTACTTTCAAGAAAGAGATCAATGTCTTAGATTGTCTCGAGATTCTACTAGATCTCCTTGGAGTTCGTGTACTTATGGCTTTTATCTCAGGCTATGTGATAAGAGTCATTTTTACGTGTTTTTAAGACCTTACGTCTATGTTTTAGATTCATTTATCGCTTAATTTATGCCACATATGCGTATAATCTATGTGCTTATTGAGTAAAGGTGAAAAATCACTGCAATCGACATAAAGTGCACAAAAACACAGTATTTCAGTATATTTTGAAATCGAATTTGAGGAGGTTTTCTTCTAGAAAGTTGTATATCTCCGTCTTGGATTTACGTGTCAACTTGAATCATCTAAATCCAAGATCCGTGGAGCAAGTTATGAAGAAAACATGATTGCTGTGCTGAAAAACAAGAAAACGGTTAAGACTTCGCACTGGAGCGCCTAGGCGCCACCTTATCCGCACCTAGGCGCCGGTCAACTTATTCCCCAAGCCACTTAGGCCACCTGGACCACGCCTAGGCGCCACTTAGGCCATGCTTGGGCACCGGTACAACGGTTTTGAAGGTATAAAGGCCAAAAATGAAAGGAAGAAGATAGGGGTTCGAATTCTAAGTGAATTTTGGGGATTTCTTGGGATTGGGACCTCACTTTTCATCACTTTAGAAGTGCAAAAGAGAAGGGAAAGAAGAGATTCAAGCCTCCAATTAAAGATTTGATCATCAATTCAACATAGGGAGTTTATTAGCTTTAAATTCATCTTTGTCTATGAACATGGATCTCATGCTTAGCTTTTCCCTTATGCATTTTATGAGCTAAATTGTTGAACTTGGGCCATGAGAAGGCCATGTTGTTAGTGTTGTTATAATAAGATCATTTTCCATTTCAATTCGTATATTTCTATGTGTTGTGATTTTGTGGTTGAATGCCTTACATATGCTTGATCACCATGTGTTTGATATCATGCCTAGGTGAATTATTCGAGAGAAAATTGACTTAGGGTGCAAAAATTTCACAACATCAACGAACCAAATAGGAGTTGCCCTAGACATAGGTAAAGACTCTCGGGTGAAGTCGTTCGATTTTAATCGAGTAAGCTCTAGATCGTTAATGCATACTTAGTGGTTAGATTTTCGGGTAGACATACTTAGGAAACCGCCAATTAAGTATAGGAGTCTATCACGACAAATCAGTTATTCTTTACCTTTGGAGCTTTCACCATAGCAATGTATGTCTAATGAATTGGTAATGATCTTAGGATAGCAATACGCAACATGTGCCCGAACATGAGCCTTAGTCACCTCTCCACCTTGGACGCTTAATCTCTCTTTACTTTCGCTTTAGCTTATTTTACTTTCCTTTTTAGTTAAATCTCTAATTTCCTTCCTTTTGTTATCGAAAATCATAAACTAAAATTCAAGTCTTTGTGGTTTGACAACCTGGACTTATTGTCCATTTCTATTACTACACACGACTAGTGCACTTGCTACCAAAGCACATTAGCTTCTAGCGTGTCACTATGCTACAGTGGTATGTCATGAGTTGGTTGGTGGTTCTTGAGTTTCCTTAAGTTCTTCAATCTTTGCCAATTCTTATCCAATAAGATTTCCTTCTCCGAGAAGGTGGCATTCCATTAAAACAAACCTTTGTTCTAAAGTATTGTAGAAATGATATCCTCCACTTCATTTTGGATATCCCATAAACCTTTCACAAGTTGGATCCTAGATCTATCTTGTCTCCCACTAACATCTTCATATCCTAAGACATTTGTATGAAGATGGTATAACCACACCTTAATGCACTCATCATGGACTGAATAATATCAAATAAAAATTTAGCTCCTTCGCTCAACTACCCCATTCGAATGAGGCTTGTTACCGGAGTCTTAACTTGAAAGAATCCCATTCTTTCTTAGATAATCACTTGAACAAGTATTTTTCTCTTTGATCCTATCACAGATTTTGATACTTCGTTCATACTTCTCTACTTCAACTCTAAACACCTTCAATCCTATCAAAGGTTGTAGACTTAATACATCTAATGTACTCCATGGAGTAAGAAGATTTCTAGCACTGGTACACAGTACAACATATACACATCCATTTTCCTAGCAAACAAAGATTTACTCATTTTTCTTAAGACATGATTCATGAGTAGCTCCCTTGCCCTCTCTTGAACCTTTCTTTAGAGATATGACTTAATCATTATGTGCCATACGTTTGGTTTGAATATCTAACCTTCCTATTAAGTTTTCCCATCTTGCCATATTTATAGCATATGATCGACTTTAACACCCGCTTCCATTTCCACCTTTGCCATAGCTCCTTAGTTGTTCTTCGTCCATTCCCTTTAGGCATCCAATGCCTTTGTATGGATATGAACCAACTATTAGCATTGGCTTGTCCTTCTTAATGGTGGCTTCAACATTGCAACAACTACTTTGTTAAATGTTGTACCTTAACGATGAACTAGTCATATGATTTAGAGAGTTATAAGACCACTAGGTCTATCCTTGACTTCTTTGTCAAATGAGTTGCTAAAACTATTCCAGAGATTCTAAATCTCTCTCTCTAAATCTTACACTAATTTGTTCAATTAAATGAACTATAATACCTATGCATGATCCATGCTCTGATTTGCTATTAAAGTTTAATGAGACATCTTGCTTGGATATTATCTTGGGCCCACCTCGCATAGGTAGCCCATTCATCGTCATTTGCTCTAAGCAATTGGGGAATAGGAATTTTTCATGTGTCCGACACACATTCCCATTCTCATAAACGAGGACAATTACTAGGTCGAGTTGTTTTAGTCGTGTTGCTTGGGATTGGTTCAGTTATAGTTAGGTTCTATTCTAGATTTGATTGAGTGGTTCTAAATTATGTCTAACATAATAAGGCAAGACAAATAAATAAGCACTCAATTATAAAATTAAGTCCTTAGACAATTTGGTCTTTAATTGTACAAGTCTCTCACTATTTTTCCAAACTCCACCACCCCCTTGATGGAATTTTGAGAAAACTTAATTTCCTTAGTGGGCTTGAGATCTAAATAAATTAATCAAAGCACCCCAATTATATGAGTGTGATCGACTTATTTAGCTAGTAGCCACGCCGGGCCTTCTACCTTGTAGTTCTCAAGATTGTTTTACCTCGTCTTTCACATATGGCCCAATTATATGGGTCTCCAATATGCTACCTCAACGTCAGGCCAAACCCATTAAATATTCCATGGTCAATCTTCTCAGTTCATCGACCTAATTATATGAGTGCAAGATGAGTGATTAGATCCCATAGAGCATCTCTATGCTTAGTGACAATCACAATCCTTGACTAAGTTAATCCCCAATTATATGAGTGACTAACCTAGCTTCAGCGGCATTTCATATGTTGTCACTTATGATGGAAAGCATGGAAGAGAAATCCAATTCAATTCCACATGGGCACAATATTTTCTCAGGAGGGCATTACAACATAATATATAGGTCTCATCAGATTATATTTATCTTGTTTAATTTTTTATCCTATGCATGCATTCCAAACACATAATATATAAAGAAAGAAAACTAAACATCCACAAAACGGTAAATAGGATGAACCACCTCGAGCCCTAACCTAATCAACACACTGAGCCGAAGTGGGGTGGACTTCTAGGAAAGTAAAAACAACCTAATCTATTACAATGGATCGTCACTACATACAGATCTTCAAATGGCCTTTGTCTGCTTTCTCCGTCTTCAATTACATAGACTATAATCTAATTACATTCTACTAAACTAAAGACAAAAAATAAAATAAAAGCCAAAGACTATTTTTACAACCCATAGACATTACATACATCGAAAACCAAAGACTAGACTAGGCTCGTAGTTCATCCATATCACATAAAACATGCCGAGCCACATAAATGCGATATTTAAATTTACCCATCTAATGTTTAATTTAAATTGCATATATTGGGATAAATTTAGATTTTCAAAATAAAATTATTTTCTAGGCTTGAAATAAATAATTTCCAACCCAAAATAATTACCAATTTCCAAAAAATCCAATTCTTCAGAAATTAAAATTTTATAGGTTCAAAAATAAAATTTTTAACCAAAAATTAACCAATTTCCAAAATCCAATTTTTGAAATTACTATTTTTCAAAAATCCAAGTTCCAGAAAATAATCAAGAAACGAGCTAGGGTCGGGATTCCCAAGCCCATGGTTGAAACCTATGATGCACCGACACGGACATGGGGAACGGCATTTAAAAAAAAATATAAGACACGACACAGCTGTCCAATATTTTTTTTATATATATTATATATAAATTTGTATTTTAATTGTTTTTTCGTAAAACTATGTATATTTCAAATAATTCAACTACTTATCAATAACAAATGCAGAATAAAAATATAAGCATAAACTAAATATAACAATAAATATGTTTTCAATCCAAAACGTGATATAACAAAAATAAATATTCCATTGTTCAAATCTGCGTCTTATAAAAAGTTGGTAAGTTTTTATTAGAATTAGAAAATTGATAAATTTTTATTTACAATTTGACCCCCCAAAGTTATAGTATTTTATAAAAAGTGACCGGCCGTGTCCAAAATTTTTATTTATTTATTTAGGGACACATGATATCCGTGTCTGACACGTGTAGGAGCCGAGTCCGTGTCCGAATGCGCACGACACCGTGGTGATTTTTTGGAATATCTGTGCTTTATAGGTTGAAACCCTTCGGTGACAGCGTGCCATAGCCTAGCAATGCCGCCGCCACCATGGCGTTTGACTGCCGCGTAAGATGCACTTGAATTATAAAAATCCGCTGCTATTGTACACGGTCGGTGAGGTGGAGGAAATGCAATTCCAAATTGCATAGTGATTGTTGATTATTGATATATCAAACATATACCCATTAACCATCATATCTAAACAAAAGTGGACTCAAAGTCCATTCATCCACCACCACTATTATGCATGTGCGACTGATAATAATAAAGGTTTGGCAAATTTTTAACCATTTTAATTTTATTTTTTTTAAGAAAAATCGATTTTATATATCATTCAATCGAAAGTTTACAACGCCTGGAACAATATAATTCATATCGACTCAAACGATGTAGTAAGAACATCTGAAACACCACTATCAAGTTTTTGAAGATAACAAATTTTAAGAACTCACAAACGAACACAAGAAAATTCTTGTGCAACTCCTATTTAAGGAGAGATGAAACTCTCATTCAAAAGAGAAAGCAAAATCTCATACGGGACAGAAAATAAAATACTAAACAAAATATCTAAAACGTTATATAAATTTAAAAACTTAAGACTTTGTTTGTTTATGTTTTTAGAATAAGGTTGAAATTTGCAAAATGTGTCTAATCAATAATGATTAGTTGATGTGTGATGTGTTGATTGATTAAAAAGTATGAAAGAGAAAAAGAAAAATAGTGTAAAGTAAATGAATATTGATTGATGATTGTGTGAAATGATGAATGTGGTGATTGATAGGTAGTTATATTTGAAAATGATAAAGTGAATTTGAAAAATGATGAATTTGGTTGAAAATAGTTTGAAGTGTAAATTTTTAGGATTTTGTGATCCGGAATATTGAAAATGGGATTTGAAAACATAAACAAACAAGGCTGAAGTATCACCTGTCTTCATCTCGTCAGATTTGTCTCCGTCTTTTTAGATCCATATCCGTCTCATTAGATTTGGAGATGCGTCTTTAGATCCATATCCGTCTCGTCAGATTTGAAGATGTGATGTACAACTTGAAGAAGGGTGCTCCAACCCAATCCGCCGACGATGGTGGTAATAGTGGTGAAGTAGAGGACTGCTTCACTAAGCCATCGCCGGCGGAGAAAAATAGAAGAAAAAAAAAAGACTAGGGTCTAGGGAGAGATTATAAAAGATTACTTACAAACACTTAACAAGCGAAATTATTAAATTTTAACCATTTTAATTTAAATTGCCTTAAACCCATAATTATCAGTTCTCGATCAATTCCTTCAATTAAAGCCTTTGACCGAAATTAAATTGTTTCCAAAACAATTCTGCCAATGCAAAAGGGATTAAACCAAAATAATTTATATCCCTCTTTTGCACTGCTTGTGATAAGAGAATTAGAAGATTCTGTTTCTTTTCAATTCACAACTCCTTAAATCAAATTAAGGCCCAACTTTTCCGGTCAATTCATTTTAAATAGATTTGACCAAAAATCAATGGTTCCCAAACTATTGATCAATCGTAAACTAAAAGAAGTACACTCCCAGTTCAATTCATCTTTGTCACCTTCGCACATAATACATTAACAGGTTTAATTTTGTTTCGGACTCCAGGTCCAAATCAAATACCGAATCCGCCCAACACAATACGCACACATGCCCTTCTTTGGTTTCTTTAATGCAATTCCGAGCTCCGTTTTTGTTCCTTGTATTTTCAAGCGATCCAATCATCTCACTTCTAAGATGTATCCACACCTCCGTATAGTTCCCAATAATTATATAAATGGTGCTAACCTATATAATTATTCTAAATCTAATCTAGGTTTAATATATGAAGGTTGGAATATTATGTGAAATGGTTACGGTAAAGGTTACAAGTGGGGTTGAAGGTGAGGCTAGCTATCTGACAGAGGCATCTAAAAGTAATAACACTAGAGGTTAATCTCAACACATGAGCAAAACCTAGTCAAAATAACAATGCTAAAGGCGACTTCTTGGAGAAAAATTACAAGACAAATTTTTCTCTCTTTTCTTCTAAGGTGGGCGCAAAATTCACTTGTGAAAAAGTGTGTCTGTGTTTTTCTTAACACACATATTTCTAGAGAGACTCCTAGGTTTAGTTTGATTGGAAGTGAGATGAAATAAAATCTCCAAAATTTGACTTTCATCTATTCCTAATCAAACTCTATTAAGAAGTTTCCTAAAAACAAGGAACTTAACTTGCATGCCAACTTGTTCCTCTTTTTATCTCCTAAAATATTTTCTTGATTCCAACTTGATCAAGACTTGGAGAGAAATTAATCGTCTCCCTATTTTCGTCCAACATACACGCCCCTCATGTCTTGGAGTCCAAGAATTTTATCTTACTTGATTTAATTCTTGATTCCTATTTAATTAAATAGTCCAACCACTTAATTAAATACTGCATAATAATTAAAATTCAACCTTAATTATTCTTAGCCCAATTATTTATTAATTTTATTTAATATTCGACCAAGTCTACTAATTAAATAAAACTCTTGGACTTTACTAGATCCATGAATTAATTAATCTTTCTTGATTAATTAAATAGTCCAATTAATTGATCTCCTATCAATTAGTTAATATTCCCAATTAGGTAAGTACTAGACTTTCCCAATTTACCTCAACTTCCAAAGTTGATTAATCATATCTTATAAGCAGGAACCTTAGGAGTTAGTGTGTGACCCTTTAGGCTAGTTCATGTGCTAGTAGTAAGTACACTTTCCAAAAGTGTCAGCGTACATTCTTATATTTAGAAAGTACTAGATTAAATATTCCTTGGTTTAATCAAACCATATACTATTCACCATAATATCATGGTACCTACAAATCGAGGTTTCTGTTTAGCAACGGGCCCCGAAGACCTAGACACGAATGATATTAAGATACTTAACCTATCATAACCACAATACTTGCATAAGTACGACCCCTCCATCAAATTTCCCCGATTGGTGTCTCGAGTAATGGCTTAGTCGAAACTCTTATGACCCAGTCACTATGTATCCTTCATTGCATGATATCGATTCATGCAATCCAAATGAGGAAACACTCTGCCTCTTATTGCCATACTTTGCGCAAAGATTCCTTGAATCGATTCATTGAGCAATACATAGGTGTTAGGAAATTTCATGTTAGATGTTTTGATGATGACAAGATAGGATTCAATGTTAGACCCCAAATAAAATGTAAGTTTATGTTTTCCATAGATCATTGTTTAAGCGTTTGAAAGTTTGTAATTTTGTTTAGGCTTGTAATTTTTATCTTTGTAGGTTTTAGACTAAGTATTAGATACTGAATCGCTAATAGAATTCTAGGTGAGTCTATTAGAGAAGAAGTTGAAGATCAGTGTCTGAAGTCAACCAGAGATGAAGATTTGTTTCTTAGCGTCCGTCAAACGTTAAAGGACCTTTTTCGGGATTTATGGATCAAGCGCTCAAAGCACTTAAGCGACCAATGACAAATTCACTTGAAATAAATCCTCAAGTCACGAAGGACTTAAATGCAATCATTCAACGGACATTTATTTCCAACGGGAAATAAATTCAAATGCATTAAATGCTTGATAAGAGCATTAAATATGATAAGCTACTGTGACCTGTGGACAAGCCACCTTTTTTACTAGACTGTCAGAACTTCAGAGTTTATAGCTGCTACCATCCAATCGGTGCCAGCAGTTTTTCAGGAATGTCAGGCTTTAGGTAGAATCACGCGCTGCGTGAAAGGCACGCTCCTACATGTGTCCAACGGACAGATCCCAAGAGTTGCCTATAAATACCTTACCTTCAGCAGACCCTAAAAAGGACGGTACAAAATATTTACAAAAGAAAATTACGTACACAAGAAAAAGCTTAGAAACTCCATAGCCAAAATTCCTTCAAGCTTTTTATCTACATTCCAGACAGTCACAAATATCTCAAACATCTTCCAAAGAAGAAGCCTAAATTTCCATTGAGATATTCCAAGTTGTTTGATCTTCCCAAATACAAACAAAACCTTGTGACAAAAACCTCAACCTTTCATCTGAGTGAGAAAAGTTGTTGAAACTCATTACAGGCAGTATTTCTGAGTGAGAGAAGCTTGTAGAAGACGATCTTCATTGGTGCTGAAATCTGTGTGATCAAGGAGCCCGAGATCATTTTCATTCTTTACTATCTTGTAGAAGATTCTGTGTGATTCTTTGATAATCATCTTAGTAATTTCCTCCAAGTGAAAAAGGAGAAGAAGGACGTAGCTGAGATTACATCACCTAGTGAACCTTACAAATTATTGTGTCATTTATATTTTACTGTCTTATCTGTCATATTACATTATTCTAAAAGACAAGTAAAATTGCATAGCGATTAAATTATCTAAAAGAACGTTAAAAATCATTTCCGCTGTGCTAACCCTGATTAAGTGATCTAAGCGTTACCCTACTTTGGTAAATTGCTAAACTCACTAGGTCTAAGTTATCTTTACTGAAGCGCCTGACCCAAGCGCTCAGCCTTCCAAGCGTTCAGATCTTTGAAAAGTAACACGAAATTTTTGAAGTCTAAAAAGACTTCGGGGTCTATTCAACCCCCCCTTCTAAACCCTTTCGTATGCCACTTGGGACCATCAAGTGCTATCAGAGCGGTTGAATTAGAAACCTAAGCGTTTCCGAGCATAACTGCTTGTTCAGATCCATTTGTTTTTGAACTTAGTCGCTATAAATTTCTCTTTAAAAAACATCTCATTATGGCTTTCAACAAAATGCCTAAGTTGGTAGAGTCAAATTATGATTCTTGGAAACTTAGAGCATTCGCTTACTTGTGCTCATGCGATAGTGAAATGTGTGATGTAATTACAGGTGGTCCCATTCAGATTATGAAAGTTGTAACTCGAGCCCCTGGAGCAACCGAGGCCACTCCAGATGGTTATGTCGAGAAACCTAAGTTAGAATGGATGCCTGAGGATCGAAAAAGAGCAAATCTAGATAATGTTGGAAGAAGTGCACTTTACTCAGCGTTAGGAGACAACGATGCATTGTTCAACAAGATCAAGCAATGTAAGACTTCCAAAGAAATATGGGATAAGTTGGCTATAGTGTGTGAAGGATCAGCACAAATGAAGGAGAATAAGCTTTCCATAGCCATGCAAAGATTTGAGCATTTCAAGATGCAGCCTAATGAGACGCTAGAACAATTGGACACAAGGTTTACTTTGCTCGTTACAAAGTTAGCGTCATTAGACAAGGAATTGACCAACAAGGAAATGGTTAACAAGATTTTCAGAAGTTTTCCAAGCAAGTATCTAATTAAGACTGTTGCTTTGAGAGAATCACAGACATTGGAGACTCTTACTCCAGAGCATGTCTTTTCAGAGTTAAAGGCATTTGAGTTCGAATTGGGTGAAGTCAGCGACACATCGACTTCAGCGACTGAATTAGGAGCTTTAATCGCTAGAACCAAAAGCAAGGGTAAAGCGGTTAGTGAGGTTAAAACTATGGAATCAAATGAAGAAAAGGAAATGGCTTTATTGGTCAAGAAATTCAAAAAATTTCTAAGATATGAAAAGAGAAATCCTATCGGACAAACGTCATTTCAGACTCCTCTCCCTGCTCCAGCGCCTCAGTATCAAGCGCCAGTGTACTCTGCACCTCAACCAGTAGGGCCAGTTCCATACCAAGCGCCTCCGTTCCCTACTCGAAAATCTCTCAGCGCCAGTAGTCTCAAAGCGATTATCCACTGAACAGAAAATGAAAACTAATTTGTGTTATAATTGCAGGAAACCAGGGCACTACCAGGTAAATTGCCCTTATCCAAATGTGTCAAAGCCCTCAAGGCAAGACTATGCGGATAGAAACCAATTCAGGACCAACCTTCGCCAACAAGATTTGCTAGCGGAATCTGAACCATTCTCCGCACCTGAAGAGGATTTGGAATCATCAGATGAAAGCAGTGATGATGAGCCTACAAGCGACTCAGCGTTGATTTGTCTTATGGCAAGAGATGATGAAGTGTCTAAGGACTCGCTACCAGAGGTAATCAATGAATTATCAATTCCTCTTTCGTATGATGAATTACTTGACAAAGTTAAAAAATACTACAATGAATGTCAAGAAGCTGCCAAAATATATCAAAATGATCTCGCTTTTATCTCATCACTCACAAGAGATAAAGTGACGCTCAGAGCAGAGCTGCGAGTTTAGCAACAGTGCATTGAGAAGAACCAATCGCTTGAGAGTGAAATTATTCAATTAAAAAATGATCTTGATATAATAGTCAAGAGAGAAGCTGATCTGATCGCTAGACTTGCCAAATCAGAGCAGCTCGTCTCATCATTATCTAAAGCTTCTAGAAACTTGGATAATGTGACTGAGGTAACTAGATTATTTGGTGAAAAGACCGGTTTAAGATGCAATAAATTCGGTAAACAACCAAATAAATCTAATGTTACGGCAAACAACAAAGGAAATGGTGTTTTCTTTGTGGAGAAAAGTTCACAAAGTCAAACGCTGAATGAACCGAGCAACAACGGTACGAGGCCATATGAGAAAGCCAAAGCTGACTCAGACAAGGGAAAGACAAAGGCAAATGATTCACAAAGAAAGGTTCATCCAAACGCTCAAAAGGCTAAGGATAAACCTAACCACTGTAAATCAAGCGCTAAGCGTCAAGCACCAAAAGTGCAACCCAAGCCAGCGCCAAGGAAATACCAGCGTCCATATCCAAGACAGTCAAGATCATATTATCGATACTATGATGATTATGACTATGACTATGATTATGACTACTATTATAATCGAGGATATTATTACACACCCAAAAAGCACACACAACACAAGGTGAACAAAAAACACACACAACACGATGTGAAACCCAAGAAGGCCAGTATTCCTAAAATGAAGTCTAGGCAAATATGGGTTCCTAAAGTTCTAATTCAAACCAAAGTTACTAACGCTGAAGGACCCAAAACAACATGGGTACCTAAGAAGAATTAGAATTGTCCTTTAATGCAGGTACCTAGAGCCAGCACCGATACTTCAGTTTGGTACATTTATAGTGGATCGTCAAGACACATGACTGGTTCCAAAAATCTTCTAGTCAACTATCAAGCTACCAACGGTCCTCAAGTTATATTCGGTGATAACTCCAAAGGTAAAACCAAAGGTATAGGTATCATGCATAGGGGGAACATCATGATCAGTGATGTATATTACGTTGAGGGTCTTAAGCATAACCTGTTAAGCATTAGTCAATTTTGTGATAAAGGCTTTGAAGTAAAATTCTCAAGCGACTTCTGTTACGTTAACGACGCTAAGACTAAGTCTACTAAATTAAGACGAAAAAGAACAAACAATGTGTATTTAGTAGATTGGAATTCTACATCTGATAACAACCCCACATGCTTTGTTGCTAAAAGTCAAAATGAATTGGGTTGGTTATGGCATAGAAAAATGAATCACCTCAACTTCAAGGCAATCTCTTGGTTAATATCGCTAAATCTTGTAGAAGGATTACCTAAGGGTTCCTTTCAGAAAAATCGCTTATGTGATGCATGCCAAATGGGTAAACAAGTTAAATCATCTTTTAAAAAGAAACCATGTCTATCTACTTCTAGAGTTCTTGAACTATTGCATCTAGATTTGTTTGGTCCTATTCAAATCATGAGTGTTAGTGGTAAAAAGTACTCGCTAGTAATAGTTGATGATTTCTCTCGCTATACATGGTAGAATTTCTAGCGACCAAAGATGAAACTAGTGTCAAACTCACAGTGCTAATTCGTCAATTGCAAAATTCAAAAGATCTAAGGGTGACGAGAATGAGAAGCGATAGAGGAACTGAATTTACTAACCAATTTGTTGAGAAGTTTTGTACAGATTTAGGAATACTTCATGAGTATTCTGCTCCTAGAACACCTCAACAGAATGGAGTTGCCGAGCGACTGAACAGAACTCTTAAAGAAGCCGCAAGGACGATGTTAGCAGAGTCCAAGCTGCCTCAAAGGTTTTGGGCCGAAGCCATCAACACAGCTTGCTACACTCAGAACCGGTGTATGATCAACAAGCAACATGAGAAGACTACATATGAGTTGTGGAAGGGACGTAAGCCTAACGTTTCATATTTTCATGTTTTTGGTTCAAAATATTTCATTCATAACAATGGATCCCAAAGCCTAAAGACATTTGATCCTAAAGCGGATGAGGGAATCTTTCTAGGATATGCCAAAAATGGAAAGAGCTTTCGCATCCTAAATAAGATCAAATCAAAGGTTGAAGAATCCATTCATGTTGTGTTTGATGATGCTAACCAAGAACCGAGTAAGGTTAATCCTGATGATGTAGGAATTGAAGATCTCACCCAACAAGCGTCACAAATCAATCTTGGTGATGATAGTGATGATGAAGATGATGAGATTCGTGTACCTTTTCCTAAGGATACTCGTGAGGTTAACAATAATGATAATGTCAGAATTGCTGATGATCATGAAGAGAATGATCATCAAGAGCAGATTGGAACTATGAATGATGCAGCGTCTATGCAAGAGAAAAATGAGAATCAAGCGATTGACAACCAAGAGTCTCTCAACCCATTCCAACCAGACCGCAAATGGCTTAGAGACCATTCACCAGAGCTAGTGATTGGAGATATTGAAGCACCTGTTAGAACTAGGTCCGCTACAATTAATGAGGCCATGTTCGCAAGCTTCCTATCTCAAATGGAACCAAAGAAAGTGGATGAAGCGCTTAGTGATTAAAGTTGGGTAGAAGCAATGCAAGAAGAGCTTAACCAATTTGAGAGAAGCAAGGTTTGGACACTAGTACCAAGACCAACTCACCAAAGAGTTATTGGGACTAGATGGGTTTTTAGGAACAAGATGGATGAAGATGGCATTGTTATAAGAAACAAAGCCAGATTAGTCGCTCATGGTTATTGTCAAGAAGAGGGAATTGATTTTGATGAAACATATGCCCCAGTAGCCCGTCTTGAAACAATTAGGATGTCCTAGCGTTTGCCGCATTCAACAAGTTCACAGTATACCAAATGAACGTGAAGAGTGCTTTCCTGAATGGTAAACTCCAAGAAGAAATATATGTGGAACAACCTCCAGGATTCATCAACAACCATGGCAAGAGTATGATCTACAAATTGGATAAGGCACTCTATGGCCTTAAACAAGCACCAAGAGCATGGTATGACACTCTCTCTATCTTCCTTATTGGTAAAGGCTTTTCAAAAGGCAGCGTTGATACAACGTTATTTAAAATTACCCATAATGAAGATATTATCTTAGTCCAAATTTATGTTGATGATATTATATTTGGTTCTACAAATAAGCGATTGTGTGAGAAATTTTCAAAAATGATGCAAGATCAATTTGAAATGAGCATGATGGGTGAATTAACTTTCTTCTTAGGATTACAAGTTAAACAACTCACTAATGGAATATTTATAAACCAAGCTAAATATATTAGAGATATGATTAAGAAATTTGGTATGGAAAATGCATCATCTTCAAAAATTCCAATGAGCCAAACGCTTAAGTTAGATAAAGATGAAAGTGGGAAGAAAATCGATATCACTAACTATAGAGGTATCATTGGATCACTTCTTTATCTTACCGCTAGTAGACCTGATATTATGTTTTCGGTATGCATGTGTGCACGATTTCAATCTGATCCTAGAGAATCACACTTAAATGCTACCAAGAGAATCCTTAAATACCTAAAAGGCACACAAAATGTGGGCTTATGGTATCCACGGGACTCTCCTTTTGAACTAATTGGTTATTCAGACGCAGATTTTGCAGGATGCAAAATAGATAGAAAAAGTACTAGTGGTACATGTCAATTTCTAGGTGATAGACTAGTTTCGTGGCATAGTAAGAAACAACAATCCATAGCGACTTCTACCGCTGAGGCAGATTATGTAGCCGCTGGAAGCTGTTGTGCACAAATCCTTTGGATGAGGCAACAACTTAGAGATTATGGAACAATCCTAGGTCCTACCCCAATCCATTGTGATAACCAAAGCGCTTTAGCTATGACCCAAAATCTTGTCCTTCATTCTAGAACTAAACACATTGACAATAGATACCATTTCTTGCGTGACCATGTTCAAAAGAAAGATATCTCCATGCATTTCATTGGAACTGACAAACAATTGACAGATATCTTCACCAAAGCGCTCAACGAACAACGCTTTCTCACTCTGAGAAGTGAATTAGGTATGATTGACTTAAACGCTTAAATCATAAAATATCATATTTATAGGCATAAAATCTAGGGGGAATCCACCTTTGTTTATGTCTAAAGAGTTTATCAAAAATTTCGAAATGTGTCATCAATTTTAGGGGGAACTATAAAATTGTACTTATCTCAATATATCAAGCGACTGTGATCAAAAATGACTTTTAAAATCCTAAGCATTGATCACTAGCGCTTATCTTTTATGCATGACAAAATCAATCTCTAATAAAGTTATCTTTTATAAATCCAAGCGATTGATTTTTTTATTGTTTTATGAAAAGACTTCAGTGTTGAAATAATTCCCACTTTAACGCTAAGTAACTTTCTTTCAAAAAAAAAATTCATGCATAGTTTTCATCGCTAAAGGAAACGTGTGGATAAGTCCAAAAGATCAGATTTGATAACTACCCACACGTGCCTATCAAATCGAACTGACGGTTATGATTCCTATCTAAACCTAGGCGGTTCAGTAATTGCATGAGTCTGAGTATGTGTCAGTGTACTATCAGGCGCGTGTATTTCACGCTGAAAATTTCAATTATTTTTTCAAACGTTTTCAAAAAGTAACTGCGGACACGAAAAACATTATAGTACCCTATTTTACCGCACTTTTTGACATCCGAAGTTATGTGTACACGGTTCAGATTCCTTCTGTCATTAACTTCTGTACACGTGTCATTCATCTACTAACTGAGGATTTATTTTTGCCTCCTATTTAAACCTTTCAAAAACTTTACGGTAAACCTTTATCACTTCCAAATTCTTCTACTGTAAAAGTTATTTCTCTCTAAAGGCAAGAACTTCTCTCATTCCTTCAAAAGCTTCCAACTTTCAGCAATGGCACCCAAAGCTTCAAAATCTTCAAAATCATCCAAGTCTGACACCGGAAAAACTTCCCGTACTGAAAAACCAGTTGCGGTTAATGCCGGATTTCTGATTAACTGGGATTACCTTTATGAGAACCAGAACTTTCCTCTTCGAACGGTTCTTCCACTCGTTCAAGAATCTGGTTTGAGAGATATGATCACTACTATTTTCAACTACTTTGAAGAAGAATCTCTCTATTTTTTCAACAATGCCCAGATTTCTGAAGACGGAACTTCCATATTCTGCGTCTTCCCTTTTGCTAAAGAGACCTTTGTTCTCACTCCCTCCTTGATTTCTTCATTGTTGATTCTGCCCAATGATGGCACTGAGGTAGAAAACGTCACTCTCGGAGATGCTACAAAAGTTTGGGAGTTGATAAAGAAAGAAGATATTGATACTGCGTATGAGCCGAACTTCAAGAAAAACGATATGAAGGGCGAATACGTTATTCTCGCTGATCTATGTTAAAAAATGATCGAATGTAGAAAAAGGACATTCGATAAAGTCACAAACATTCAGTACAAGATGATGGTGGCCATTCTGACCAAGTTAAAAGTTAACTGGTCTCTCTACGTTTTTAATCGCTTCAAGGCAGCGATGGCCAATTCAGTGAATCCCAAGCCCGATGGGATTGTGCTACGTCGTATTCTTAGCGCTTGCGGTTATACAAAATCTTTTGGCACAAAGATTCCAGTGACCAAATTCTACGGCAAAAAGATGATTAATGGAATGCTCAAACCTCGAAAACATGGTGGAGCAGCGGTTCCCAAAGAAGAGCGTCAGCGACTCCAAGCCGAAGGAGTTGTTCGTAGTGATGATGAAGATCAAGAGTCTTCCTCTTCATCATCATCCTCGTCCTCTGAAGAAGTGGTGGTCAAGCGACCTAAGAGAAAGATAGTTCTCAAAGTCACTGAGCCATCCAAGTCAGCAAAGAAACAGAAGCTTGAACCAAAGAAGAAAAAGCCGGAGCCCAAAAAGAAGCAAAAGATTCCTTCTCCCCCTCCTAAATCGCCATCGCCTCCTCCAGCGTTTTTCTTATCCGTTCCCGAGGAAGAAGAGGAAGCATTGGACGAAGAAGTAACGCTTGCACGAAGGCGCACTCCTACCTCTACTCCCGCAGCATCCTCTAGCGCTACAACAAAACCAGCGCTTAGAGAGTCAGGGAGTGTTCCTCCCTCTGACGTTGTTCCCTAAGTCAGCTCAGATCATCAAGCCGTTTCTCCATCTGAGAGGCTTTCCAATGTTCAGGGTAAGTATTTGCTAAGCAAATTAGTCTATCCTTTCCTCGTTAGTCTCTAACGCTAGGATAAAAACTCTTTCAGCACCAAGTGAAGCAGATATTCATTATGTTCTCAACACTCTTGAAGAACTAAATATCCCAATTCGTGCTGATCCAATAACTTCTTTTATCGATTTAGAACTCGAAGAAGAAGTTTAGGAGCCTGAGGAACTTGTCCAAGAATCAGATCAAGCGACTGAAATAGTCGATGATATTCCTCAGGGTAACTGATGTAGTCCTTTTAGTTTATAATTTCTACTTAGTAGGAATTTTTGCTAGCTTTTCTCAATCGCTTACATGTATCAGCTCAAGATGGACCTCAAGAGGCACCTACCGCTGATGCCCCTCCACTTTCGGAGATTCCCGTTGAAATAGACATGGACATGGCAACTGTTGTGGATATCGCTAAGAAAGCATCTCAAGCCCTTCCTGACGCTGAAACATCATCATCCAGTGAAGCGACTTTAAACGCTGAGCGGTCGATAGAAGTGGCCCCCATCCCAATAGAAGCTATTGCCCTCGTTTCTACTCCAACAGGATTTCCTCCTCGTGTCATTGATTTCTTCCCGCGCGGATATCTTCCAGATGTTGAATTTTATTATGCCGCCTGAGAACGTGACACTTAAACGCTTGCCGAGTCGGAAATCCAATTTCAAACATCTCTCCATCGGCCTGATCTTTCAGACTCTTACAAGTTTGAAATTTTTGAGCGTTTTGCCGATCTAGGTCTATATAACCTGGAGCGTCTTCAATCACGCCTTGAATATATTCATCGTCCAGCGTTCAACAGATCCGAATTTGACGAGAAGCGATTCAATTTCACCCGTCGCTCAGACGAGTCCTTTTATCCTCTTCGATCAAACAAGATTGTTTTCAAAAACTCCCACATGGGTGATTGGAACAAACATCCAGACGAGGAAGATCTCAACAAGCTAGGCTATTCGGCTCTCCCCTCCGTTGTCAAGTCTCCTCAGAACGCTCTCTCTCCTAATCCACTTAAGTTATGGAAAGGAAAAGGACCGCTTGTTGCGGAGCGCCCAAATCCGGTCAACTCGTGGATAGAAGATGAGGCTCGTGAATATCTTGCCAGATTATGGGATGAGGACTATGAAGAAGAAACAGAACGCTTTGAGAAATTTCTCGCTACTAGAAAAGATCAAGCTAAAGCTATCAAGCTTGGCAAGCGATGGATGATGAATACAGCCAGCTGGGCTGAAGAGTTTGTTTTGCATTTCTATACCCTCGATGAACTCGTGAGATATCCATTCCTATTTCAGTTTGGAATAGAGTACAGACGCAGAGGATATGCAACCTTCTTGCTCCAACAACGTCAGTTTATTGTAGGGAATGTTAGCGCTTTGCCACAATATCGCCAACCAATCGAAAGCTACATTCACCAGCAACTTGCCTTATACAGCCAAGGCGGACGCTACGTGTTGCATCCTCGTGAAGGGTTTGTTTAACGAGTCTTTCTTGACCTGAATGAAGACACTTCATCAAGTAAACAACCAATTCTTCCAGGACAGAGTCAGATTCGTGTTGATGTTTCGAATGAACACGCTGAGTTTGCTGAGTTCCACAGAACTATGAGAGCAGTGTTTGAAAATGCCCAAGCGCTGGATATCAGTTTCAATCACTTTTCCGGGTGTTACAATTTCAGAGGATATACTCTTCACCCCGTGCTCTTTAGTGAATCCAATATTCAAGTGGCCAAGATGTTATCACTCATCAGGCCAGTGGACCATGAAGTAACTCAAGCGCTCATGCCTTTGATTTTGGAATTTTTCAATCGTTATACTTCAGGGATTGCTTTACCGGAAGATGTGCAACTGGCACTAAGTACCGAAGAGCGCGAAGATGCTATATTCTTTATCCCGCAATCCATCCTGATTAGTCCAAGGCATGTGATGGAAGCCCTTGGCCCCCTCTGGGTCATTGGTGTTAGAGAACCTTTTTCCCCAATACAAATTATAGAAGAAGACATTGCTCCTACTGCGGAAGTCGCTCATCTTCCTGAGGCTTCTTTGCCAGATTCTTCTAGCACCCCGGTAGTCGAGCCCCCAGTTATTGCAGATTCAATCATGGATCAAGCGATTGAAGAAGTGCACGCTGAAATTGCACAAGAGCCTATCGAGCCCTTTATCAGAGATAAATCCAAAGGCAAGGCTGCGGTTTCTAATTGTTACGGACTTCTCCCGTCCCCAGAGCGTCCTTCTTTCGATTCAGATTCTGAAAGTGATTCAGACGCTAGAGATTTCAGACAGGAAGTACGGAACTCGCTCCACAACATTGAAGGTTCCTGCTCCAAGATTTTTGAGACTGCTGATAGACATATCCGAATAATGTCTGATACGCGAAGTCGTGATATTGCAAACGCTTCAAACACAAGCACTGTTACAATCATGAAGAGCATATCACCTCTTATCGCTGAACTCTCATCCGAATTCAACCGTCACTTAGCCCAGAGCGCTTCGGCTGATGCTGACAGACATATTTCGACCGATGCCGCTGCTCAGAGCATCGCTCACCAAGTTGCTCTCTTAGTTGACGAAGTTTGACTCTTGCGAAGAGAAGTCGCTGAGTTGAAAACCTCTCTTGATGATGCTAAGAAGGGGGAAAATACAGAAAAGCATCAAGCGTCCAAAGTAATGTCAAAGACTGATAATAAAAATTGGCGATCAATGATTGAAGAACTAGTGACCATCAAGAAGATGTTAACTAAAAAGAGAAAGCCAAGGTATTATCTAGGAAGATATCCCCTTCCGGAATTGGACGTTGACTTCTTAGAAAGTATGGGATTTCAACCTTTTGCCGGACCGCTGAGACGACCTATCAATTGGAGACCGTCAAAAGATCCAAGAAAAGATATCTATCACGATTTAATTCGTGAACTTGGAATTTCTCCAAGAGAGTGGACGGAAAGGTTGTTAGAACTTAATGAAAGCGCCAGACTTCGTAGGCATGATTACGATGAAGTTCAACATACGACAATGATTGACATTGATCGTCTCCTGATGGACTTAGCGCTAGAAGTTCTCCAAGGCGAAGAAAGAGCAAAGCGACAGAAAAAGTGAATGAATTTTTTTTATTTTATTTCTGTTATCGCTTTCTTTTTTTGTTTTCAGTATAAATCATGTATGCTTATTCTTTCAATATATGAATGATTTATCGCTGAAACATCTTGTTGAAGATAATCTAATTTTAGCTAACTTTACTAACTTTTTGAATGCTAACTTATATTCATTTGGGCTTTTCTTTTAAGTAACTCTTAAATTATAAAAGAGTTATAAGAGTTAAAGTCTTGACATCATCAAAAAGGGGGAAATTGTTAGGAAATTTCATGTTAGATGTTTTGATGATGACAAGATAGGATTCAATGTTAGACCCCAAATAAAATGTAAGTTTATGTTTTCCATAGATCATTGTTTAAGCGTTTGAAAGTTTGTAATTTTGTTTAGGCTTGTAATTTTTATCTTTGTAGGTTTTAGACTAAGTATTAGATACTGAATCGCTAATAGAATTCTAGGTGAGTCTATTAGAGAAGAAGTTGAAGATCAGCGTCTGAAGTCAACCAGAGATGAAGATTTGTTTCTTAGCGTCCGTCAAACGCTAAAGGACCTTTTTCGGGATTTATGGATCAAGCGCTCAAAGCACTTAAGCGACCAATGACAAATTCACCTAAAATAAATCCTCAAGTCACGAAGGACTTAAATGCAATCATTCAACGGACATTTATTTCCAATGGGAAATAAATTCAAATGCATTAAATGCCTGATAAGAGCATTAAATATGATAAGCTACTGTGACCTGTGGACAAGCCACCTTTTTGACTAGACTGTCAGAACTTCAGAGTTTATAGCTGCTATCATCCAATCGGTGCCAGCAGTTTTTCAGGAATGTCAGGCTTTAGGTAGAATCACGCGCTGCGTGAAAGGCACGCTCCTACATGTGTCCAACGGACAGATACCAAGAATTGCCTATAAATACCTTACCTTCAGCAGACCCTAAAAAGGACTGTACAAAATATTTACAAAAGAAAATTACGTACACAAGAAAAAGCTTAGAAACTCCATAGCCAAAATTCCTTCAAGCTTTTTATCTACATTCCAGACAGTCACAAATATCTCAAACATCTTCCAAAGAAGAAGCCTAAATTCCCATAGAGATATTCCAAGTTGTTTGATCTTCCCAAATACAAACAAACCCTTGTGACAAAAACCTCATCCTTTCATCTGAGTGAGAAAAGTTGTTGAAACTCATTACAGGCAGTATTTCTGAGTGAGAGAAGCTTGTAGAAGACGATCTTCATTGGTGCTGAAATCTGTGTGATCAAGGATCCCGAGATCATTTTCATTCTTTACTATCTTGTAGAAGATTCTGTGTGATTCTTTGATAATCATCTTAGTAATTTCCTCCAAGTGAAAAAGGAGAAGAAGGACGTAGCTGGGATTATATCACCCAGTGAACCTTACAAATTATTGTATCATTTATATTTTACTGTCTTATCTGTCATATTACATTATTCTAAAAGACAAGTAAAATTGCAAAGCAATTAAATTATCTAAAAGAACACTAAAAATCATTTCCGCTGTGCTAACCCTGATTAAGTGATCTAAGCGTTACCCTACTTTGGTAAATTGCTAAACTCACTAAGTCTAAGTTATCTTTACTGAAGCGCCTGACCCAAGCGCTCAGCCTTCCAAGCGTTCAGATCTTTGAAAAGTAACACGAAATTTTTGAAGTCTAAAAAGACTTCAGGGTCTATTCAACCCCCCCCCCCTTCTAGACCCTTTCGTATGCCACTTGGGACCATTAATAGGAAATGTCTGATTTGCTAAATTAGTGATGGATCCCATCTTGGTCTCTCATGTACCTCGACACATATTCATACTATACCCAAGATATCCCATATGACGAATCATGATGGAATCATGAGATAAGTCAAAGTATAATGACTGTGGTCAAAGTGACAATGGAACCTCAGGTCTATAAGGATTACTATTATGCCTACGTGATTATAGGAAATTCTACATTCGATAACCATTTTAGGAATTTCCTGGCGGGGTTATTCAATTCACTCATTATCGCAAATGAGAACCCTAGTGTACATCTATGCCTAAGGAAAGAGACACATTTTCCAAGAACAATGTACACAAGCAAGTCTTTGTCAATATCCCTCATTTTGACAGACCCATTAACGACTTGGAGCCTTTTAAGAATCACGACCTTGGAGACATATTCCATCATCGTCATTCTCGATGTCCGATGATGTCCCATAGTCATGTGTGATTCAAGGGACTTCGTTCTAAGCTTATTTCAGAACAAAGAATGCCATAAAGGTCTTGACTCATTATAGTAAGATTGTCATAGAGTATCTCGAGAATGGCGCCCAAAAATTGACATGCCGGGCCTTAACTCTATCAATCACCATGCACGCTGTAGTAGGCAAAAATAATTCTCTTTTCTTCTAATGTTGGACGGCTAGAGAGAAGAGAGAGGAAGGAGGACCCAGCCTCCCAGTCATACTTGGACCCCCAACTTGACTGTGCACCTACCCCGGATGGGTGCATCAATTAAGTCCTAGACTCTAGATTTTTTATTTAATTATTTATCCAATAACTTAAGTAATTAAATTTATCAATAAATTAGTTAATTCATCTAATTAGTTGCTATCTCTCTACTAATTTATCTAATAAATAGTGGTATCAAATACTCAAAATGCCTCTCAAGTTTAATCCATTGTTTTCCTTTGCAATTCCTTTAAGTGCTACTATTTATGTTCGTCTCAATTGAAAATGGAAGGAAATCAATGGATGTGGACAACACCTAATCGATCATTTGGCCTTGCATCGTATCGCAAAAAAAGAACGGATGATTGGATCATCCTAAAACTTTGAATTGTGAATACCGTTTGAGTATAAATATTTTTGTTCTTGTATTTCAGTCATGTGAAAGTCATAGACTTGTCAAACACACAAGACTTGACCATATGCATATGCCATAATAAGATGAGATCATTGAGCTTCCTCTCGTGTCTCACACGAGCAGCTCCATTGCTTTGGCCAAAGAATTTTGTTTGATACAAGAAGGCGGCGATCGCATGAGGTGGCAATTATGGAAGTTCCCCAAGGTTGTGATCCTAAACTAGTTCCATGCTATACAGATTATGATAAATTGGGATATCATTTTCTCGCCAAGGATTACTCGTGTATAGCATTTTGTTCGAGGGAGTACCTTGTTCCATGGGCACTGACTGAGGATCAATGCATGCATGAGGGTCTACACTTGGTGGTGTGAGACTGAACACCCCATGAGGATATCATATTGGTCCAGTGTCGAACTTGAAAAATCCCGTGGATTGTGGTGACGTAGGGTTACGTATGTGTGAAATTAATCATCATATACCTGAGGTGTCACATCTACAACATGTGTAGTATGTTTTGATTTATCTCATAATTCCAGAGAATCAGAAGTATGATATTTTGAGTACAGTCTCGTTGTATGATGGAATAGATGATACCAACACAGAATCCATGCATGGTAGGACTCTGAGAGTTTCCTATGTTGTTGCGTACATAGTTGACTGATCAAGTCTCTCTCTAGAGCAATTTTGTATTTATAATTTTAAGAAGTTGCATTACAGACATATTCCAGTAAATTATGCATTAAATCAAGAAAAGTACATTTTTCTTAACAAACTGCATACATTTTTCTAGTACACCAGGTACGCTTTCTTTAGCCGACAGGTACAAATCCTTTGTAATTGTGATACACATTCTTTGCTAATGCAGTACTCTTCTAGGAAGAGTTGAATCTTGTTGTTTTTGGTCACATAAGTGGGTTTGGGCCGTGATATTATAAAGTCTTATACTTGTTAGTTGTGTAATCATGCAATATCACTTGGTAAAAAAATATTATAGTGTACTAGAGTTTACAACGTAAAGTTTATCTAAACTACTACTAGTGATCATATGGATTATTGTGTTTGAGTTAGAGGGTGTTTGGAGCTTATAAGTTGTTTAAGAGTTTATAAGCTTTTACAAAGTGTTTAGCAAATATTTTTCTATAACAACTTATAAGCTCTTAGAATAAATTGTAAGAAGCTTATTGCTCGTAAAGATAAGTTAGGAAACCCCAACTTTTGTTAAAGAGCTTGAAAGATAAGATTATAAGCTCCAAAAATATCTTGTAAACACTAAAAGCTTATAAGATCTTTAAAATAAGCTGAGTCAACACCCTCTTAGTAGTTTTGGAATAATTACATACATGAGTATATTTAGGCATTTTATAAAACTAAAATTATCAATTTATAATATTTTAAAGTTGCATGTCATGACAAATATTGGGACAAATTATGCATTAAATCAATAACGTACAATTGTTTATGGTAGTCCCAAGTGGCATAGAAATGGTCTAGAAGAGGGGGTTGAATAGACCCTAAAGTCTTTTTCGACTTCAAAAATTTCGTATCACTTTAACGCTTAGAAAGCAGAGCGCTAGGTCAAGCGCTAAGGAGTAGATAACTTAGACTTAATGATTTCGGAAGTTACCAAAGTAGGGTAACGCTTAGATCACTTAATCAAGGTTAGCACAACGGAATTGATTTTAATGCTTAGCGTTCTTTTAGCTAAATAGTCGCTTAAGAGTTTTTTAAAGCCTTTTTAAGATATGATGCGAATAGTAAAGAAAAACAATAAAACAGTAAATATAAATAACACAAGATATGAAAGGGTCACTTGGTTATATAATCCCAGCTACGTCCTTCTTCTCCTTTACACTCGGAGGAAATCCACTAGAATGATTATCGAAGGATCACACAGAGGCTTCTACAAAATAGAGGATAAAAGGAAAATGATCTTGAGTTCCTTGATCACACAGATTTTAGCTCCACTAGAGATCTTTCTCAAGCTTCTCTCACACAGAAATGATGCTTGTAAATCAACAACTTTCTCACACAAATGAAGAGGTTGCGGGTTTTTGTCACAGGGTTTGTTTGATTTTGAGAAGTTCAAACAACTTGGGATATCTCAATAATAGAGCAGGGTTCTTCTTAGAAGAGGTTTGAGATATCGGTGACTTTCTTTAGAATGTTTGAAAAACTTGAAGGATATGGAGTTTTATAAGCTTTTCTTGGAATGATTTTTGCAAAGATTTGACCTAATTCTTGTGTGTATGCGTATGTTTTTAGGGTTTGCTGAAGGGTACTATTTATAGATATTTCTTGGGATTTGTCCATTGGACACATGTAGGCGTGTGTTGTTAGGTATATGCCCTAAATGCCAAATGAGGATAAATAAATTGTATAGGGTATCTAATTATGTTGTACGAATTCATCATTAATAAAGACATTTATTCTTTGTTCATATAAAACTTCATAGTATTAATACGTATTGAACAAGCAGTCCATGTGTATCGAGGTTGACTCTTCGCCCTTTATGAAATAAAGAAGTGGCACGGGGAAAGCTTGACACCTGATCACTTAAAAGGGTTCGCAAGTCAAGGAATCTTAACTGGGCATTAAGATTCGACTTGTATGACACATGCTCTGACAAAGAGTGCCAATCGAACACTATGGAATAGTGAGAGCACATGTGATAGATATACCAATGGAATTGATATATTCGAACACCGCTCGTAGTAATCCGAACACATGGATATTTACTCAGTGAGTGTCAATGATTGGATTACTGATCATATTAGTATGAGTGAGCCTTAGACCTGAGGGATCATGATCAATGTACTTGTACTGTTGAATCTGTTATTAGAGTATTTAGGCCCAAATCACCTTTTAGTGGGGCCGACCTGAAAGTACGATCTCAAAGAGTCAAGTAGCACTTTTGAAGTGATCGCCAAGATGGGATTCACTGTCTCGATAGTAAATGAGAAAGTATCCTGTGTGACAATATGCAAATGAAATTATAAGTCTATGGCCAAAGCAATGAAACTAACTCATATAAGACATGGAGGGTATGTTGGTAATTTCATTATGCTATGATCTAATACACGGTATCAACTATTGTGAGTTTAACATAAATCATGACTCTCACTTGATCGGGATACGTCAGTGAAGGGCTTATATTCATACGATATTTATGATCCAGAGGTTCGTAGATGATACAATCATTTCGTACTCGATTAGGGTTACGATGTGAGTCCACGCGACTGGTTAGATGACACTCACATCCTTTGGTATCCTCCCATTGCCAATCGAGACGAACCTAAAGAGTCGCGCTATAAAAAATAAGCATGATATCTTTTTGTGTAAATAATTTATCTATTAGAAAGACAAATTAAATTAGAGATACTGGTTTAATTGACAAATCAATAATTCAGATATTTAATTAGATTAAATTATTTTAATTTAATTAATTAATTATATATATTTATTTGAACTGGGTTTGAATTAAATATATATATATATATTAAAAGATAGACTAAGTTGACTGGGCCAACTTAGCCCATCATGGGCGTCCACCAAGGGCCTAGGAGGCCCCCCCCACAGGTTTAGGGTTTGTGGATTATTTAATCCTCAAATTGGCAAGCTAAACTTAACCTTAGAATCCACTACACAAAAAAGAAAGGAAAATTCCTCTCTCTCTCTCTCTAGCCGTCCACTCACATTCAAAGAAGGGTCTCGGGGAGCTTTTGAAGGCTTGTTTCGCATGAAGCTTTGGAGACATGAATTGGACGAGAGTTGTTGTTACGCGAATTGCAGATTAACGAATCGATAAGGTATTTGATTTCGTTTAATTTTGTAAAACCTTGAAAATCATCAAACCCACGTTAAAGTGATTCGACTTTAGGAATCCTTTTTATTTTTGCTGTATTTTTCGTTCATAGAATTCCTAACAGTGGTATCACAGCCGTTTTTAACGTGTTTTGTGATTTTTTGCATTTGAAATTATGTTGGCAAGTTTAATTTTGAATTAAAATATGAATTTTTGCATGATTTATATTTGATATTAAATCTAAAATTTTGAAATCCATATTCGTGTCGAAATCGTCGCCAGATAGCCGCCGTAGTGCCGCCAAGTGAGCTTACGGTATTGAAAAAAAAATGAAAAAAGGGGTGGCGGCGCTGATCCATCGATGGATGGCAAGGGGGAGGCAGTCAGCAAAACAGTTGTTGGGCCTAGCACACGCATACAGTGTTGGGCTAAGCCCAGCTGGTTATGTTTGCACGCGCCGAGCCCAGCGTGCAACCGTGTGTGTGAGGGGTAGTTGGGCCTGGCCCAGCGATTAATTATATATATATATATATATATTTATATATTTAGTATATTTATATATATATATATGTATATATATATATATATTAATAAATATTGGGTTTGACCCAATAGACAAATTTGACCCCCATTTGTCAATTAACCCTTTTCCCTAATAAAATTGATTTTGTTTATCTAAAATTAAATTAGATTTAATAGTTAAATTAGATTTAACTTTAATGAAAATTGGGTTTAATCGTATCATAAATTAATTAGAGTTAGTTTATGATTCCACAAGACGCTTAAATAAATTAAATTTATTTTTCATTTATGGTTGAGGTTCGGTTTTTCAAAATAATTAAGAATAAGTTAGACTTAGTTCTTAATAATAAATTGGATTTATTTATTTTTAAATTGAAATTAAATTCATCATTTTGTAATTAAATTAGATTTATTTAATCATGAATTCTTTTTCGATTTTTAAATTAATGCCAACATAATTTTGAATAGTTTATTTACATGCTTTGATGTATGTTATGGTGGATGCATCCCATGGGTTTGGGGTTTTTACCTCTTTGTATTATCTGGATTGTAATGGGCCGGTTTGTGCCCCTCAGTTTGTATTTTATTTTCGGTAGAATAATGTATAAGGTGCTTCTAAATATGTAATTAGAAGTAGGACCTTCTAGAGCTTGGAGCCCGGAGCTTATCAAGATCAGATTTGATATAGGTCCCTATCCCCTGATTGGTCTATTGGCTTAGACCAATCTAGAATGTCCATGGAATGCATGATGATAGAATTACTAGGTTTTTTCTATTGTTGCATGACTTAATTTGATTTATTCCACGTATGCTTGTAATAATTAATGTGCAAAGTGAAGTCTTATAAAATTAAAAAATTCTCCTGAATTAAAGATACTAAGTAAGAAAGGAACATAGGATATCCTGGCTCTCCATCAAAATTTGAGAGATAGAATTATGAGTTATGTATGGCATTGTCCTAACTAATGGGGGTTATAAACTAATTCATAATTCAAATCTCTCTAAGTGCGTTTGATGTCATTTTGGTCGAAGTAGATCTCATCCAATATACCGTTACAGATTGCAAGATGAGATTCAGTTGTTAGATCGATAGGAGTTGATGGGAAAGTACTTAGATAGATCACCCCCAATATTCCGTTACAGGCTGAGGTTAAGTGATCCATGAGCTAAAAGTAAGATTGAACCATCAGTTGGACTGATTGGCGTGGAATGCTACTTCAAAGATTCCAATGAGCCATATATTGAAACAAATTGCAACTCATTGAAAATTTTGAAGAACTCAATCACTCACTACGAAATCTGTCCAACAAGATTTCCGTTCATTGTAGTGGGAGTGCAATGGTTCGAAAAATGTAGTGGGAGCCAAGTCAAAATTAAAGTCCTAATTTTACTTGGGTACAACATAATCATCGAATGAAATCTTGGTTTATTTTCTGCAGTCATATATATCTCTCTCAAAATGATTAACCCACTCAAAACTTTGCTTGAGAAAAATGTCCTCACTGGACCAAACTATAATGACTGGGTCAAGATGCTGAGGGCAGAGCTCAAGAAGAAGTCACTTGAGCACATTTTGGAGCAAGATGGTCCAACTTTGTCTAGGGCCAATGAGGGAAAGTCTACTCTGAAAGTATACACGAGATGGATCTCTGATGCCCAAAAGGTCACTAACTGCATGTTGCATTCCATGAGCAATGATTTGAGACATATACATTTTGATATGGAAAGTCCCAATTCAATGATGCTTTACTTGGAGGAAATGTTCGGAGAACATGGAAAGTCAACTTGGTATTACCTATAGAAAGAACTTTTCCAAGCTAGAATGAGAGAAGATGAAGTTGCAAATCATGTTATGAATATGATATCCATGATAGGAAGACTACATTCTCTGGGAAGCTACATGGATTTTCATCTGCAAGTGAATCTCATTCTTCAATCTCTCCTTAGATCCTTCTTTGCTTTTGTCACTAACTTTGAGATATATGACCTTGGAGGATCCTTAATGGATCTTAAAGATAGACTTGTATACATGCAAGCACAATTGAGAAAGGAATGGGATCATGATTTTGCACCTTCAAATGGGCTGCTTGGAGTAAGGATTACTTCTAGGAACTATGGGCAAAGGAACAAACGCCCAAAAATTGCAAAGACATGTATTCACTGCTAGGAGGTGGATGAATGGAAGCGTGACTGTCCCAAGCTAAAAGTGGAGATTGCTTCAGGTATAGAACTTAATGTTTTAGAAACAAATTGTTCTATTACTATTTTTTCTACTTCATGGATTCTAGACTCTGGAGCTAGTGCTCACATATGTGTTTTGAATCAGAAGTTGGAAACAAGTAAGAAGATGGAGGACAATGAAGTGATGATCAATGTTGGCAGCGGACATAGTGTAGAAGCCACACACATTGGGACCACTTCCATTAAATTATTGTATGGACATTGTTTTCATTTAGATGATTGCCTTGTTTTGCCCAATGGACTTAAGAATATTGTTTCAATTCCTGTTTTGGTCAGGGAAGGTTATTTATTTTCCTTTATGAACAATTCTTGTGACATTTATTTTAGAAATTAATGCGTTGGCAATGCATCCTTAATAAATGGTTTATATTATGTTAATGTTCAAAATAATTGCAATATTAATGTTGTGACAAGAAAGTGCAATTTGCATGATACAAACCTAAGACAACTGTGGCACTTAATATTAGGTCATGTCGGGGAACCTAGACTACACGAGTTAGAAAAGGATGGAGTTATAGACTCATTGGAATCGGATCCCTATCCCACTTGTGAGTTTTGTATTCAAGATAAGATGAACAAGTGCCCCTTCACAGGGAATTTTGAAAGAGCCTCTGAAGTCTAAGGATTGATTCATACTGATGTGTGCGGTCCTTTTGAAAATGTGGCTCGCGGTGGTTTTCAGTACTTAATAACATTTATCGATGACCATTCTAGGTATGGCTATGTGTATTTAATGAAGTACAAGTCTGAATCACTTGAGAAACTCATTGAATTCAAGACTTTAGTCGAAAACCAAACCAGGTATCATATCAAAGCACTTCGGTCTGACCGTGGTGGTGAATATATGAGTGCTGAATTTGACCAGTTCTCACGAGAACATGGAATACTGTTACTGCTTACTCCTCAAGCCACTCCACAGTTAAATGGCGTAGCAGAACGAAGGAATCAAACGTTTTTGGACATGGTTCGATCCATGCTCAGCTACACGGATTTGCCCATTTTATTGTGGGGCATGCGCTGCTCACATCCTGAACAGATGTTCCTCTAAATCTGTTCCTAAAACAACATATTAGATATGGCGTGGAAGGAAGCCGAATCTGAAAGACATAAAGATATGGGGTTACGCATCTCATATGAAAAATACAAAGGGAGAGAAATTGGAGCTGGGTCCTTGAAAGGATGATTCGTTGGTTATCCCGAGGATTCCATGGGATACCTATTCTACCTTCATGATGATCAAAAGATTATAGTAGCCTTACAGGCGATCTTTCTCAAAGAAAAATTTATTCGAGAAGGTAAAGTTGGTACGAAAATTGCTCTAGAAGAACAAAATGAATCTCGTTTGGAAGACACTGTTTAAGAGACCCAACCCGAACCAGAAATGACACAGCCGTCAACACGAAGGTCTGCTAGAGTATCTCAGTCACCTGAGAGATATGGCTATTTACTACAAAGAGAGCACAATATGTATGTAGTAGCGGAAGGAAACCATGGAGAAGATTCCTCTAGCTATGACCAAGCAATGATGGACATGGATTTTGCAAAGTGGCATGCAGCTATGAAAGTAGAAATGGATTCGATGTATTCGAACCAAGTCTGGACTCTGACAGATTGACCCAAAGGTATTGTGCCCATTGGATGCAAATGGATCTATAAGAGAAAGATTGGTTTGGATGGAAAGGTAAACACCTATAAGGCCAGGTTAGTGGCAAAAGGGTATCGTCAAAAGGAGGGTATTGACTATGAGGAAACCTTTTCGCCTGTAGCTATGATCAAATCCATTAGAATTCTACTTTCCATAGTTGCATACCTTGATTATGAAATCTAGCAAATGGATGTGAAAACCGCGTTCTTAAATGGGTTCCTCGAGAAGGAAATCTATATGGAACAGCCCAAGGGTTTCATATCAGGTGCAGATTCTCATAAGGTCTGCAAATTGAATAGGTCCATTTATGGACTCAAGCAGGCCTTTCACAATTGGAACCTTCATTTTTATGAAGAAGTATGAAGCTATGATTTCATCAAAAATAAGGATGAACCATGTGTCTACAAAAAGGTTAGTGGGAGCAAGATCTCATTCATGGTGCCATACGTAGATGATATTCTACTTATAGGGAATGATGTAGGTCTGCTAACCAATTAAGACATGGCTTTCAAGCACATTCTCCATGAAAGACTTAGGAGAAGACACATATATCCTAGGACTTCGCATCTACGAGGATAGATCGAATAAGATGATAGGTCTTTTCCAAGCCCTCTACTTAGAGAAAGTCCTAAAGCGATTTGGGATGGAAAACTCTAAAAGAGGTCTTTTGCCCATGAGACATGGAATTCATCTCTCTAAAAAGATGAGTCCTCAAAGTGAGAAAGATCGAAAAGAGATGAGCACAGTTCCCTATGCCTCACAGTGAGAAGTCTCATTTACGCAATGTTATGCATAAGACCAGATCTTGCTTATGCTGTGAGCGTGGTGAGTAGGTTTCAGGCTAACCCGGCCAAAGAGCATTGGACTGCTGTGAAGTCTATCTTGAAGTACTTGAGAAGAACAAAAGATATGATTCTCGTATATAGCAATGGAGAAATGAAAGTGGACAGTTATACCAATTCTGATTTTCAATCTGACATCGATGACCAAAAATCCACTTCTGGGTTCATATTCACTCTGAATGGTGGAGTAGTGTCTTGGAAAGGTTCCAAGCAAAGCACAACTGCTGATTCTACCACTGAAGTTGAATATGTGGTAGCCTCAGAGGCAGCCAAAGAAGTTGTTTGGATTAAGAAGCTCATGGCAGAACTTCAAGTTGTTTTCAGTGTGGAGCTGTAGTTTCTACTTTAGTGTGACAACAATGGAGCCATCGCACAAGCTAGAAAACCAGGGTCTCACAACAAATTCAAACACATAGAGAGGAGATATCACATTATTCGAGATATCGTTGGAAGAAGCGATATTGCCGTGCAGAAAACAGCCTCAGCAGACAACGTGGCTGACCCACTCACTAAGACATTGGCGCATGCAATGCTAGAGCAACTTCTGGAGAAGATGGGTATTAGATATCATAACAATTGCCATTGAGTGCAAGTGGAAAATTGTGAGGTATATGCCCTAGATGCCAAATGAGGACAAATAGATTGTATAGGGTATCTAATTATGTTGTACGAATTCATCATTAATAAAAGGCATTTATTCTTTGTTCATATAAAACTTCATGGCACTAATAAGTATTGAACAAGTAGTCCATGTGTATCAAGGTTGACTCTTCGCCCTTTATGGAATAAAGAAGTGGCACGGGGAAAGTCTGACACCTGGTCACTTAAAAGGGTTCACAAGTGAAGGAATCTTAATTGGGCATTAAGATTCGATTTGTATGACACATGCTCTGACAAAGAGTGTCAGTCAAACACTATGTGATAGTGAGATCACATGTCATAGATATACCAATGGAATTGATATATTTGAACACGGATCGTAGTAATCTGATCACATCGGTATTTACTCAGTGAATGTCAATGATTGGATTACTGATCATAGTAGTATGCATAAGCCTTAGACCTGAGGGGTCATGATCAATATACTTGTGCTGTTGAATCTGTTACTAGAGTAGTTAGTCCCAAATCACCCTTTGGTGGGGCCGACCTCAACGTGCGATCTCAATAAGTCAAGTAGCACTTGTGAAGTGATCTCCAAGATGGGATTCACTGTCTCGATAGTAAACTAGAAAGTATCATGTATGATCATAGGCAAATGAAATTATAATTCTTTCTCAAAAACAATGAAAGTAACTCATGTAAGACATGGAGGGTAGTTTTGTAATTTCATTATGCTATGATCAAATGCACGGTGTCAAGTATTATGAGTTTGACATAAACCATGACTCTCACTTGATCGGGATACGTCAGTGAAGGGCTTATACTGATATGGTATTTATGATCCAGAGCTTCGTAAATGATGCAATCATTTCATACTCGATTAGGGTTACGATGTGAGTCCAAAGGACTGGCTAAGTGATACTCACATCCTTTGGTATCATCCCATTACCAATCAGGATGAACCTAAAGAGTCGCGCTATAAGAAATAAGCAGGATATCTTTTTGTGTAAATAATTTATCGTTTAGAAAGACAAATTAAATTGCAAGGATTGATTTAATTGATAAATCAATAATTAATATTTAATAAGATTAAATTATTTAAATTTAATTAATTAATTAGAGTTAGTTAATTATATATATATTTATTTGAATTGGGTTTGAATTAAATATATATATATTAAAAGATGGACTTAGTTGACTGAGCCAACTTAGCCCATCATAGGCGTCCACCAAGGGCCTAGGAGGCACCCCACATAGGTTTAGGGTTTGAGGATTATTTAATCCTCAAACTGACAAGCTAAACCTAACCGTAAAATACAATACACATAAAGAAAGGAAAAATCCTCTCCCCCTCTCTCTCTAGCCGTCCACTCACATTCAAAGGAGGGTCTCGGGGAGCTTTTGAAGTTTGTTTCGTGTAAAGCTTTGGAGACAGGAATTCGACGAGAGTTGTTGTTATGTGAATTGCAGAATAACGAATCGATAAGGTATTTGATTTCGTTTAATTTTGTAAAACCTTAAAAATCATCAAACCCACGTTAAAGTGATTCGACTCTAGGAATCCTTTTTATTTCCTCTGAATTTTTGGTTCATAGGATTGCTAACACGTGTCGCTCAAGTAGCGAGTGAGTACTCCCTTTTTGTGACATTCCTGAAATTCTGCCGCACCAATTCGATGTGGCAAGTTTGAACTCTGAAACACTGACAGTCTGAGCCAATAGGGTGGCTTGCTCTATATGCAATTTGTCCTTATCACATTTAATGCTCTTATCAAGAATTTAATGCATTTGAATTTATTTCCCGTTGGAAATAAATGCCCGTTGATGATTGCATTTAAGTCCTTAATGACTTCGAAATTTATTTCAGGTGAATCTGATCATTTGATCGCTTGATGGCTTTGAGCGCTTGATTCATAACTCCTGAAATGTCCTTAGCAATAGGCAGTCACTTAAGACAGAATCTTCATCTTCGTTTGGTTTCAGACGCTGATCTTCAACTTCACCTCAGACAGACTCACCTAGAATTCTATCAGTGGCTTAGTATCCAATACTTAGTCTAAAATCTACAAAGATAAAAATTACAAGCCTAGTCTAAAAATTACAACTCGATAACTTTTTAAACTCTTAAACAAATTCTAGTAAAGATAAACTTACATTATCTTTGGGGTCTAACATAAATCCTATCTTTTCGTCATCAAAACATCTAACATGAAATTTCCTAACAATTTTCTCCTTTTTGATGATGTCAAGACCTTAACTCTTTTATAGTCCAAGAGCTAGAAAATTGACAAAGATTATATAAAATTAGCGTTTAAACAATTAGAGGAGTTAGCTATAAGTTAGTACATATAGTGAGAAACAAGATATTTAAGCAAATTCATTCGTTTGGATAATTCTTGTAACTACAAGAGGTTAAAAGAAAAAAAAAGCAGAAACATTCACAAATATTCATAAAGCGTTTAAAGAAAGATAGAGCAATAAAGATTTAGCGCTTTCTCTTGTTTCCAAGAGGAGGCTTAGGTTTGCTAGCGTCCTTTTTACTAGAATTTTTTTGCTCTTGCTTGAAAAGCATCTGAGCAAACTTCATAGCCCGTTGTTGGCTTCCATCATTCTCCTACGCATCTCATTGGCAAATGGTACTCCACCTATATTTTTAGCCAATTCTTCCAAACTGTGAAGACGTTTGTTCCCGAGAGAAGGATCGACTCCGAGTTCATATAACAAATTTTCAAAGATTTCATAGGTCACTTTGAATGGAGCTCGGTTTAGATTAACATATTTTGGAACGAAAACAGCAAATGGCTGAATGGCCAACTCTTTTAGACAATCCACGGAGAAGTCTGGGATATGGAAACCTTTGTAGAAACGCGGCTTTCATTTCTTAAGGACGGTCTGCTGGATGGATGAAATTGTATTTTGAAGCACTTCCCAACTACTGTCCTTATAGTTTAGAGCGCTCTTGGACTGGCCGTTCCCTTTTTCCCCCTTCTTGACATTAGCAAGGGTCTTCTTGATCTCACTCATGTCTTGCCGTAGTAACTTTATTTCTTCGATTAGAAGAGAAACTTACTCAGCGAAAATGGTCGACTGAATCTAACTGATTATGTCACTCTATACCGGCTGAAGCATTCTGAGCGAGCGATTGATTAAAAGAGGCAAACAAGCCTTCAATTAAAGGGTGCATTCGGTCAAGTATAGTTTCAGTACTTCTAACCGTTGAACTGGCTATGTCATGACTACGAGTATCTGAGACAAGTTTGATGAGACCCTCATCATTCTGAACCATTTTTTAATAGGAACCTTCAATTTTGAGAAGAGAGTTCCTTACTGACTTTCTGAAGTCCTTCGCTTTTTGGTCGCTGTCAGAATCAGAGTTAGAGGATGAGGAAGAGTGCTCAGGAGATCGAACTAATCCATATGAGCGTAAGACTGCGGCTTTACCTTTAGATTTGTCTGTGATAAACGGTTCCTCTGGATCCTCGACGACTTCCTGAATGGCTTGATTCAAAGACGCAGTTGCTTCATCAATATGCACAACTTGAATTTTAAGAGGGATCTCTTCGATTGGAGAGCTTGCGGCATCTTGCATTACAGCGTCTGACATCTCAGCATCAATAGGAGGAGTTCCTTCCACTTGAACTTCTATGATTTTAGTAGGAGAAGGCCTTGGAATGGCAATGGCCCAGAGTGGACCAATTGCTTCCAAAACATGCCTAGGACTAATCAGGTTCATCTACGGGATGTAAAATATAGTGTTTTCTTGTTCTTCAGTACATAATGCTAAGTCAGCATTATCTGGCAGAGTTACTTCTGAAACATAGGAATTGAAATATTTCACCAATAACGACAAAAGGGCTTGAGCAACGTCTTGGTCCACCGGCCGAATTAAGGATTTGATCTTGGCCACTCGGATATTCTGCTCACAAAAAATACTTGGAAGGACGGAGTAGGCTCTGAAAGCGTCTAGACCAAAGAGGTCATTAAAAGTAACATCAAGAGCTTGAGTGTTGTCCAGAATAGCTCCACCCGTATGATGATCTTCTTTGTGCTCATAAGTTAAACGCATGTGCGCTTCACTTGGCCCTGGGATTGCATCTCGATTGCCTGTAGATGCATCCTCATTCAAATTAAGGTGAACTCGCTAAACAAAATTCAAACGCTGATGGAAAACATAGCGTCCATCCTGAATGAATAACATGAGCTGATTGCAAGTATAGTGCTCCACACCTTGCCTGTAGTATGGAAGATCACTGATATTCCCAACAAAAGATTTGCGCTCCTCGAGCAAGAATATGGCAAAATCTCGATGCCTGTATTCAACTCCAAAATCAAACAGAAAAGGATATCTCACCAATTCTTCAAGTGAATAAAAATGCAACACAAACTCTTCGGCCCATCAACCGGTATCTAGCATCCATCGCATGCCTAACTTTGCAGCTTTTTATTTGTCTTTCCTGGCAGTGAGATACTTCTCAAATTGGTCTAAGTCACTCTCCTAGTCTTCTGCCCATAATCTAGCAAGATATTCACAAGCTTCTTCTTCTACCCAAGAGTTTATTGGATTGGGACGTTCACCAACAACTGGTCCCTTGCTTTTCCATAATTTGAGGGGTCTTGGAGATAAAGCATTTTAGGGTGATCGAACGACTTTTGGCTTTCACGAGTACCCAATCTTGTTTAACATTTCTTCATCGGGGTCTCAGAGCCAACTTGCGATGTTCACTACTACAGAAATGACCTATTACAGTGGTTTTTTTGGCCAATTATAGCGGTTTTAACCGCTGTAATTGGTTAAGGCCAATTAAAGCGGTTATTTTTATAACCGCTGTAAAAAAAAAAATTAATTTTTTTTCGGAGCCTATTACAGAGGTTATGGAAATAATAGCTGTAATAGGCTATACTATTACAGCGGTTATTTCCATAACCGTTGTAATAGGTAGGTTTTTTTTTTTAATTTTATTTTTTCGTTTATAATTTTACCATGTCGGAATGACACAAAATTCACATGGTCATAGAAAAACAACATTCTGAACAAAACGCAAGAAACATTCTTGCGATCTCGTGATTTTAGCCATCCGAGATCGTTTAAGGCCTCAAATACGCGTTTTATTATAAAAATACGTATTTTTGTAATAAAATACATATTTGAGGCCTTAAACGATCTCGGATGGCTAAAATCACGAGATCGCAAAGTTTTGCGTTTTGTTCAGAATGCCGTTTCGCTATGACCGTACGAATTTCGTGTCATTCCAACACGGTAAAATTATAAACGAAAAATATTTTCGTAAATACACAAATTTATACATACACCCATCTACACATACACAAATATACATACACCCATCTACACATACACAAATATACATACAACCACATATACACAAATATAGATACAATCACATATACACAAATATACATACAACCACATACAACCACATATACACAAATATACATACACCCACATATACACAAAGATACATACACCCATCAATATATACACAAATATACATACACCCATCCACACATACACAAATATACATACACCCACACATACACAAATATAAATACATCCACACCTACACAAATATACATACACCCACATATACACAAATATAAATACACCCACACATACACAAATATACATACACCCACACATATACAAATATACATAAATATATAGAGAGAGAGATAAAGAGAAAGAGAAGAAGCTCACGGTCATGGTGGTGGTGCCGGCGGCGGTGGTGCCGAGCTTTTGGGGGTGGATCAAGAGAGAGAGAGACCGAGAGTATAGAGAGAGAGAGAGGCTGAAATGGGTTTTAAATTTTGAGAGTGAGAGAGAGAAGCGGGAATATAAAAGAGTTTCAAATTTTTTCGTCGGGACCTATTACAGCGGTTCTTTTGTGAACCGCTGTAATAGGCCGTTTTTTTTTTAATTTTTTTTTTTTGAAAATATACCTATTACAGCGGTTCTTCTCAGAACCGCTGTTATAGGCCGGGAGCTATTATAGCGGTTTTGAGAAGAATCGCTGTAATAGCTCCCGCGGTCAACCCTATTACAGCGGTTCACCCATGAACCGCTGTAAAAGGTCCCTCCGTTCAGCGGTTTTCAAAAAACCGCTGTAATAGGTGCGCTGTAATAGACCATTTTTGTAGTAGTGGTTGGGATTTCTGAAAACTATTTTGTTTTGGCACGGAGGATAAAACATTTCATCTGAACGACCAAAATGATGGAAACACGCAGCATCAAAATAACAAATTGACCACTAAACGTCTGATATAACACAATCTAGACTTCAGATGCTTCTTGGTAGAAAGACAAAGATCAGCAAGATCCTTGAATAATTCAAATTTTTGAGCGTTTGAAAGAGAAGGAGCATGGAGAGTGTGTTGAAAGGATTGCTCCATATCCACCATCATATAAGTGGTCTGCTCTTTCCAAGCATTGTAATATTCAATCTTTGGATCATAGCCTCTACGAAAGAAATCCACCACAGAAGGAGGATGACTAGTTGGTGTGGGAACAATTGCAATCGCTTTAGTTAAAGCTTCTTCAGTTGGGATAGCAGGGGCCACTTCTATCGACTGCTTAATGATGTACAAAAACCTAATTGTGTATTTAACAGTAAGAGGACTGATCATGTATAGTAATAGAGTGGACAATTAATTGCGGGATGTTTAACCTATAGAGGTTTGTGTTATAGCGAAAACAGTAAATTAACTCAAGCAATTGTAAACTTAAAGAGAAATAAATGATAAATTATTAAAAACGATAATTAAAGGTGTGTGAAAACAAATGAATAAAAACAACTAAGACACATGCGTCGACACAAATGAATCAATTCTCGTTATATCAGTACTCTCGCATTTCAAATAAATATTGCTAAGGTGGAAAATTTCGTAATATTATTATCACGCAAATCCCTCGCTCAGAGAACCTATACTAGATTGGTTGTAGCAATCTCTACAGCATGCATTAGACACTAGAATTTTTCCCAAATTTATTCAGATTTATCCCTCCAAATAAACTCAGCTAACAGCATCCGGAGTATGTAGCTATCCTTAGTATCAACTAACTTAGAAAATGTTATTAATCCCTCTTGCACCTTAATTTACTTTCTCCCGAATAGATAAATTAAGCGCTAGATCTTATATATGTTGGCTAGACACACTAAGCATTGAGAACAAGATTATAACACAAAGCAATATAAATCATTCAAATGAGAAATACTTTTATAACTCAAAAATTATAATCCGGCCTAAGCATGGCCTTAGTCTACAGATTTAGCTACTCATAATGATATGAAAAATAACGAAAGAATTCATGAAAGTAATAAACAAATAATAAAAACTTCCTATGACTGTGTAGAAAAGCTTCTTCTTCCTTCAAGCTTCCTTTACTTTTATGGAGAATTACAAAGGATCAAACTCTAGTCTAACTCTCTCTCTCTCTCTCTCTCTCTCTCTATGTGAAGACGGAATATTGATGGAGAAGAACTCTGAAAAATGCTCTCTTTAACCCTACCGCATCACTTTATATTTATAGGCGTGGTGTGAGAAGAGCCCCGTGTAAGTGTAGAGTTTGGAAATTTCCAAAATTGTTCTGCCTACACTCACGTTCGAACGTTAGGCTTCCTGACGTTCGTGCGTAACTTCTTTCAACATTCGGGCGTAACACCTCTTAACGTTCGAACGCTCTGATGTTCCACGTTCGAACGTTAGCTCTTTGACCTTTTGCTCTGAAATTCAATCTTACTGTTTCTTTCATGCTTTTTATCTCCAATGCTATGATTTATACCTGGATACTAAAAAAAACAAATTACACGCATATGTCGTATAAATTCCTACTTAGAGAGTGTTTGGCTAAGCATATAAGCTCTTTAAAACACCTTATAAGATGTTTTAGAGCTTATAAGCTCTTAAAAAGTGTTTGGTAAATTTTTTAGTGAAACAACTTAAAATCTCTTAAAATAAGATGTTAGGAGCTTATAAGCTCTTAAAAAATAAGTAAGGGGACCCCAACTTATTTTTTAAGATCTTATAAGCTAAAGAGCTTGTAAGCTCCAAAAACATCTTATAAGCACCAAAAACATCTTATAAGCACTAAGAGCTTATAAGCTCTTTAAAATAAGCTTAGCCAAACACCCTCTTAATTTTATGAAAATCATACAACTAAAGGACTATAAAACATGTAATTCTCGACTCTATCAACTCACCCAAACTTATACATTGATCGCCCTCGAGCAATCATAGACATCAACACAGTCAAAGGTAAACAAAAACAATACAAACAAAATAAAGATAAATTCTCTTTCTTGGAGTAAACGAGTACACTTAGCACGTGTAACAAGAGTCTAAACCCTTATGTTTCCCAAAAAGGATGAGTTATAGTCTTGTGAGGGTTTGCAGATGATATACCTACACAATTCAACAAATTTTAGACCAACCAAATCAATGCACATCAACATAATTAACAAGAACCAATGGCACAAAATTAACCTTTAAAGCTCAAAATTATATATATATATATATATATATATATATATCAAATACTGTTGCTCATGTGACACCAATACTCGAAGAGACTTCATAGGGTGTAGTGAAAATAAATCTAAGCCATTATGAAATTATTCACATAGCTATCAACTTTCAATCTAACATAAGCACAAGAATCATAGAAAACTCCATAACCAATTAAATTTAATTACTCAAACATTCACACTTTCAATTCATATGAAATTTTCCATTTAAATTCATTAAGGCTAGATCATGTGCAATGTTTATTCCATTAGGCTTTCTATGGCATCCATGTAAAAAGTTTTAGATCAATGACTGCCAAACTAGATAGTTTTAGGGCATTAAGTGTAGAGACACTCCTAAGGATTTAATCAATCGAGTGTCAAAGGCCACGAAATAAAATTAGATCTTTTAAACAATTTAACTCCTTTTGGCTTGAGCAAAGCTCAAATTAACATAATAGTATAGTTGTAGGCATGGAACTTTTTACCTCCAATACAAATTAGCCTGACCGCTTTGGTCATACCAAAATTCCAACCTCTTCTTTCATTATTTAGCCTACAAAATTAACTAATCATCTTATAACCTTATGAAAAATCTAAGCCAATATTTCCGGGAAAAATTCCTTAAGTGTTTCAAGATGGTTATCCTCTCAACTCCTCTACCCTCGACTTATGTACATTGTGAATCATCTAAGGAAATTAATCCTAGTCTAGGGTCTCCACAAGCAATTTCAAAGATATGTATGTTCCATTAAATTCAAATTATTCATAGAAATCATGTCATTTTTCCAAGTTAATCAATCTCAATGTATTAATTGGATGGACTAAAAAATTTTCATACTTGATTTTCTCAACAAAGAATCATCTAAATATGATAGCAAATAAATTTTCCCCCAAACTTAAGCTAACAAACTAAGATTGCATTTTATCAAAGTTCAAAGTAAGTACTTTCTGCCCCCAAACTTAAATCTCCCCAATGTTGTATAAAACAAGCATATACAAAGGTAAAAAGAACACTTACAACTAAGGATGTTGAAAAACATCCTTAAACTTCCAATGCATCCTCATATAGCTCCTACTCCTCTCGAGTTAAGTAAGCATCTCCAAACATGGGGTCCAATTGTTGCATCATATCTAACACTTCAACCCTACTAACCATCAAGCATATAGAAACATACATGCCAAAAGTGCATGCATCACAAGCAAACAACATAAAAACACAAAAACAACCTAACTAAAAACTAAAAAAATAAAAAGAAAAGAAAAGAAAAAAACGAAAAAGAAAAAAAAAAGAAAAAGGTAGGATACAAAGCAATCAAGACTGCACCCCTGTCAGGGTGGATGTGGGATCCTCATCATCATCGGTGGTGTCATCATCACTCTCCTCAACATCATCAGGCAAACGGTGGAAGGCGGAGATGGGAGGATATGGGAAATAAAGCCTCCCCAACGAACGATCCATGGCAAGGGCTAAATCCCTTTGGTAGTGGGCCATCATCCTCATGTTCGCCATTATAGTGGATTGTGTCGCCCTAATTCCCTTTTGTGGTTTCTTCATTGCTTTAAGATCATGTGCAAGAGTAGAAAGGGAAATAGTTGTGGAGGTCCTCTTCAAACTCTCGCCCCTCTCGCGGGTAAATCTAGGCATCGGGGCCTTATCTTTCTTCTCTTCCCTAAAAGCGATATGCACTCCAGGTCTTTCGAATCCTTCATCACTTTTCCTCCTCACTCTTTGCTTAAGGCGTAGTGTGCTAATCAAAGATGGGGGTATCAATGGAATCTTCTTGGTAAGGAATGGATTAGCCATCTAACTCCCCATTTTTCTCACTTGAACCAACAAAGCATCAAAGATGAGTTAAGCCAAACCTACCCTTTTCAAAGTCATAATGCAATAAATAAGAAGGGCTCTCTCCTTGTTAACCGACGACCGGTTACTAGTAGGCAAAATACGATGCCTAATGAACTCGAACCAAAAGAATCCCTCCGACTTCAAATCCCTAGGTAGTATCTCTCTTTTGTTATCACAAAATTTTGCTCCTTCTATTGAAATTTCTTTCAAGACCATATGCCAATCCAAGGTATTTGCCTCCTCTTGTTCCACCAATGTCTCATAGGCACACTTTGAAGGCATGGGAAGGTTTATATACCCATTCAACTTTGCTTTTGAAAATCTACTTCCTTTTCTCTCGCCATCACCTTGTATACCCCGTTTTGCAAATTTTCTCTTGAATTCGTGCTTGCACTACTTGCATAGAATTCCTTTACCCAAGCATGTATTATCATCCTCAGAGTAGTAGCAAAGTATGATATTAATAACTATTGCCTTGTGGCGAGCACGAACATCTTCGTTACACCTATGGATCTTTCTTTGTGAAGCTCAAACCCATCAAGTCCCTTGCAAAATTGTTGGATATTTCCTTCTCTCCTTGGAGTGTTTGCCTCTTGTTTAACACCTTTATACATGTTCACTTCCGAACTCTCCCCTCAACATAATTTTCCAGATCTTAATCTCGTCATTTAAATAAACACTACTCCAAATTTTCCCCCAAACTCGTTGTTAGGAATTTCATGTTAGATGTTTTGATGATAACAATTAGGATCTTATGTTAGACCCCAAAATATGTAAGTTTGATTTTATTTAGAAATCATGTATAAGTTTTAAAGCGTTAGAGTTGTAATAGGCTTTATAGGCTGTGCTATATTTTATTCTATATTGTTAGGCTAAGTGTTCTTAAACTAAGTGTCTAATAATTTTTGAGTGAGCTTATCAGTAGTTAAGGTTGAAGACTCAAGCACCTGAAGTCTGAATGAAGATGAAGATTCCAAGCGTCCAGAAGACCAGCTATTTCAAGCGTCAGTTTAGGACAGAATTAATTCAAAGATGAATGAGCGTCTATCAACGACCAATTTCACCTGAATTTATTTCCAAGTCCAGAAGGAGTTTAATGCAAATATTCTCAATGCATTAAGTGCCAATGGACATTTAATTCAAATGCATTAAATGTGATAAGCACTTTCAGACGTACGGAGAAGCGACCTTATTGGACTGTCAACTTTCACAGATTGTAGCACCAACTTTTGTGCAGCAGATTTTTAGGAAAAAAAGGACAAAAGTTGTTCACTCGCGGAAGTGAGAGACACGCGCCTGTGCATGTGTCAAACGGACACTTTTTCCAAGATTGCCTATAAATAAGACTTCAACAACAAGCCAAAACATACAATTAATTCCAAGCCGAATTGCTGTTGCATTGAAGTTTTATTCCTTAAATTCTCAGAAAAGCCAGAATCTTCAAGCAAACATTCTCCTTGCTTTTTCTTCAATTCCAGAGACAGTCAACCAAATATCTCAAACATTCTTTTCGGAGAAACCTACATTACTATTGAGATATTCCCAGTTGTTTGAACTTTATCAAAATCAAACAAACCGTTTAGAAAAATCCCATCCAAGCCTCGCGATCTGTGTGAAGTCGAAGTTGGATACTTGCACTATTTCTGGGTGAAAGAAGCAAGAGGATTGAAGTGATTTGGAGCTGAAATCTGTGTGATCAAGGAGCTCAACTCATCGACATCCATCTCTTCCTAATTTGTAGAAGTTTGTGTGTGATTCTTTGAGAATCATCTTAGTGGATTGCCTCCGAGTGTTTAAGCAGAAGAAGGACGTAGTTGGGATTACACCACTCAACGAACCTTATAAATATCGTGTTCTTTACTTTACAGTCATTTTCCATATTGTTATATCATTGCATAATCTGTTAAGTAAAACTCAAGTGCACGCTAAGCAACTAAGGAACTGTTTGTGACGCTAAAAATTTTAAAAAAGAAGACCCAAAAATCATTCTGTTGTGCTAACACTGATCAAAGAAGTGAATGCTTAAACCTAATTAGTTATAGTATTCTAATATTGAAGTCTAAGTTAACTTTCTAAAAATAGTCTTCATTAGACGCTTAAGTCAAGCGCCTATTTTTCAATCGTCCAACAAATTTTAATACGAAATTTTTGAAGTCGAAAAAGGCTTCAGGGTCTATTCAAACCCCCCCCTTCTAGACCCTTTCGTATGCCACTTGGGACCAACACTCGTCCAATAAAATCTCTGCTCGGCTCAACTCAATCACCACACCACAATAGCAAACACCAATACCAAAATACACAATATCAATAGAAAAAGCCCCACACGGCTATCACTAGTACTGAACAAGAAGGGTTTAAGCCAATCAGTTACAGTGTCTGTAATGCATATAACAGAACGCACGTCCAAAGATGCACGTTCGAACGTTAGACTTCTCGCGCTCGGGTGTGGGTCACGCGATGTGCTGCGTACTTCCTTTTTTTCTCTTCTTTTGTCGTGCTGAATGAAGAAACCTTTGATCTGCAGCTGCTGAGAAATTGTTGTTTATGTAAGATTATGTAATGGGTTTGTATTGTGTATGAGTATTTATGGTGTGTGATAGATGGGTTTAAATAGAAAAAATCCTTTTGTGAAAAGAGTTTAATTTGGGATAAATATTGATAATGGAAGGTTTTGATGTTATGGAAGGGTTTTATGAATGGATTAGGATTCAGAGTTTGTTTTGGAAAGGTAAGATATATTTGGAGCGAGTATCTTGGAGGAGAGGGTATTTTGAATGGAATAGGATTTTAAATCAGTGAGTTATAACGTCTTTGCTTTTTTTTTTCTTTTCTAACGGGGTGCACGTTCAAATGTGGAAAGATGGCATATTCGGGCGTGCTGTTGATGTGAACAATATTTCTTGCAAAACCTTACGTTCGAACGTTCTACACCAACATTCGGCCATCACCTGCAACACATTCGAACGTTCATACTTCCACATTCGGGCGTTCTGTCTGAAGACTTTTTTCGAATTCTACCTATTTTCTGTACAAAAACAAAACACAAGATCAAAAACAAACAAAGCTAAACTAAACAAAACAAAACAAGAAAAAAAGCTAAAACAGCTCAGGTTGCCTCCCGAGAAGCGCTTTTTTAAAGTGATTAGCTTAACTTTGCAAAGTCAGCCTAAGTTGCCGGTTCATGGAGTGGACTAGAACCCTTGTCCAATCTCACAACAATTGGTTCATCATGTTGCAATTTCGTGGATATAATGACAGCCACTTGGTCCATCGTATCGAGGTTTCCAACCTCGTCAGCACTCGTATCTTCCTTACTTACTCGACTGCTCGGGTCATCAGACTAAATTTCCTGCAAAACTTCATCCTCAAAAGGATCAAAAGCATCTAGTTTAGAACAAGTATTCTCAGGGAATTCATGCTTAAAACTTCTATAGGCATTCAGAATTACTTTCTTATCCCCTATATTTAATGTAAGCTTACCATGCGCCAGGTCTAGCGTGGCTTTACCTGAGGTTAAGAATGGTCTTTCTAGGATCAATGGGACATCAGAATCTTCATCCATTTCAAGAACCACAAAGTCGACTGGAAAGTAGAACTTGTCGACTTTAACTATGACATCTTCGATCACTCCAATGGGATTCTTGATAGATTTATCTGCGATCAGCAACCGCATAGTTGTGAATTTTGACCCTCCAAAGCCCAACTTCTGAAAGATTGCATAAGGCATCAAATTGATCTCAGACCCGTAATTACAAAGTACTCTGTTCATATCCCCAATAGTGCATGGAATGGATAGACTACCCCCCGAATCCTTGCATTTTTTGGCATATTGTTCATCACAGCCGCTGAACATGCTTTGGTTAGGTAGACAGTACCCACTTCTTCCCGCTTCTGTTTGTTTGATAGAATTTCCTTAAAAAGTTTTGCGAAGTTTGGCATCTACAAGATAGCATCTACAACAGGAACATTAATGCACATTTCTCTCAAACTCTCAAGAATGAGAAGAAAACGTTTATCATGTTCATTCTATCTTCTAAGCTAAGATAAAGGAAACCGTACTTCAACTAGGGGGCGGTCAATAACAGTAGACGTACAACCTAGATTCACTGCCTTGGACGTTCGAACGTTAGGGAGGGTCCACGTTCGGATGTTGAGAATGCAACGTTCGAACATGAACTCTTTCATGTTTGGACGTCTGAAGCGGGATATACACTGCCTCTAGAGTATTACAGGACGTTTGAATGTCACATGATTTACGTTCGGGTGTGTTGTACGCGTTCTTCACTTTCTTCCCACTTTTGAGCGTTACTGCGAAGCACTGTTCCTTTGGGTTTTTCTCAGTATCACTTAGTAATGTACCCGTGTTTCTCCCTGAAAAGTTGTTTGAAAGTTACCCTATGTGATGTTGTATGTCCTTCATTCCCGTAACGACATCGTTTAGCATTAAGTGGAGTTCTTTAAAAGATTCATCCAACTTACGAATGTGTGCGTCGAGCCTATCATCAATATTCATAGGTCTTCCTTGACCTTGCAGCTGAAATTGCACTTATCGTTGGTTGTTGTTGGACTAAAACGGTGGTCGAGGTGCTTGGTATGCTCTAGGATTTCCATATGGTGGATTAGTTAGCTTTCTAGGGAAATTCTTGACTCCTCCAAAAATAGCTTGAGGTCTGTGTTGATTTACATAGTTGACCTCTGTCGTGCCCTCTGCCTCATCTTCTTCTCCAACCTCTTTAACTACTAACACCTTCTTTGATGCAGGTGTGATCTCATCTTCCTCCTCGGGCTATAACTCATCCTCCCGAGCTAATTTCTCTATTTTCTCCAAGACAGATTTATTATCAAGACCCAACAAGTCGCCCCTGGCTCCAGCATTGAGTCAGTGTCTAATCCTAGACCTTACTCCATTATAAAAGTGTTGCACCAATTCGTCTTGAGTAAAATTATGGTTTGGACACTTCCTAATCATTCCTTTGTACCTATCCCACTCATTTTCTACTGACTCATTCTTTCTTTGCCTAAACCCTTTATTATTACTACGAAGCTCATTTATTCTTGAAGGCGGGAAAAATTTATTTAAAAATTCTTCAACGAGCTCTCCCCAAGTGGTGATTGACTGTGTGGGTAAGGACTTATACCAAGAGGTAGCTTTATCTTTGAGTGTAAAGTGAAACAACCTAATTCGAATAGCATCTAGTTCTTTGCGATTAAGTTGAATGGTCAACAAAATGTTTTTAAAGTTTTCCAAGTGATCATGTGGTGACTCACTGTTTTCTCCATAAAAAGGGTTGTTTTGTGCCACACCAAAAAGGTGTGATGGGATGTGAAAATTTGGTGAGTGAGAAAGTGGTATGACAACAGGACTAGGTAAAGTGTGTACCCTAAGTGGTTGACTACCATGAAAAGATGGTAATTGAGCCGATGCTGCCGGGTGCATTGCTTGTAGAATATTTTGGAGCCATTCACGATTCTCCAAAAGATTCATGTCTGGAAATTCGGCTGTCATGGCTCGTCTTCTTCGGTTTGCTCGGATCGTTCGTTCAATTTCTGGATCAAATTCCTCAAGATCTCCGTCACGAGATTAGGTCATAAACCTAAAAAAGATATCAAATGAAAAGGTAAAACAAAGATATAATTTAAACAAAACACAAGAAAAGCTTGAATTAAAATATCTATGCTAAAACAAACAAATCCCCAGGTCCAGTGCCAAAAACTTGATGCATGAAAACCCAATCTGTGTATTTAGTAGCAAGAGGACTGATCGTGTGTAATAATAGAGTGGACAATTAAGTCCAGGATGTCGAACCCACAGAGATTTGTGTTATAGCAAAAACAGTAAATTAACTCAAGAAATTGTAAACTTAAAGAGAAATAAATCATAAACTATTAAAAACAATAATTAAAGGTGTGTGAAAACCAATGAGTAAAAATAACTAAGACACATGCGTCGACACAAATCAATCAATTCTCGTTATATCAGTATTCTCATATTTTAGATAAATATTTTTAAGGTGAAAAATTCCTTAACATTATTATCACGCGGATCTCTCGCTCATGATAACCTATACTAGATTGGTTGTAGCAATCTCTACAGCATGCATTAGACACTAGAATTTTTCCCAAATTTATTCAGATTTATCCCACCAAATAAACTCCGCTAATAGCATCCGGAGTATGTAGCTATCCCTAGCATCAACTAACTTAGAAGATGTTATTAATCCCTCTTGCACCTTAATTTACTTTCTCCCAAGCAGATTAATTAAGCATTAGATCTTATATATGTTGGCCAGACACACTAAACATTGAGAACAAGATTATAACACAAAGCAATATAAATCATCCATACGAGAAATACTTTTATAACTCAAAATCATAATTCGTCCTAAGCATGACCTTAGTCTACAGATTTAGCTACTCATAATGATATGAAAAACAACTAAAGTATTCATGAAAGTAATAAACAAGTAATAAAAACTCCCTATGACTATGTAGAAAATCTTCTTCTTCCTTCAAGCTTCCTCTACCTCAATGGAGAATTACAAAGGATCAAACCCTAGTCTAACTCTCTCTCTCTCTCCCTCTATGTGAAGACAGAATATTGCTAGAGAAGAACTTTGAAAAATGCTCTTTTTAACCCTACTGCATCACTTTATATTTATAGGCATGGTTTGAGAAGAGTCCCATGTAAGTGTAGAGTTTGGAAATTTCCAAAACTATTCTGCCGACACTCACGTTTGAACGTTAGGCTTCCTGGCGTTCATGCGTAACTTCTTTCAACGTTCGAGCATAACACCTCTTCACGTTTGAACGTTCGAACGTTAGCTCTGCGACCTTCTACTCTGAAATTCCATCTTAGTGATTCTTTCATCCTTTTTGTCTCCAATGCTATGATTTATACCTGGATACTCAAAATAAACACATTACACACATATGTGGTATGAAATCGTACTTAATTTTCTGAAAATCATACAACTAAAAGACTATAAAACACGTAATTCTTGACTCTATCACTCAGCATCATCAGTCGCTTCCTTAGCTGGAGAGATTTCAGCGTGAAGGAGGACTTGATCTATTTCTTTGGCAATATCCACGACTGTTGACATATCCACATCCAACTCGATATTAACCTCGGGAGGGGTTGCCTCGGCGACATCTGGAACTTCAGATTCTATAGCAATTGGAGCTGAAACAAGCAAGCGTTTAAGATAAAGATAGATTTCTACTAAGTAGAATTCTAAGATAAAAGGAGAAAAATGCTTACCTTAAGGACTTTCATGAGCCTCATCCGCTTGAGCGTCAAGAATAGATGATTCCTGTGCCTCGGGCTTCAAAACATCATCGTCAAGATTGACGAGAGTGGTTAGAGAAATAGCACGAATAGGAATGTTGCATTCCTCTAAAGTATTGCGAACATACTGACTATCGGTTTCTCATCGGGTTGAAAGTTTATCCTAGCTTTAGAAAAATTAACTAACAAGGAAAGGATAATGTACTTTGCAAATGTACAAGTATTTACCCTGATCGCTAGCAAAATCCTGTGAAGGAGGATTAGCTTCAGGCTCTAGAATAGGTTCAGGAAGAGTAGCAGCACTCGCTGGTTCTTCAAGCACTGGCTCTGCCTTAGCTGGAGCGTTTGTCGATTCCATTAGAGGGAGCTGCGTGCGCTTACGAATCAGAAGCACTTCCTCTTCTTCTTCTTCTTCTTTCTCAACTTCAGGAATAAAAACAAAATCTAGAGGAGGAGAGGGAGAGGGAGATTTCTACTTGGGCTCCTTCTTCTTCTTCTTCTTCTTCTTCTTCTCCTTCTACTATTTCTTCACTGGCTTGGAAGGCTCAGCGTCTTTCTTTGTAGCTTTCCTCTTTGGTCGTTTGACCACTACTTTCTCTTTTGGTTCATCTGATGAGGAAGTCGCTTGTTCCCATCATCACCATGAACTCTTCCTTCGGCAAGGAGTCGCTCAAGTTCTTCCGTGGGGTTTAGTAGGTCACTAATCATCTTCTTACCATAGAATTTCAGTGCTTTGAACTTTAGATCCCTCAGAATTGATGTATCCACTAGCGCTAAGAATATAACTTAAAAGAATCCTATAAGGCTTAAGATTCCGACTTTTGCATCGCTGCTTTGAAGCGATTAAACATGTATAGAGCCCAATTGACCTTCAGCTTGGTCAAAATGGCTATCATCATCTTGTACTGCAAATTTGAAACCTTATCAAATGATCCCTTCTGACATTCCACCATTTTCGAGCAGATGTCTGCAAGAAAGACATACTCGCTCTTCATGTCATTTTTCTTGAAATTCGATTCATAAGCGCAGCAATGTCGTCTCTCCGGACTCTTTCCCAGACCTTGGTAGCATCTCCTGACGTAACTTCTTCGAATTCTCCACTGTCAGTGGACAATTGTAACAGATTAGCAAGAAGTTGCGGAGTGAGAATAAAGGGTGTTGAAGCAAAGGGGAAACTGCAAGAAATTGAGTTGTCATCGTCAGAAATGACGGCATTCTCAAAGAAGAACTTGACCTCTGCCTCATGAATCAGAGAGTGGGAGGTTAAAAAGTTTCGGAGTCCAGAATTTTAAATGAGAGGAAGGATTTCTCTCATCGAAAAATGCTGATTATCAAATAGGTACTCCTAGTTGACTTGGAAACTAGCATTATAGCTCATAGGTTTTTTTTTTCTGGGTTTTGAGGTATTATCGGCATCAGATTTTGAAGATTTTGAGGATTTTGGTGGCGCCATTGATAAAAAGGTGTTAAGTTTTTTGTGAGAGTAGGAAGAAAGTCTTTTTACCTTAGAGAATTTTTACAGCAAGGAAAATATGAAAGTGATAAAGTTTTTCTGTAAAAAATTGAAGCGTTTAAATAGAATGGCAAAAAGTAACTCCTCAATTGCTCGGTAAATGCCACGTGTAGATGCAATTAATCAGAAATGAAAACATTGAATCTGAGTTGTTTAATCAAAAAGACGGATGTGAAAAGGGGCGATAAATTAGGATAACTGCTGTAAAAGATAAAGTTTGAAATCCGCAGTTACTTTTCAAAAACTTTTGAAAATTTTGAAAATTTTTAACATGAATTGCACACGCTTGTTGGTACACTAACACGTACCCAGGCATGTGCAGTTGTTGAACCGCCTATTTTGAGATAGGTATCATTAACCGTCAGTTTGATTTGATAGGAGTGTGTGGGCAGTTATCAAAATCTTATCTTTTGGACTTACCCACACACTACCTTTTCGCGATGAAAATAATGCATGAATTTCAGAGAAAGCTACTTAGCATTAAAGTGGGAATAATCTTAACGCTGAAATCTTATTTTTAAAAGAAAGAAAATTGAATCGCTTTTAAGAAATAATACTTTTGTTTTGTTAACGATCAATCTGACATGTATAAAGGTAAATGCAGATGATCAATGCATAAAATTTTAAAAATCAATTTTGATCATTGTCGCTTACTATTTGAAATAAGTACAATTGTAAAGTTCCCCCTAAAATTGATAACTCATTTCAATTTTGAAATCGCTTAAGACATTATAATAAAGTGGATTCCCCCTAAATTATATGCCTATAAAAATATGATGCTTCATGATTAAGCATTTAAATTTATTCATACCTAATTCATTTCTCAAAGTGAGAAAAGGTTGTTCATTAAGCGCTTTGGTGAAGATGTCTACCAATTGTTTGTTAGTTCCAACAAAATGTATGGAGATATCTTTCTTTTGAACATAGTCACGAAAGAAATGGTAGCGAATGTCAATGTGTTTAGTTCTAGAATGAAGGACTGAGTTTTGGGTCATAGCTACAGCGCTTTGGTTATCACAATGAATTGGGGTAGGACATAAGAGGATTCCATAATCTCTAAGTTGTTGCCTCATCCAAAGGATTCCATAATCTGCTTCAGCGGTAGAAGTCGCTATGGATTGTTGTTTCTTACTAGGATCAGATTGAAAGTGTGCACACATGCATACTGAAAACATAATATCAGGTCTACTAGTGGTAAGATAAAGAAGTGATCCAGTGATACCTCTATAATTAGTGATATTAATTTTCTTCCCATCTTTATCTTTATCTAACTTAAGCGTTTGGCTCATCAGAATTTTTGAAGATGATGCATTTTTCATACCAAATTTCTTAGGGATAATAGCAGACACCCCCCTCAGTTATGGGGTGATGTGCACTTTGCCCCCCTCCTCAAACTTATTGAAATGTGCGATTTACCCCCTCACTTATCAAAAATGTGCACTTCACTCCTTCGGGCAGCTCGGGCAAATTCAAGCACTTCACTTATCATAAAAATTGGACTTTTGCCCTCTGACTTATGTGTTTTTGTAGAACTTTGCCCCATGATGTAAATGTTTTGTAGCACTTTGCCCCTGCCCGAGCTGCCCGAGGGAGTGAAGTGCACATTTTTGATAAGTGAGGGTGTAAATCGCACATTTCAATAAGTTGGGGGGCAAAGTGCACATCACCCCATAACTGAGGGGGGTGACACGCGAAATCCTAGCAAGTATACTAGGTCGTGCAAAGTAATAAAGTGGACTATTTAGCCCGGGGTGTATCGTCTCCACAGGGACAATTGGATTCAATGCTCGTAATTGCTATATTACCTATTTCTAAGCTAAATCAATTTATAAGATGATAGGTGTTTATACTATGAAAATAACTAAAGATAACTAAAATGATTATCAAGGTAATAACTCAAATGGAAAGAGGTGATTGGGTTATGATCCTACTATGTTCTATTCTATGTTCATGAACTCTCAATTATCCGGATTTTTAGAACGCTCTTGTTATGGCGAAACCCCCTAATGTATTTATTATCCAATCTCTTGAAATAACAAGCCTATACTAGTTAACAACTTCCTATATCTCTATAGTGAAGATTGAATTAACTAACATGCATTTAGGTTCAAAGGAATTCCTTGTTTACGAAGATCCTACATTCAATCGGGTCATCTTATCACAAAAAGCCACACAACGCAATCGATTCTATCTCTAGTCAATTGTTACGTTATGATGTTTGATTTTTCGATCTCCCTTTATCTATCTCCTCTCGGTCTCAAGACAAAGCATTATATCAAACACATGGTGATCATTCATGTGAAAGCATTAAGCATAAAATCAAACATGTAACAAGAATGTAATAAATCCGGAAATTAATCATTCATTAAACACAAAACATCACAAAGTATTCACATAACCCAACCACAAAGATGCTTAGCTCATACTTACAACAACAAGTGATTCAACAACTCTACAAGACATAATTGAAATACTAATCAAGAGAAAGAGTTGAATTACTCCCTATTATAAAGTGTGAATCCAAGCTTTGATGATGATGAGGATGAAGATGGCTCTTCAAGCTTCCTTAGGACTTCCCATGGCTTCCCCTTGGTGTTTTTTTGCATTTCTTACTGTTTTCCAAGAGAAAAGTGTGTTATAAAGGGAGAAAACGGCGGACTTAATTTTAGGCCTTCGGGAGAATTGGACCGCGGCACAAACTCTTATCAGACCGCGGTCCTCTGACGCAGAATTCACAGCTTTCGTATTTTGATCATAACTCTCTCTACAAATGTCGGATTGAGTTGATTCAAGTTGCTACGCGAAGCTAAGACATAGATCTAAAATATTGAAGAAGAAACCTTAGTATGATTCGGCCTGTAAGAGGACGAAAAACGCATTTATATATGAGCATTGTGTAAAATCTTTCGTCAACTATCTTCTTTTGTTTCTTTCTTCAATTTCAAGCTCAATTTGGATCACTTTTCTCGTCTTTCATGCGTAAATCAACTTTTATCCTACAAAACAAAATATATACCAATCAAAGCATTATGAGGGATAAAAAATGATCAAAGTAACGATCAAATCATATTACAATGGGGCATAAAATACTGTAAAATATGGACTTATCAACTACCCCCCAACTAGGCTATGATCGTCTCGATCAATAAATGGCGAACAAGTACTCATAAGTTCAGATTTTACAACTTGCTTTGGGATCTTGAAAAGTTTTATGTAGCAATAATCAAGCACGTACACGAATTAAACCCTCGAAAATGATTATGACAAGTTACACTTTACCTAGAACACTCAACAATTTGAAAGCCTCCAAAACATCTTCGATTCCATCTCAAAATCATGAACTCCATATCCATTTTTATGCCAAGAGCACACTTTAAACAAGATTATGCAAACTCATTAGATAATAAAAACATTAAAACACTTCAAAACTTGTTAACCTATCGGTGTGCATGAAATGTGAAAGTCAAGATCAAAAGGTCTTTTTGGCTTGTAACGTAAGGCTAGGTAATGGCTTGGACGGGAATATATGGATAAAGTGACTAAACTCAAGAAAGCATACAACTCAATATCATCGAGCTAAACACTCACTTATTAACCGAATAAATCTCCACATCTCGCCACTTATAGCTTTCTGATTTCTTTTCCCCTTGAACTCATAACCCCAAAACTTGTTTCTTTTGATGCTAGGGGTGGAAAAATAATTCCCAAACCAAATAAATCACATTGAAGCTCAGTTCGTAGCCAAGTCGAGAGAGAGCTCACATAATATATTTTTCGGTAACTTCCAATCTCTTGACTCTTTAGCCAACTTACAACATTTTATTTTCCTCTCTTTATTTCACATAAACTCAAGACCTCAAAATTTCTCAAAATCATCAAGAACAAACACACCTTTTAACCCATTAATCCATGAGATTCGACACCCAAAACAAAGCATAAACCCAAATTAAAGCCAAATGATATGAAGTTATATGCTCTCTTACTTGGGAAATAGACTTTGTTTTTCTTTCTTTTAGGCTAAAGGGTGGTTGGTGTGGCTTGCAAAAGAAAATCGAATGGTGGTTTTTGTGTGCTAAACACACTCCATTCTTATCAATACGGCTCAAAATAAGGTCTAGAGATTATGTAATATCGTGAAGGCCAATTGTAAGGTTAAAGAAAATGAAAGATGGCCTAAATCATTTCATGACTTCGCACACTCAACACACATTTCAAATTTGACAAAATTGAACGCTCAATGCTTTAAATCCTCAACAATTCACATACGCATGGCTAAAAAGGCTTTCACATATAAAATACGACAAATGATTTCATCTTAGATGAAGTAGAGACACTCAAACGAATCATGCTCCAAGCAAAAGTATAACAAATCATGAATATGAAATCATTGACTATCACAGTTTTCTAATCCCAAATCAAGCATGAAACTTAACAAATGAGTACAAGTTACACCATATCACCACATCACAATAAAATTAGGACGTCTACCCCACCCCCCAACTAATCTAGCACATTGTCCCCAATGAGCGAACATACAAATGTAAAGTAAAGGAAGGAAAGACGTCCCTGATGTTTGAAGCTAAGTGATGTCCAAAAAGCGAAAGAGCAACAAGGCGAAGAGTCTGACAATAAAGCCTAGCCATCTGTGAAGTTAGAAAAACAAGAAGAGATAAAAAGCATCATCAAAACAACTTAGAACACTTAAAACGAAATAAAAAAAAAAACTCAAATGAAAGAAAGCATGTAAAACGTGGGTTGCCTCCCACGAAGCGCTTGTTTTAAGTCATTAGCTCGACTCCCTTGCACTGCTCATGGTGGATCATAAGGAGTAATGCCAACTTTGTATAGATGCGCCTTTTTGTGCTTTTTCCAATTGCGTAAAGGCTTCTCATTTCCCATCACATTCACAAATCCTGAAAAACTAAGATATGAGCTCAGATTCACTTTTATAAAAATGTAATAAAATTGTAAATAACTAAAAGTGAATTTTAAAGATGGGGAGTTTTCCATTGATGGTTTTAATAAGTATGTGGTCAGGCCTAACTCCCTGGGCCTTGATTCGGACAACTTTAGTGGTGATATATCCCAGTGACTTGTATATCTTCGAATCTCCTCATTCTCAACCGTAGTATCACTTGGGTTCTTAGTGTATGCCTCGAACGGGCCACTAAAGTAGTAAACTTTGTCTTCAACCTCCACCACTCTAGCTCTCTGGTTATTGATGCACATTCTTAAGAAATCAAGAGATATGATGGTAGGTGGCATTGGATTCTTGAATATTTCTAATGCTTTTTCTTGGTCAATTGATGGAGTGGATTTTGGGATCTCTATGCTGAATTGAAGGTGCTCCAGTGATGTTGTATCTACTTCACCACACATAGATTCTGAAGGTAGTTCTGGTGTAGCAATGGGTTGTAGACAATGTGGTGTCGAATCAACAACTTGTTCAACTTCTGTATCAGATACCTCATCATTCTCCTCTGTGCCACTCTGAGAAGTGTCTGATGATCTCTCTGCCAATAAGTTGGAAAGTTGGTTGAGTTGTGTTTGCAATTCCATTATAGATGTTTCGAGATATTGAGACCGCTCATCGTTCGACTTCATCCATTGGATCATCAACTCCTCAAAACTTGGGTTCCTATCACATTGTTGGTGATAATCCCCATGGTTCTGAAAGTTAGCCGATTCAAATTCTCCCTGCATTAGAAAAGGGGACCTATCTTGTTGTGGGTATGCTTGTGAATCTCTCATAACATAATAACTCAATGGCAAATCTTGCTGACTTCTCCATCCGTGTTGACAATAATCGCTATGATGAGCGTCTCCACACCACGAACATAAATCTTGCACTCGACTCCCGTATTCGGCACCTTCATCCCATCCTTGTTTTGACCAATAAAAGTCATTGATGCTCATCTATTAAAGAATAAAAATAAAAAAAATAAAAAAAACATAACAAAAGAACAACTAAAAAAAACAAAAACAGCAACTTAAAACACAAAACCAACAACTAAAAAAAACAAAAACAGCATCTTAAAACACAAAACCAGCAACTAAAAACACAAAAACAGCAACTTAAAACACAAAATCAGCAACTAAAAACACAAAAAAGCAACTTGAAACACAAAAACAGAAACTTAAAACACAAAAACAGCAACTAAAAACACAAAAACAGCAACTTGAAAAACAGCAACTTAGTCTTAGAGAAGATAAGTGAATTACAATATCAAATAACGCAATTGTCCCCGGCAACGGCGCCAAAAACTTGACACGCGAAATCCTAGCAAGTATACTAGGTCGTGCAAAGTAATAAAGTGGACTATTTAGCCCGGGGTGTATCGTCTCCACAGGGACAATTGGATTCAATGCTCGTAATTGCTATATTACCTATTTCTAAGCTAAATCAATTTATAAGATGATAGGTGTTTATACTATGAAAATAACTAAAGATAACTAAAATGATTATCAAGGTAATAACTCAAATGGAAAGAGGTGATTGGGTTATGATCCTACTATGTTCTATTCTATGTTCATGAACTCTCAATTATCCGGATTTTTAGAACGCTCTTGTTATGGCGAAACCCCCTAATGTATTTATTATCCAATCTCTTGAAATAACAAGCCTATACTAGTTAACAACTTCCTATATCTCTATAGTGAAGATTGAATTAACTAACATGCATTTAGGTTCAAAGGAATTCCTTGTTTACGAAGATCCTACATTCAATCGGGTCATCTTATCACAAAAAGCCACACAACGCAATCGATTCTATCTCTAGTCAATTGTTACGTTATGATGTTTGATTTTTCGATCTCCCTTTATCTATCTCCTCTCGGTCTCAAGACAAAGCATTATATCAAACACATGGTGATCATTCATGTGAAAGCATTAAGCATAAAATCAAACATGTAACAAGAATGTAATAAATCCGGAAATTAATCATTCATTAAACACAAAACATCACAAAGTATTCACATAACCCAACCACAAAGATGCTTAGCTCATACTTACAACAACAAGTGATTCAACAACTCTACAAGACATAATTGAAATACTAATCAAGAGAAAGAGTTGAATTACTCCCTATTATAAAGTGTGAATCCAAGCTTTGATGATGATGAGGATGAAAATGGCTCTTCAAGCTTCCTTAGGACTTCCCATGGCTTCCCCTTGGTGTTTTTTTGCATTTCTTACTGTTTTCCAAGAGAAAAGTGTGTTATAAAGGGAGAAAACGGCGGACTTAATTTTAGGCCTTCGGGAGAATTGGACCGCGGCACAAACTCTTATCAGACCGCAGTCCTCTGACGCAGAATTCACAGCTTTCGTATTTTGATCATAACTCTCTCTACAAATGTCGGATTGAGTTGATTCAAGTTGCTACGCGAAGCTAAGAAATAGATCTAAAATATTGAAGAAGAAACCTTAGTATGATTCGGCCTGTAAGAGGACGAAAAACTCATTTATATATGAGCATTGTGTAAAATCTTTCGTCAACTATCTTCTTTTGTTTCTTTCTTCAATTTCAAGCTCAATTTGGATCACTTTTCTCGTCTTTCATGCGTAAATCAACTTTTATCCTACAAAACAAAATATATACCAATCAAAGCATTATGAGGGATAAAAAATGATCAAAGTAACGATCAAATCATATTACAATGGGGCATAAAATACTGTAAAATATGGACTTATCAGGGGGTGTCTGCTATTATCCCAATTTCTTAATCATATCCCTTGTGTATTTATCTTGGTTTATAAATATGTCATTAGGGAGTTGTTTAACTTGTAATCCTAAGAAAACAGTTAATTCATCCATCATGCTCATTTCAAATTGATCTTGCATCATTTTCCAAAATTTCTCACACAATCGCTTATTAGTAGACCCGAAAATAATATCAACAACATAAATTTTGACTAAGAGAATATATTCGTTATGGGTAATTTTAAATAACGTTCTGTCAACGCTGGCTTTTGAAAAGCCTTTACCTATAAAGAAGATAGAGAGAGTGTCATACTAGGCTCTTGGTGCTTGTTTAAAGCCAAAAAGTGCCTTATCCAATTTGTAGACCATACTTTTGTCATGGTTGTTGATGAATCCTGGGGGTTGCTCCACATATACCTCTTCTTGGATTTCACCATGTAGGAAAGCACTCTTCATGTCCATTTGATATACTGTGAATTTGTTGAATATGGCAAACACTAGGAACATCTGAATCACTCCAAGACAGGCTACTAGAGCATAAGTTTCATCAAAGTTAATACCCTCTTCTTGACAATAACCCTAACCGACTAATCTGGCTTTGTTTCTTACAACAATACCATCTTCATCCATTTTGTTCCTAAAAACCCATCTAGTCCCAATAACTCCTTAGTAGTTGGCCTGGGAACTAGCGTCCAAACCTTATTACGCTCAAATTGGTTAAGCTCCTCTTGCATCGCTTCTACCTAACTTGAATCACTAAGCGCTTAATCCACTTTCTATGGTTCTATTTGAGATAGGAAACTTATGAACATAGCCTCATTGAATGTAGCAGTCCTAGTCCTTACGGATGCTCCAATATCTCCAATTACTAGCTCTGGTGGATGATCTCTAAGCCATTTACGATCTGGTTGGAACGGGTTGAGAAACTCTTGATTATCAATCGCTTGACCCTCATTAGCCCCTTGCGCAGTCGCTTTATCATTCACAGTTCCAATTTGCTCTTGATGATCATTCTCTTCATAATCATCAGCATCTATTGCACTATCATCATTGATAACCTCACGAGTAACCTTAGGATTGGGCACAAAGATCTCATCATCCTCAGTATCATCACCAAGATTGATTTGTGACACTTGTTGGTAAAGATCTTCAACTCCTACATCATCAACATTAACCTTACTCGGCTCTTGGTTCGCTTCATCAAACACAACATGAATAAATTCTTTAACCTTCAATTTGATCTTATTTAGGATGCAGAAACTCTTTCCATTTTTGGCATAGCCAAGAAAGATTCCCTCATCCACTTTAGGATCAAATGTCTTTAGGTTGTGGGATCCATTGTTATGAATGAAACATTTTGAACCAAATACATGAAAATAAAAAACGTTAGGCTTACGCCCTTCCATAACTCATTAAGAGTCTTTCCATGTTGCTTGTTGATCATGCACCGTTCTGAGTGTAGCAAGTGGTGTTGATTGCTTCGAGCCAAAACCTTTGAGGCAGCTTGGACTCTGCTAACATTGTCATAGCGGCTTCTTTAAGTGTTCTGTTCCGTCGCTCGGCAACTCCATTCTGTTGAGGCATTCTAAGCGCAGAATACTCATGAAGTATTCCAAAATCTGTACAAAACTTCTCAACAATATGGTTAGTAGATTCAGTTCCTCTATCGCTTCTAATTCTTGTCACCTTTAAATCTTTTGAAGTTTGTAATTGACGGATTAGCGCTGTGAGCTTGCCACTAGTTTCATCTTTAGACGCAAAAAATTCTACCCATGTATAGCATGAGAAATCATCAACCATCACTAGTGAATACTTTTTACCATTAACACTCATGATTTGAATAGGACCAAACAAATCCATATACAGTAGTTCAAGAATTCTAGAAGTAGATAGATAAGGTTTCTTCTTAAAAGATGATTTAGCCTATTTACCCATTTGACATGCATTAAATAAGCGATTTTTGTGAAAGGAACCCTTAAGTAATCCCTCTACAAGATTTAGTGCTATTAACTGAGAGATTGCCTTAAAGTTGAGGTGGCTCATTTTTCTATGCCATAACCAACCCAATTCATTTTGACTTTTAGCGACAAAACATGTAGGATTGTTATCGATTGTTGAAACCCAATCTACCAAATAAACATTATGTGTTCTTTTTTCTTTAATTTAGTAGATCCAGTCTTAGCGTCGTTAATATAGCAATAGTCACTAGAAAATTTAACTTCAAACCCTTTATCATAAAATTGACTAATGCTCAATAAATTATGCATAAGACCCTCAACATAATATACGTCACTTATCATGACGTTCCCCCTATGCATGATACCAATATCTTTGGAGTTATCACCGAATATAACTTGAGGACTATTGGTTACACGATAGTTGATCAAGAGATCCTTTGAGCCTGTCATGTGCCTTGACGACCCACTATCGATGTACCAAATTGATGTATCGGTACTGGCTCTAGGTACCTGCATTCAAAGGGTAGTTCTAAATCTTTTTAAGTACCCATTGTGACTTGGGTCCTTTAATATTAGAAGCATTAGTCTGAGTTAAAACTTTCGGAACCTATATTTGCCTAGTCTTCTTTGCGGGAGGATCAGTCTTTTTGGTTTTTAGTTTGTGTTGTGTGTGCTCCTTAGGTTTATCATAATATCCTTGATCATAATAATAATCATAATCATAATCGTAATCATAATCATCATAATACTGATAATATAACCTTGATCTTTGTGGATATTGACGTTGGTGTTTCCTTGGCACTGGCTTAAGGTGCACCTTGGGCGCTTGATGCTTGGCGTTTGATTCGCAGTGGCAAGGTTTGTCCTTAGCCTTTTGAGCATTTAGATAAACCTTTCTTTGTGAATCATTCACTTTCGTCTTTCCCTTGCTTGAGTTAGCTTTGGGTTTCTCATTTGGCCTCGTATCATTGTCTTTTGGTTTATTCAGCGTTTGACTGTTTGAACTCTTCTCAACAAAGACTACACCTTTGCCTTTGTTGGTTGTTGTAACCTTAGACGCTTTTAATTTACTACCGAATTTATCACAACCTAAACTGGTCATTTCACCAAAAAATCTGGTTACCTCAGTCGCATTATCTAGCTTTCTTGAAGCCTTTGATAATGATGAGACGAGTTGCTCTGATTTAGCAAGTTTAGCGATTAGCTCAGCTTCTCTCTTGACTACCATATCAAGATCACTTTTCAACTGAGTGATCTCTGCTTAAAGCGATTGGTTCTTCTCAATGCACTGTTGCTGAACTAGCAACTCGGTTTTTGGCACCACATTATCGCTTTTAATAGCTGAAATCTCATCAGTGTGTTCTTGATATAGTCTGGCTGCACCTTGACAATATTTGTACTATTCATTGACTTTGTCAAGTAATTCTTCATAAGAAAGAGGATGAGATGTTCAGTGCATACCTCAGGTAGTCAGTCATCAGAAGCTTTTTCATCTCTCACCAAGAGATAAATTAGCGTGGAGGCGTTGAGTCACTAGATGGCTCATCATCGCTATTTTCATCAGAAGATTCCAAATCCTCTTCACGTGCAGAGAATGGTTCAGATTCCGCTAGAAAATCTTGTTGACGAAGGTTGCTCCTAAATTGGTTTCTATCCACATGATCGTGCCTTGTGGGCTTAGATACATTTGGATAAGGGCAATTTACCTGGTAGTGCCTTGTTTTTCTGCAATTATAACAAAGATTAGTTATCATCCTTTGTTCAGTTGTTAACCTTTGGAAACCACTGGCGCTGAGAGATTATGGTTCTGATTCGAAGACGGAGGCGCTTGATATTGAATTGGCGCTGGAGGCTGAGGTACAGAGTACACTAACGCTTGATACTGAGGCGCTTATGTAGGGAGAGGGATTTGAAATGAGGTCTATCCATTCGAATTTCTCTTTTTATATCTCAGAAATTTCTTAAATTTCTTGACCAATAAAGTCATTTCCTTTTCCTCATTTGATTCTGACACTTTTACCTCACTGGTCGCTTTACCCTTACTCTTAGTAGTTGCAATTAAAACTCCAGATTCAATCGCTGAAGTTGACGTATCACTGACTTCTCCCGATTCAAACTCAAAAGCACTTAGCTCTAAAAACATATATTCTCGATTTATGATATCCAACATTTGAGATTCTCTCATCGCTACAGTCTTTATCAAATACTTGTTGGGAAGACTTCTAAAAATCTTGTTGACCATTTCCTTATTGGTCAACTCCTTGTCCACCGATGCTAACTCTGTAATTAGCGAAGTAAACCTCGCATCTAATTGATCTAGCGTCTCGCTGGGCTACATCTTGAAATGCTCAAATTTTTGCATGGCCATGGAGAGCTTGTTCTCCCTCATCTGTACAGATCTGTCACATACAGAGGCCAACTTATACCAAATTTCCTTTGAAGTTTTGCAAAGCTTTATTTTGTTGGACAATCCCTTATTATCTATCAACGCTGAGTAGAGAGCAGGTCGTCCAACATTATCCAGATTTGCTCTTCTTCGATCATCTAGCGTCCATTCAACATTTGGCTTCTCGACATAACCATCCGAAGTCGCTTCATCTGCTCCAGGGGCTCGGGTTATGACTTTCATAATCTGAATGGGGCCATCTGAAAGTACATCACACATCTCATTATCACATGTTCATAAATAAGTGAATGCTCTAAGTTTTCACGAGTCATAATTTCACTCAACCAACTTAGGCATCTTAGTAAAAGGCATGGTATGAAATTTTTCAAAAACAACTAAGGTTTTCAAAAAATGGATCTAAACAAGCAGTTATGCTCAGAAACGCTTCGGTTTCTACTTCAACCGCTCTGATACCACTTGGTGGTCCCAAGTGACATACGAAAAGGTCTAGAAGAGGGGGTTGAATAGACCCTGAAATCTTTTTCGACTTCAAAAATTTTGTATCACTTTAAAGAAATTGAACGCTTAGAAAGCAAAGCGCTAGGTCAAGCACTAAAGAGTATATAACTTAGACTTAATGATACAAAATTTTTGAAGTCGAAAAAGATTTCATAAATGAGGTACTCTTTCAAAAAGTGTTAAATTAGGCAACGGTGGTGGTGGTAAATGTTGGATATGGTGGTGGTGGTGGTGGCAACTCTAGGCGGCGCCGATAGCGACTGTAATGGTGGAAATAGTGGAGGCGGAGATGGTGATAGTAGAATGGCGACGATATTGGTGGCAGTTGCAGTGGTAGTGGTGAGTTGTGGCGGATGTGTGGTGGTGTTAGTGGTAGTGGTGATAATGGTGGTGGGCAACGGCAGTGGTATCAACAACAATGTTGGTGGGCAGCAATGGCGATCATGGTATTGATAGGAATGGCGACCACAGTGATTGTGGCAATAGTGTTGATGGTGGCACCAATAGAGGCAATGATTGTGGCGTAGGTGGTGGTGAGCACATTGGAGGCGGTGGTTTCGTCAACAATGGTGGTGGTGGTGATGATAGCGGAAGTGGTGGTGGTGATGATAGCGGAAGTGGTGGTGGTGGTAGTGGTAGTGATGGCCGTGACGTTGGTTGTGTTAGGAATCCTGTATTCATGCACAACGAAAGATAAAACAAATTCAGATTCCAAAATGGATCACTTTCGGGTCTAAAATTTTTAATGTAACTATTACTACGAAGAATGAATCTACGAATTACCTTTGGTAACGTGATTCTTTCTTAATCTACAGTTACAACAGCAACCCCGACCTTCTGCCTCTAGATATCACATTGGATATAAGCCAAGAAAATTTTTCTACCTTGCTCCTCTGAAGAAGCCGACGGCTAGTACTAAGCGGATGGGATTTTTCTCTTATCTTGTTATTCTAGGATTTTAGTGTTATGACTGAACTTAATGACCAAGTGTACAAGTTGAGGATTTAAATAAATCCTCAACCCACCAATGTCACACGCCTATGGGCCTTCTTGGTGGGTAAGTTGGCCTAGTCAACTTAGTCCACTTTAATTAATTGTACCATAGAATTAATTCAATTAATATATATATGATCAATTAATTAAATACAAAATAACTAATGTAATTATTAATAGATAATTAGTTAATCAAATTAATTAATTACTCACTATGAATTATTTTATTTTATTAATCTAATTAATTAAATAAATTAACCTATGCCCATGGATTTAATTTGTTCATCAAATAACAAATTACCAAAATCACCTTAAATAACAATTAGAGTTTTTATTGCTGATTATCCTTGAAAGCGCAACTTTCTTGGTTAATCTGAATTAACAATTGGAGGATACCAAGGATGTGCATATCACCTAGCCAGTCCCATGTGCCCACATCGAAACCCAATTAAGATCGAAATGATTTGATTATAATGAACCTTTAGGTCATGAATGACATATGAGTATAAGCCCTTCACTATAGTATCCCGGTCAATTGAGAGTCATGAAATATGTCAAACTCGCAGGAGTCGATATTGTGTTACTAATCATAGTAAGATGAAATACCAAACTACCCCTCGCTTTCCACACAAGTTAGTTTATCCACTTTGGCTAAAGAATTGTCATTTCATTTATCTATGATTGTACAGGATATATTCTCGTTTACTTTCGAGACATTAAATTCCATCTTGGCAGTCACCTCACAATTGCTACTTGCCCACTGCGATTGCACTTTGAGGTCGACCCCACCAATGGGTGAAAATGGATCTGACTACTCTAATGACAAATTTAGTGTCACAAGTACTCTAATGAAAATGGATCTGACTACTCGTGACTTCTCAGGTCTAAGACTCACGCATACCATCATGACCAGTAATTCAATCATTGACAGTTAGAGAGTAAATACTCATGTGATCAGATTACTGGGAGTCGTATTCGAATATGTCAAATCCATTGACATATCTACGTCACAAGCTCCCACTAACACTTAGTAACTGATTGACACTCTTTGTCAGAGCTCATGTCATACAAGTCAAGTCTTAATGCTCAATTAGGACTCTTTCACTTGCGAACTCATTTGAGTAATCGAGAACTGAACACTTCTAATGTCCCTCTCCTTATGTCATAAGAAGGTTTCTCTCAATTACTTTGTGTTCAACACTTATAGATGCCATTAAGATTTACGTAAACAAATGAAAAATGAATTTTATTCCAAAATTAGAGTTTGTACAACATAAAGGGAATCCCTATACAATCTATTTTCCCGTTGTCATTGAGGGCATATACCTAACAGGTTGAAGTTGTGACGGTGGTGGTGGGTTCGGAGTTGAATTTTGTTTCTCTCTTCTTTTTCTCTTTTTTTTTTGGAAAAAAATTGTAGTAAAATTTTAAAAAAATGATATGGTATAATTATTTTGTTTAGTTGAGGGTATTTATGTCTCTTTATAGGGGTTGGGGAGGTGGTACAAACTTTTAATTAAAATTGGAGAGTGCAAAGTGTAAGAAGCTTTGAATCTTAACTTTGAACTTCATTTGGAAGTTTTTTAACAAAAAATGGAAAAGGGAAACACCAAAATGGATGCTTAAAACTTATGTTTATTATCATTATAAACCAAAGGACATGGGACAGTTATAATTAAGCTAAATGAGATTATGCCTTTATCTATTGGTTGCCATCTCATGTAAAAGGTGGCAAGTCATGTTTTATCTTTGAGAAAATACACAACTATATTTTAACTAACTTGGTATAATGGTAGGTGATTTTGTTTTAATAATCTAATTTGGAAAATGAAACCCCGGAATCAAAACGAACAGTATCAGTGTCATCGAATTAGCAAAAGTGAAAAAGAAAGTATCAGCGTCGTTGTGTATATTTTACGAATCAAAAACTTCTTCCTTCCTTCAAAAGTCCTCTCCAAATTTCTCCAACATATACGAGTTTAAGGTAATATTTTATTTCATATACATTTTGCTTTGTTAAATTCGTTTGTGAATTACATTGTAAAATTTATGTTATTTCGAATCAAATTAGAGTTTATATTAGTTCAATTTTTAGGATATAATTTTAAGTATAACTTCGAATTTAGTGTTTATGGTTTGAACTTTGAAATAATCTTTGGGTATAATTTCTAATTTGTATGTATAATTTTAAAATTTTAGGTGTAATTTGTAAGAATACATACAAATTTTGAGTTATGATTTTGAATTTACTGTTTATGGATTGAACTTTGATATAAGTTTTATCTATAATTTTGGATGTTTAGGTATAATTTGTACGTATAATTTTGAATTTTTAGTTATATTTTGTATTTATAATATCGAATTTAGTGTTTAGGTATATTTTGGTTTGAACTTTAATATAAGTTTTAGGTATAATTTCTGGTGTTTAGGTATAATTTGTACGTATAATTTGAATTTTTAGTTATATTTTGTATGTATAATATCGATTTTAGTGTTTATGGTTTGAACTTAGATATAATTGTTAGTTTGTTATATCATGTTGAATGCTATTTATGTTTACACACTATTAAATAATGATTTATATTACGTAAAAAATTTTGAGGCCGAACACAGTAGATGTTTTTATATACACGGATGGTCAAATAATTGAAGAGTCAAATTCGGTGAGATATAGCACTCGTGCAAGCATTAACATGATAATAAGCCGTACAATCAAATTTGCTGATTTGTTGAAGAAGTTACATGCGAGAACAAGAATTGATGAGAATCAGTTTTCGATGACAGTATGTAATAAATATTCATATGAAGATGGGAATGACAGAGTGCAAAGCACAATGGAGATCAAAGACGATGAGTCTTTAGCATTTTTCTTGGATCCTGATGTTAGGCAGAACACAATGCAACTTTATATTGAGAAAGAACCAATTCAACCTCAGTGTCAATACACAACGTTAACACCAAATCAATTCACGCAGTATCATACACAATCCACATTACCTGATTTAAATACACATTCACAATCATATATGTTGGAAAACCGAGAGTATCACAATCTTTTTCCACGTGGTTGGAGGAGTTTTCCAATTCAAGATTCACATCAAGCTAATCTTATTCTTATATTTACATTGTATCCTCATATTTTCTAACAAATTTCATACTTTGTGTAGATTATTTTTCTTATCTTTGCAGGATTATAAAATAATTTAATTATTTGTGATTTGTATTTTTAGATGGTTCTACATCGGGCCACTCATTTGGGCGTTTTGAAACTGTACAAAATTTCCCTTTGGAAAATCCTGGTTTGGAAAATTTTGCAATTCCTGATGTGCATGTAGGTAATTTCATCTTCTATCAAGTTTCATAATTGTTGTTGGTCCCAAGTGGCATACGAAAGGGTCTAGAAGGAGGGGAGGTTGAATAGACCCTGATGTCTTTTTCGACTTCAAAAGAATTCGTATTGAAATTCGTTGGACGCTTGAAAAATAGGCGCTTAACTTGAGCATCTAATGAAAACTGTTTTTAGAAAGTTAATTTAAACTTACTATAACCAAATAGGTTTAAGCGTTCACTTCTTTGATCAGTGTTAGCACAGCGGAATGATTTTTGAGTCTTCTCTTTTAAAAGCTTTAGCGTCACAAACGGTTCCTTAGTTGCTTAGCGTTCACTTGAGTTTTACTTAACATATTTATGCAATGATATAACAATATGAAAAATGACTGTAAAGTAAAGAACACGATATTTGTAAGGTTCATTGGGTGGTGTAATCCAAACTACGTCCTTCTTCTCCTTGAACACTCGGAGCCAATCCACTAAGATGATTCTCAAAGAATCACACAAAAACTTCTACACATTAGGGAAAGATGGATGTCAATTACTTGACCTCCTTGATCACACAGATTTCTGCTCCAAGACACTTCTATCCTCTTGCTTCTTTCACTCAGAAATAAGATAAAATAGCAGATACTCCCCCCCCCCCAAACTATGAGGTGATGTGCGCTTTGCCCCCCAAACTATTACAAGTTGCACTCAACACCCTAAACTATCATATATGTGCACTTTGCCCCCTCGGTCAGCTTCGGGCAGCACACAGGGGGAAAAGTGCTACAAACCACATAGGTAAGGGGGCAAAGCGCACATCACCTCATAGGTTGGGGGGGGTATCTGCTATTTTCTCTTTTTTTAAAAAAATTCAAATATTCTTAATATTAACTTAACCCCCCTCGGTCAGTTTTGGGGAAATTTTTACCCATTCATCGTTCAATTTAAATCATGCATATTGGGATTTATTTGGATTTTTCTTGAAATATTATTTCTAGGTTTGAAATAAATAATTTTCAAACATGAAAATAAGAAAAATAAAAATAAAACATGAAATTAAATAAGAAAACAATGAAAAGAAGTATAAATTCAAATATTCATAATTTTTAAAAACAAAAAAGACAATTCAAAAATCCGGAAACATGAAAATATATAAGAAAAATGAAAAAAAGTATAAAAATTAAAAAATTAAAAAATAAAGAAATTAGTAAAAAATTTAAAAAATAAAAAAATCTGGTGATGTGCGCTTTGCCCCCTCACCTATACGGTTTGTAGCACTTTGCCCCCTGTGTGCTGCCCGAAGCTAACCGAGGGGGCAAAGTGCACATATATGATAGTTTAGGGTGTTGATTGCAACTTGTAATAGTTTGGGGGGGGGGGCAAAGTGCACATCACCTAATGTTTGGGGGGGTATCTGCTATTTTCTCCAGAAATAATGCAAGTATCCAACTTCGACTTCACACAGATCGCAACGCTTCGATGAGGTTTTTCTAAACGGTTTGTTTGATTTTGATAAAGTTTAAACAATTGGGAATATCTCAATAGTAATGTAGGTTTCTCCGAAAAGAATGTTTGAGATATTTGGTTGACTGTCTCGGGAATTGAAGAAAAGCAAGGAGAATGTTTGCTTGAAGATTCTAGCTTTTCTAAGAATTTAAGAATGAGACTTAAATGCAACAGCAATTTAGCTTGGAATTAATCGTATATTTTGCTTTTTGTTGAAATCCTATTTATATGCATTCTTGGAAAAAGTGTCCGTTTGACACATGCACAGGAGCGTGTCTCTCACTTCCGCGAGTGAACAACTTTTGTCCTTTTTCCTGAAAATCTGTTGCACAAAAGTTGGTGCTGCAGTCTGTGAAAATTGATAGTCCAATAGGGTGGCTTCTCCGTACGTCTGAAACTGCTTGTCACATTTAATGCTCTTATCAGCATTTAATGCATTTGAATTAAATACCCGTTGGCACTTAATGCACTGAGAATAATTGCATTAAACTCCTTTTGGACTTAGAAATAAATTCAGGTGAAATCAGTCATTGATAGACACTCATTCATCTTTGAATTACTTTTGTCCTAAGGTGACACTTGATATAGCTGGTCTTCTGGACGCTTGGAATCTTCATCTTCATTCAGACTTCAGGCGCTTGAGTCTTCAACCTTAACTACTGATAAGCTCACTCAGAAATTATCAGACGCTTAGTTTAAGAATACTTAGCCTAACAATCTAGAATAAAATAAATTAAAGCCTATAAATCCTATTACAATTCTAACGCTTCAAAGCTTATACATGATTTCTAAATAAAATCAAACTTACATATTTTGGGGTCTAACATAAAATCCAAATTGTCATCATCAAAACATCTAACATGAAATTCCTAACAATTTTCCCATTTTTGATGATGGCAATACTTACTTTTTTATAGTTCAAGAGTTAGACAGCCAAAATGAAAGTTAGCTTTGGTTAGTAATAGTTAGTTGATGTTAGTTACGCTTCAACGAGATGTTTCAGCTGAAAATGCATTTTATATATATCAATGATTATAAACATTTTTACAACTAAACAAAAGTTACATAAGAGACAAGAATATAGATAATGCAAATCAAAAAGTCCTAACGATTTGGTCTAATTGTGTATCGCTTGGCCATTTCAGCTGGGATAGCTTCAGTTAGGTTACCTTCCAAGGTCATCATCGCTTCATGATCTTTATCGATTATGAGCTTATTCTCTTCCTTTTGTCTCTTCTTGAAAGCAATAAATTGTTTGTCCCATTCAGTCGGATCAATACCCATATATCTTAAGCAGATTTTGAAGGTTCGGCTGAAGTCACTCATCTGCCTCTCTTCAACTAAAGTTCTTGGATCAGTAGGCTCTGGAATAGATGCTCTTTGAAGAGGGATGTCAAACTGTTCAAGCCGTGCTCTAGAAGGTATTGGTAGATTTGGATACAGTGCTAGTGGAGGTTCCCTTAGCGTTCAACTAGGCGCTTTAGCAGAGTCACTTACCCCATAAGCATCTATCTAAGATGGGAGTCTAGGTGCAGAAGGAGGAGATATTAGCTGACGCTTCGTCGGCAGAGGAGGATCTTGAGCTCTTGAACTGGACGCTCTTCTCTTCTCTCCTTTTCTCTTCTCTTTCCCCTTATTGCCATCATCAGCCTTAAAATGTTCTGTTAGTAGGCTAACTTGAGAGGTAATCCGAGACATTGACGCTGTAAGATCATCCAGGCGCTTGTCGAAATGTTCTTGCATTGCAAGTATCTTAGCGCTGGTAGCATCATTCAGCGTAGTCTCTAATTTCTCTAAGCGCTTGTCAAAGTGTTCTTTCATGGCGAGTTGGTTGGCCCGAGTAGCATCATTCATCTCTTGAAATTCTCAGCGACAATCACTAACAGCGGCCTAAGCAGAACTGCGCATATGAGCAATCTGGGCGCTCATAGTTTGAGACTCAATCTTCGCCAAATCCTTCTTAATCCAGTGGAGGGATTCTTCATTTTGAGTACCGAGATTGCTCACCTCCTCTAAGACAGATTTCAGCAAAGGTCTAAAAGCTTGACTCGCATCCGATGGAAAAGCTTGACTCGCATCCGATGGAACCGCTTGAGGAGCCGGTCGCTTGAATCTTGATGTATGATTGAGTGAGTCAAGGGGAGCTTGATATGCAGGATAAAAAATTGTACCGCGTACATGAGGTTGAACATCCTGAGCCATATCACAAACAATTTGTTCAGAAACGTCAGGATTATCTTCTGGTGGAGACACTTGAACATGTTCTTCAGCAGATGCTGGAAGACTTGCAACTTCTGTCATGGATGCTGGTGTAGACTTTTCAATCAATTTTATAGGTGCTTCTTTAAGTGCTGACTCCGTTTGGTGGAAGTCATCGAATTGGAAGTTCCAGTTGGCGATATCTGCGTAGGAATTTGAAGCAGCTTCCAAAAGTTCAATCAGTCTGGAGCGAGAGCTGCAGGTCCCTTGAATGAAAGTGCGAAGAGGACTATCTCTGGCTCGATCATACATTGGACCCATGATGTCCAATCCGTGGTTTGGGAAGATCCTTGACTACGGCTTTGGAATAAGAAATAAGGTATCTGGGCAGTAATGCAAGGAAAATCCAATAATTCTATCCGTAGGAAGACGCTGTGACTTGTGAGCGTCTGGCACATACAGACGATACACCGCTCAAGCTATGCCTTGATTGCGTTCAAGTAGGGAGAGAACATAGGCATAATGATTTCTTACTTCCTGTCTGATAGAAGGTAGAAATGGATAACCTTGGAAGTTTCGAATTCTCAAGCCATTTGGCTTCCGTAGTTTTTTAGTGAAGATCTTGTCAAACTGAGGAATGGGAGCCATAATCTTCAACAACAGTCTAAAGTTGTCATTGCAGTGGCTTGGTGAGAAGTTCAAACAAGATGGTGATGAACTACCACTGGTGGACGCTTGAGCGTTGAACTGGAGAGGAATGATGGAAAGCCTGTGCAGCGCTGGTCGTAGAAACAGTTCTATCTGATGGCAAACTTTGGGTAACTTATCAACAGGTCCAACTCTCTCTTGACACTTCTCAAGGCAATACTTGGCAAACTGACACTTCATGTCATGCATGCCTGTGCCAAATAGATGGGGGAGCTTGAACTAACTCCAAAAAAGTATATTTATGGCCCACATACGCTTCAGCCCAATTTACCTCGACCATACAGTAGTCTGTCCCAGCATTAACCATAGCGCAAACGCCTTCATGGTGGATATCTCTGATAGATTCAAAGCGATATCTATCAGTCTGATAGTTGGCATTCCAGACGCTGTCAAAGTATGCATCAGTTTCGATCTGGATTACATCTGTGAGATGCTAGACGCTCACCGGCATGAATTCCTTTATTCTTCCACAGTAGAAGTGGATTAACAGACTTCAAGTTCTCTTCACTATTTGCTAAGTGAGGAAAATGTGTGTAGCCTTCTCTATTCAAGACTGCCCCTGACAGATTGAGAAAGGTAGGACGAAAAGGATCATACAAAAAGATGTTGTAGTCTCTAAGAGCAAAACCGATTGACTTGTTGTGCCCATAGTCTAGATAATACACCAGATCTGCATCACACTTAGGATTTCGGCCTCCTTGTCGGTCTTCTTGAAGAATAAGAGAAGACGGTATCTGACCAGGAGTTTTACCGAGTTGAACTACCAGATAGTATTTCCTCTCAATTTCAGTCAGCTCAGTGTTGAACACTATATCCCTGATCTGATTGTCAATGTCAATCAGCGCAGCTACCTCATTCTCAGCATTAATTATCTTTCTTCATTATATCCTGCTGGAATGAAGTCTTCTTCGAGCGCTGGAGGCATATAATTGATTGAATGATCAATCGTCTTCAGTGGATCTAACCTGAAGAAGTGCCTTAGCTTTGTAAAGTCCTAAGCAACGCTCTGACCTTCTGAGCATGCCTCTGTTATAGCCGGAATAAGAGTTGATGCTTGAACCTCTTTGGGAGCAGGTTCTTCTACTTCAATTGCTTCAGCTTCTGCGGCAACATCTTTGGAAATAGCCATAATATTTGTCATCTCAACATCCAGATGGACGTCTGTTGATGCTTCAGCAGCAGTTGGAACTAAAGTTGTAACACAAGAACTATCTTCTATAAGAGCAGGATCTTCTATAGTTATAGGAAAGGAAATGTTGTGGGAAGAAATAAACTTACCCTGAGATCTTGTTTCAACAACAACTTGAGCGCTTGGCTCAACAGCGACTTGAGCGCTTAACTTAACCGTCTTATGCTCTTCAGGAACAAGAGCAACTTGATGCTTGCTTGTCCTGGAACGCATGAAAATCTTCTTCACGTTGACTCCTTCAACGATTTTAATCGTTTGAGCGGGATGAGCGGCAGTTGGTTCCTCAAAGTCAATTTGTTTAATAATCCCTTCCAACTTCCTCCGCTTGATCAGAGGGATCTTGTCCTCTGCATCCTCATCAGCTTCCTCATCATCCTTTTGTGGAGATGGAACAACTTGAACCTTGGGCTTTCTGGGAGCCCTCTTCTTAGTAACAATCGGACGCTTCACGGCTTCTTCTGGAACTGGACGCTCAGCTTCTTCTTCTGACGTTTCGCGTACTTTCAAATGCTCAGACATTGGTCTAGCGGCACCACCAACCTTGGGAGGATTGAAGAGATTGTTCAAAATCCTTTTTCCTAATAGCTTGGCCTTATTCAGCGGTTGACCAGACGAGTAGACACACTCTGATCGATACAATAGGTCGCTCAAAATAAGCCCATAAGGTTTATTTGGGGCGCTTAAACAGTCCCGAAACCTTCCAAATATATACTCACTCCAATTGATTTTGAGGTTGAGGAGTATGCCGTCATCATTTGAAATTGTATTGGGTTCACCTTATCAAAGGTACCCACTCTGCATTCTATGATCTTGCTGCAGAAATCAGCCATTAGTCGGTATTTGGACACTAAATCTTTCTTTTCAAAGTGTTGTTTGTAGGGTACATCGTCATAAGCACTCATAGTCGTCCATGCTTCTTTGATTTGTTCTAACATGACACTGTCCAATACCTCACCCTCATTTGGGAGATTGAAGTTCTTGGCAATGGAAGCAGCAGACAAAACGAACTCCTTGGGTGACTCCTTCTTTGATAGAGGTATTAGACAAGAGATAGACTTCTTGTCTGCGGATAGTTTAGCAGTTTTCCAGAAGGTGTCGACTTCCGTCGGAAATAGATAGGAGTATTGAGTTAAGAATGTTTTGAGCCCGGCCTTTGTTACTAGATCCATCATATCATTTAGGTTGATCTGAGGTTGCTCATAAAGAAATTTCCAGTCGACAACAAGGCCTTCAGTAACCTTGATGGTAGGCTCGGCAGAAGTAGAAGTAGATTTCTTTGGTGCCATTTTAGTGACAGGGATGAACTGAGATTTTCTTTTGCTTTGAGAGAGAGAGAATAAAATCTGTAGAGAGTAAAAGTGAATAATTTTCTGCAAAAATTGTGTTTTAAATGACGCAAAAGGAAAATTTTGAAACTTGTGTTCTCTCGTCTCAATAAGATGTAGACACGTGTAAAGTCATTTAATATCGGCCATGAATAGTTTTAATTGCGGACACGAGTTTTGTGTAAGAGAGAGAAGTTACATTAGGTAACTCCCATATATGAAGATTTGACATCCGAGTTAAAGTTTAAAACGTTTGGGATTTTCAGAGTGTAGCACACGCGCTTGATGATACACTGTCACGTACACAGACACGTGTTATCTCTGAACCATCATTTTGAAAAGTTTTGATTTACCCGCTAGTTTGATGTGATAGAAGCGTGTAGATAGAGTACAACATAGACTATTGAGTCTATCCACTACTTCAAAAAGCTTGCAAAATTTATGCATGACTTTTATAAACCATTTTATATTAAGTGTTGGGTGGAATATGTTCAACGCTTAACACATATTACTTGTAAAATTTATATTGACGCTTGAGATCAAAACCATTTTATACTTGAGCGTCCAACATATTGCGCATAAATAATTCTAAGCGTTGATGATCATGCATATGAAAGTTTTTGATCATTGACGCTTACAGATATGTTTCAAGTACAATTCTTTTTAAGGTTCCCCTTAACTTTGATAACTTGTAACAACTTTTCAACGATCTTTTGGACATAAATAAAGTGGATTCCCCCTAAATTATATATCTAATAAAGTATGATGAATGATGATTAATCATTTAAATTGATCATACCTAGTTCACTTCTCAAAGTGAGAAAACGTTGTTCGTTGAGCGCTTTGGTGAAGATATCTGCCAATTGTTTATCAGTTTCAATAAACTGCATGGAGATATCTTTCTTTTGAACATGGTCATGAAGAAAATGGTATCTAATGTCAATATGTTTAGTTCTAGAGTGAAGAACAGGGTTTTGAGTCATGGCTAGAGCGCTTTGGATATCACAATGAATGGGGGTTGGACCTAGGACTATACCATAATCTCTAAGTTGTTGCCTCATCCATAACACTTGTGCACAACAACTTCCTGCAGCTACATACTCAGCTTCGCCTGTGGAGGTAGCTATCAATTGTTGTTTCTTACTATGCCATGAGACTAACCTATCACCTAGAAATTGACATGTACCACTAGTACTCTTACGATCTATTTTGCAACCTGCAAAATCTGCATCTGAGTAACCAATTAGTTCAAAAAGAGAGTCACTTGGATACTATAAGCCCACATTTTGTGTGCCTTTTAGGTATTTAAGGATCTTCTTGGCGGCAATAAGGTGTGACTCTTTAGGATCAGCTTGAAAACGTGCACACATGCACACCGAAAACACAATATCAGGTCTACTCACAGTAAGATAAAGAAGTGATCCAATGATACCTCTATAATTAGTGATACCAACCTTCTTCCCACTTTCATATTTATCTAATTTAAGCATTTTGCTCATTGGAATTTTTTAATATGATGCATTTTCCATACCAAATTTCTTAATCATATCCCGTGTGTATTTAGCTTGGTTAATAAATATGCCATTAGGGAGTTGTTTAACTTATAATCCTAAGAAGAAAGTTAATTCACCCATCATGCTCATTTCAAATTGTTCTTGCATCATTTTCGAAAATTTCTCACACAGACGCTTGTTAGTAGAACCAAATATAATATCATCAACATAAATTTGGACTAAGAGAATATCTTTGTCATTGGTAATTTTAAATAATGTTGTATCAACGCTGCCTTTTGAAAAGCCTTTACCAATAAGGAAAATAGAGAGAGTGTCATACCATGTTCGGGGTGCTTGCTTAAGCCCATAAAGTGTTTTGTCTAGCTTGTAGACCATACCCTTACCATGGTTGTTGATGAATCCTGGTGGTTGCTCCATATATACCTCTTCTTGGAGTTTACCATTCAGGAAAGCACTCTTCACGTCCATTTGATACACAGTAAACTTGTTGAACGCTGCATACGCTAAAAACATGCGAATTGCTTCAAGACGGGCGACAGGAGCATATGTCTCATCAAAATCAATGCCCTCTTCTTGGCAATATCCTTGAGCTACGAGTCTGGCCTTGTTCCTTATCACAATGTCATTCTCATCCATCTTGTTTCTATAAACCCATCTAGTTCCAATAACTCCTTGGTGAGTCAGTCTTGGTACTAGCGTCCAAACCTTACTACGCTCAAACTGATTAAGCTCTTCTTGCATGGCTTCAATCCAACTTGGATCGCTTAGTGCTTCATCCACTTTCTTAGGTTCCATTTGAGATAAAAAGCTTGCGAACATGGCCTCATTAAATGTAGCGGCTCTAGTCCTAACAGGCGCTTCAATATCTCCAATAATCTGCTCAGGTGGATGATCACGCAGCCATAGTCTATCTGGTTGGAAAGGGTTAAGAGGTTGAACAGGCGCTTGACGATCAGACACTTGACTACCTTCTTGCGTAGGCACTTCAAGTTCACTGATTCTTGTTTGCTCTTCATGATCACTCTCTTCATGATCATCAGAAGATCTTTCATTGTTATCCGAAATAATCTCGCGAGTAATCTTAGGAGGTGGCACTGAGATCTCATCATCATCGTCACTTTCTTCATCAATGGTAATCTAAGACACTTGATGACACAGATCTTCAACTCCTACATCATACATTTAACCCTACTCGATTCTTGGTTAGCATCATCAAAAATAACATAAATAGATTCCTCAACCTTCGATTTGATCTTATTTATGATGAGAAAATTATTTCCATTCTTGGCATAGCCTAGAAAGATTCCCTCATCCGCTTCAGGATCAAATGTCTTTAGGCTTTGGGGTCCATTGTTATGGATAAAACATTTAGAACCAAAGACATGAAAGTATGAAACATTTTGCTTACGTCCCTTCCATAGTTCATATGGAGTTTTCCCATGCTATTTGTTGATCATGCAACGGTTTTGAGTGTAACAGGCAGTGTTGGTCGCTTCGGCCCAAAACCTAGGAGCAAGCTTGGACTCTGCTATCATTGTCCTGGCAGCTTCCTTGAGCGTTCTGTTCCGATGCTTAGCAACACCATTCTGTTGGGGAGTTCTGGGAGCTGAATACTCATGATGTATTCCGTTCTCTGTACAAAACTTCTCAACAACCTTGTTAGTAAACTCAGTATCATGATGGCTTCTTATTCTTGCAACCTTAAGATTTTTCAATGTTTGAAGTTGCTGAATAAGCGTTGTTAACTTGTCACATGTCTCATCTTTAGATGAAAGAAATTCCACCCAAGTAAATCAAGAGAAATCATCTACTATCACCAAAGTATACTTTTTACCGCTCACACTGATCATTTGAACAGGTCCAAACAGATCCATGTGAAGTAGTTCAAGTATTCTAGAGGTAGATAGATGAGGTTTTCTCTTGAAAGATGATTTGACTTGTTTGTCCATTTGACAAGCATCACAAAGGCGATCCTTATGAAATGGTCCTTTTGGTAATCCCTCTACAAGATTTAGATTTATAAGCTGAGAGATTGTCTTAAAGTTGAGGTGATTCATTTTTCTATGCCATAACCAACCCATTTTAGATTCATTTTTATCAACAAAACATGTTGGGTTGTTATCAAGTGTTGAACCCCAATCTACCAAATATACGTTGTTAGTTCTTTTACCTTTTAATTTAGTAGACTTAGTCTTAGCATCATTTATATAGAAACAGTCGCTTGAGAATATGACTTCAAAGCCTTTATCACAAAATTGACTTATGATTAATAAATTGTGCTTTAGACCCTCAACATAATAAACATCACTTATCATGATGATCCCCCTATGCATAGTACCTATACCTTTAGTTTTACCTTTGGAGTTGTCACCAAATACAACCTGAGTACCATTGGCAGCTCGATAGTTGATCAGAAGATCTTTGGAACCAGTCATGCACCTTGACAATCCACTATCGAAGTACCAAACAGATGTATCGGCTCTAGCTATAGGTACTTGCAATCAAAAGGGAAGTTTTATTTTTGTATAGATACCCATTGTTGCTTAGGTCCTTCAACATTAGTAGCATTGTTAGTTTGAATTAGAACTTTAAGAATCCATACTTGCCTAGTCTTCATTGTAGGAATACTGGCCTTCTTGGGTTCCACATTGTGTTGTGTGTGTTGTTTGGGTGTATAATAATATCCTCAATTATAATAGTAATCATAATCATAGTCATAGTCATAATCATCATAGTAGCGATAATATGATCTAGACCGTTGTGGATATTGACGTTGGTATTTCCTGGGCGCTGGTTTGGGTTGCACTTTTGGTGTTGGACGCTTAGCGCTTGACTCACAGTGGTCAGGTTTATCCTTAGCCTTTTGAGCGTTTGGACGAACCCATCTTCGTGAATCATTTGCTTTTGCCCTACCCTTGCCTGAGTCAGCTTTGGCTTTCTCATTTAGCCTCGTACCATTGTCGCTTGGTTCAACATGTGTTTGACTTTGTGAACCTTCTTTAACAAAGAAAATATCATTTCCTTTTGTTAGGAAATTTCATGTTAGATATTTTGATGATGACAAGATAGGATTTTATGTTAGGCCCCAAATATGATGTAAGTTTATGTTTCATAGATCATTTGTATAAGCGTTTGAAAGTATGTAATTTTGTTAGGCTTGTAATTTTTATCTTTGTAGATTTTAGACTAAGTATTAGATACCGAATCGCTAATAGAATTCTAGGTGAGTCTATTAGAAATGAAGTTGAAGATCAACGTCTGAAGTCAAAAGGAAGATGAAGATTTATTCTTAGCGTCTGTCAAACGCTAAAGGACCATTTCAGGATTTATGGATCAAGTGCTCAAAGCACTCTAGCGATCAGAATCAGATTCACCTCAAATAAATTCTCAAGTCATGAAAGACTTAAATACATTCAACGGACATTTATTTCAAACGGGAAATAAATTCAAATGCATTAAATGCCCGATAAGAGCATTAAATGTGATAAGCCAATATGACTTGTGGACAAGCCACTTTTTGACTAGACTGTCAGAACTTCAGAGTTTATAGCTGCTCCCGTCCAATCGGAACCAGCAGGAATTCAAAGATGTCAGAGAAAAGGTATAATCACGCGCCGCGTGAAAGGCACACTCTCACATGTGTCCAACGGACATATCCCAAGAATTGTCTATAAATACCTCCTTCCAGCAAACCCTAAAACATACAGAGAGATAGAGATATACGTACATGCACAAGAAAAACTTACTGAAGAAAAAGCTTAGAAACTCCATAGCCAAAATCTTTCAAGCTTTTTACATACATTCCATACAGTCACAGATATCTCAAATATCTTCAAAAGAAGAAACCTAAACTCTTACTGAGATATTCCAATTTGTTTGATCTTTCAAAAAACAAACAAACCCTTGTGATAACACCCTCAACCTTTCATTTGAGTGAGAAAGTTGTTGAAACCCCTTACAGGCAGTATTTCTGAGTGAGAGAAGCTTGTAGAAGAAGATCTTCATTGGTGCTGAAATCTGTGTGATCAAGGAGCCCGAGATCATTTTGGCCTATTTACTATCTTGTAGAAGATTCTGTGTGATTCTTTGATAATCATCTTAGTAAATTCCCTCCAAGTGAAAAAGGAGAAGAAGGACGTAGCTGGGATTACATCACCCAGTGAACCTTATATATCTTGTGTCATTTACTTTTATTATTGTCTTATTTTATATTCTTCTATCTATTCTGAAAAAGACAAGTTAATCTACTAAGGGACTATTTAACCAAAACGAACGCTAAAGCTTGAAAATCATTTCCGCTATGCTAACCCTGATTAAGAGATCTAAGCATTACCCTACTTTGGTAAATTGCCGAAATCACTAAGTCTAAGTTATCTTTGCTGTAGCGCCTGACCCAAGCGCTCAGCTTCCTAAGTGTTCTAACCTTTAAAAGTGATACGAAATTTTTGAAGTCGAAAAAGACTTCAGTGTCTATTCAACCCCCCCTTCTAGACTCTTTCGTATGCCACTTGGGACCACCAAGTGATATCAGAGCAGTTGAAGTTGAAACCTAAAGTGTTTCCAAGCGTAACTGCTTGTTTAGATCCATTTTTCTAAAACTTTGTCGCTTTAAAACTCTCTCTCAAAACATCTTATTATTGCTTTTAACAAAATACCTAAGTTGGTAAAGTCAAACTATAATTCTTGTAAACTTAGTGCATTCGCATATTTATGTTCTTGCGATAATGAAATGTGTGATGTAATTTCAGATGGCCCCATTAAGGTCATGAAAGTGATAACTCGAGCACCTGGAACTGATGAAGCCACTCCAGATGGATATGCCGAGAAACCCAAGTTAGAATGGACGCCAGATGATCGGAAAAGAGCAAATCTAGATTATGTTGGACGAAGTTCACTTTACTCAGCGTTAGGAGACAATGATGCATTGTTCAACAAGATCAATCAATGTAAAACTTCCAAAGAAATATGGGAGAAGTTCGCTATAGTGTGTGAAGGTTCAGCATAGATGAAGGAGAATAAGCTCTCCATAACCATGCACAGATTTGAACATTTCATGATGCAGCCCAACGAGACGCTAGAACAATTGGACGCAAGGTTTACTATGCTCATTACAGACTTAACGTCATTAGATAAAGAGTTGACCAACAAGGAAATGGTCAATAAGACTTTTAGAAGTCTTCCAAGCAAGTATTTAATCAAGACTGTAGCTATGAGAGAATCTCAGACATTGGAGACCCTTACTCCAGAACATGTATTCTCAGAATTAAAGGCATTTGAATTTGAATTGGGTGAAGCCAGCGACACATCAACTTCAGTGACTGAATCAGGAGCATGAATCGCTACCACCAAAAGCAAGGGTAAAGCTATTAGTGAGGTAAAATCAACAGAATCCAATGAGGAAAAAAAGATGGCTTTATTGGTCAAGAAATTCAAGAAATTTCTAAGATATGAAAAGAGAAATCCTATTGGACAAACTTCATTTCAAACCCCTCCCCCTGCACCAGCGCCTCAGTATCAAGCGCCAGTATATTCTGCACCTCAACCAGTAGCGCCAGTTCCTTACCAAGCGCCTACAACTCCTACTCAGAATCTCTCAGCACCAGTTGGTTCAAAGCGATTAACCACTGAACAGAAAATGAAAACTAATTTGTGTTATAGTTGCAGGAAACCAGGGCACTACCAGGTAAATTGTCCTTATTCAAATATGTCTAAGCCAACAAGGCAAGACTATACGGATAGAAACCAATTCAGGAGCAACCTTCGTCAACAAGGTTTGCTAGCGGAATCTGAATCATTCTCCGCACCTGAAGAGGATTTGGAATCATCAGATGAAAGTAGTGATGATGAGCCAACAAGTGACTCAGCGTTGATTTGTCTCATGGCAAGAGATGATGAAGTGTCTGATAACTCCCTACCAGAGGTAACCAGTGAATTATCTCATCCTCTTTCTTATGATGAATTACTTGACAAAGTTAATGAATATTATAAAAATTGTCAAGATGCCGCCAAAATATATCAAAATGACCTCGCTATTATTTCATCACTCAAAAGTGATAAAGTAACGCTCAAAGCAGAGTTGAAAGTTCAGCAACATTTCATTGAGAAGAACCAATCACTTAAGAGTGAGATTACTCAATTGAAAAGCGATCTTGATATAATAGTCAAGAGAGAAGCTGATTTGATTGCTAAACTTGCCAAATCAGAGCAGCTCATCTCATCATTATCAAAAGCTTCAAGAAAGTTGGATAATGTGACTAAGGTAACAAGAATGTTTGGTGAAAAGGCCGATTTAGGATTCAGTGAATTCGGTAAACAACTAAACAAGTCTAACGTTAAGGCAAACAACAAAGGAAAGGGTGTTTCTTTATTGAGAAAGGTTCACAAAGATAAACGCTAAAGGAACCAAGCGACAATGGTACGAGGCTAAATGAGAAAGCTAAAGCTGACTCAGGTAAGGGAAAAGTGAAAGCAAACGATTCACAAAGACGGGTTCATCCAAACGCTCAAAAGGCTAAGGATAAACCTAACCACTATGAATCAAGTGCTAAGCGTCCAGCACCAAAAGTGCACTCTAAGCCAGCGCCCAGGAAATACTAGCGTCAATATCCACAACGATCTAGATCATATTATCGCTACTGTGATAATTATGATTATGACTATGATTACGATTATGATTACTATTATAATCAAGGATATTACTATACACCCAACAAGCACACACAACACAATGTGAAACCCAAGAAGGCCAGTATTCCTACAATGAAGACTAGGCAAATATGGGTTCCTAAAGTTTTAATTCAAAACAAATTCACTAACAATGAAGGACCCAAGACATCATGGATACCTAAGAAGAATTAGAACTATCCTTTAAATGCAGGTACCTAGAGCCAACACCGATACCTCTGTTTGGTACTTCGATACTGGGTCATCAAGGCACATGACTGGATCAAAGGATCTCTTGGTCAACTATCGTGCAACCAATGGTCCTCAAGTTATATTCGGTGATAACTCCAAAGGTAAAACCAAAGGTATAGGTATCATGCATAGGGGGAACATCATGATTAGTGATGTATATTATGTTGAGGGTCTTAAGCATAATTTGTTAAGCATTAGTCAATTTTGTGATAAAGGCTATCAAGTAAAATTTTCAAGTGACTACTACTATGTTAACGACGCTAAGACTAAGTCTACTAAATTAAGAGGAAAAAGAACAAATAATGTTTATTTGGTGGATTGGGATTCTACAATTGATAACAACCCCACATGCTTTATTGCTAAAAGTCAAAATGAATTGGGTTGGTTATGGCATAGAAAAATGAATCACCTCAACTTTAAGGCAATCTCTCAGTTAATATCACTAAATCTTGTAGAGGGATTACCTAAGGGTTCCTTTCAAAAGAATCACTTATGTGATGCATGTCAAATGGGTAAAAAAGTTAAATCATCTTTTAAGAAAAAACCATGCCTATCTACTTCTAGGGTTCTTGAACTATTGCATCTAGATTTGTTTGGTCCTATTCAAATCATGAGCATTAGTGGTAAAAAGTACTCGCTAGTAATAGTTGACGATTTCTCTCGCAATACATGGGTAGAATTCCTAGCGACCAAAGATGAAACTAGTGTCAAGCTCACATCGCTAATTCGTCAATTGCAAACTTATAAAGATTTAAAAGTGACGAGAATTAGAAGCGATAGAGGAACTGAATTTACTAACCAATTTGTTGAGAAGTTTTGTATAGATTTTGGAATCCTTCATAAGTATTATGCTCCAAGAACACCTCAACAGAATGGAGTTGTCGAGCGACGGAACAGAACACTTAAAGAAGTCGCTAGGACGATGCTTGCAGAGTCTAAGCTGCCTCAAAGGTTTTGGGCCGAAGCTATTAATACCACTTGCTACACTCAGAACCGATGTATGATCAACAAGAAACATGAAAAGACTCCATATGAATTATGGAAGGGACGTAAGCCTAATGTTTCATATTTTCAAGTATTTCGTTCAAAATATTTCATTCATAACAATGGATCCCACAGCCTAAAGACATTTGATCCTAAAGCGGATGAGGGAATGTTTCTAGGCTATGCCAAAAATGGAAAGAGTTTTCGCATCCTAAATAAGATCAAATCGAAGGTTGAAGAATCCATTCATGTTGTGTTTGATGATGCTAGCCAAGAACCGAGTAAGGTTAATCCTGATGATGTAGGAATTGAAGATCTTGCCCAACAAGCGTCACAAATCAATCTTGGTGATGATAGTGATGACGAGGATGATGAGATCTTTGTGCCTAATCCCAAAGTTACTCGTAAGGTTACAAATGGTGATATTATCAGAATCACTAATGATCATGAAGAGAATGATCATCAAGAGCAAAAGAACTGTGAATGATGTAGCGATTGCGCCAGAGACAAATGAGGGTCAAGCGACTGATAATCAAGAGTCTCTCAACCCGTTCCAACCAAACTGTAAATGGCTTAGAGACCATCCACCAGAGTTAGTAATTGGAGATATTGAAGCACCTGTTAGAACAAGGTCCGCTACAATCAATGAGGCCATGTTCGCAAGTTTCTTATCTCAAATGGAACCAAAGAAAGTGGATGAAGCGCTCAGTGATTCAAGTTAGGTAAAAGCAATGCAAAAAGAGCTTAACCAATTTGACAGAAGCAAAGTTTGGACGCTAGTACCAAGACGAACTCACCAAGGAATTATTGGAACTAGATGGGTTGTTAGGAACAAGATGAATGAAGATGGTATTGTTATAAGAAACAAAACCAGATTAGTAGCTCAGGGTTATTGGCAAGAAGAGGGTATTGATTTTGATGAGACGTATGCCCCAGTAGTTCGTCTTGAAGCGATTAGAATGTTCTTAGCGTTTGCCGCATTCAACAAGTTCACAGTATACCAAATGGATGTGAATAGTGCATTTCTGAATGGTAAACTCCAAGAAGAAGTCTATGTGGAGCAACCTCCAAGATTCATCAACAACCATGGCAAAAGTATGGTCTACAAATTGGATAAGGCATTCTTTGGCCTTAAACAAGCACTAAGAGCATGGTATGACACTCTCTCTATCTTCCTTATAGGTAAAGGCTTTTCAAAAGGCAGCGTTAACACAACGTTATTTAAAATTACCCATAATGAAGATATTCTCTTAGTCCAAATTTATGTTGATGATATTATATTTGGTTCTACTAATAAGCGATTGTGTGAGAAATTTTCGAAAATGATGCAAGATCAATTTGAAATGAGCATGATGGGTGAATTAACTTTCTTCTTAGGATTGCAAGTTAAACAACTCCCTAATGGCATATTTATAAACCAAGCTAAATACACACGTGATATGATTAAGAAATTTGGTATGGAAAATGCATCATCTTGAAAAATTCCAATGAGCCAAATGCTTAAGTTAGATAAAGATGAAAGTGGAAAGAAAATTGATATCACTAACTATAGGGGTATCATTGGATCACTTCTTTATCTTACAGCTTATAGACCCAATATTATGTTTTCAGTATGCATGTGTGCACGATTTCAAGCTGATCCTAGAGAATCACACTTAAATGCTACCAAGAGAATCACACTTAAATGCTACCAAGAGAATCACACTTAAATGCTACCAAGAGAATCCTTAAATACCTAAAAGGCACAGAAAATGTGGGTTTATGGTATCCAAGGGACTCTCCTTTTGAACTAATTGGTTATTCAGACGCACATTTTGCAGGATGCAAAATAGATAGAAAAAGCAGTAGTGGAACATGTCAATTTCTAGGTGATAGACTAATTTCGTGGCATAGTAAGAAACAACAATCCATAGCGATTTCTACCGCTAAAGCAGGGTACGTAGCCGCTGGGAGCTGTTGTGCACAAATCCTTTGGATGAGGCAACAACTTCGAGATTATGGAACAATCCTAGGTCCTACCCCAATCCATTGTGATAACCAAAGCGCTTTAGCTTTGACCCAAAATCCTGTTCTTCATTCTAGAACTAAACACATTGACATTCGATACCATTTCTTGCGTGACCATGTTCAAAAGAAGGATATCTCCATGCACTTCATTGGAACTGACAAACACTTGGCAGATATCTTCACCAAAGCGCTCAACGAAAAACGCTTTCTCACTTTGAGAAGTGAATTAGGTATGATTGATTTAAACGCTTAAATCATAGAGCATCATATTTTATAGGCATATAATTTAGGGGGAATCCACTTTATGATTATGTCTAAATCATTTTTCAAATTGAAATAAGTTATTAATTTTAGGGGGAACTTTAAAATTATACTTATCTCAATTCATAATCAACTGTGATAAAAAATGACTTTGACAATTTATGCCTTGATCCCTAGCACTTATCTATTATGTATGACAAAATCAATCTCTAATAAATGAAAATGTCTTTTATAAATCCAAGCGGTTGATTTTATCTTTAACTTTAAAAAATTAAATTTTGTTCTTAAAAGACTTCAGCGTTAAAAAGATTCTCACTTTAATGCTAAGTAATCTTTTTCTGAAATTCATGCATAGTTTTCATCTCTAAAAGTAGCGTGTGGATAAGTCCAAAAGATTAGATTTGACAACTGCCCACACGTGCTTATCACATCAAACTGACGGTTAATGATTCCTATCTAAAAACTAGGCGGGTCAGTAACTGCACCAGTCTGAGTACGTGTCAGTGTACTATCAGGCGCGTGCATTTCACACTGAAAATTTCAAATTTATTCAAATGTTTTTGAAAAAGTAACTGCGGATTTCAAACCATTATATTCCACAGTAGTTACCCATTTTACCGCACTTTTTGACATCTGTCTTTATGAGTAAATGGCTCAAATTTACTTTTTGTTATTTTCAAAATTAACTTCTGAACATGTGTCATTTGTCTACCAGTTGAGGAGTTATTTTTGCCTTCTATTTAAACTTTACAGTAAAACTTTATCACTTCCAAATTCTTCTACTGTAAAAGTTCTCTCTAAGGCAAAAAGATTATCTTTTCTCTTCTCTACCCAAGATTTTCCAGTTCATCAATGGCACCCAAATCTTCAAAATCTGCTGCCGAAAAATCTTCCAAATCTGAGAAACCAGTCACTGTTAATACCGGTTTTCTTGTTAACTGGGACTATCTTTTTGATAACCAGAACTTCCCTCTACGGACTGTTCTTCCACTTGTCCAGGAGTCTGGTTTACGCGACATGATAACTGCTATTTTCAACTTCTTTGAGGAAGAAACCCTATTTTCTTCAAGAACGCAAAAATCTCCGACGACGAAAACTCCATTTCTTGCGTCTTTCCTTTTGCCCGTGAGACCTTCGTCCACCCCTTCTCTGATTTCATCTATCCTAAACTTGCCAAATGATGGTGCCGAAGTGGAAAATGTCACCCTTGGTGATGCTACAAAGGTATGGACATTGATCAAGAAAGATGAAGTTGAGGTTGCCTACGAACCCAACTTCAAGAAAAATGATATAAAGGGCGAGTATGTCATTCTTGCGGACATTGACACGCTAGAAGCTAACGTGCTTGAATAGCAAATGCACTAGTCACGTGTAGTAATAAATGGACAAAAAGTCCGGGTTGTCGAACCTCAAGGACTTGGATTTTTAGCTTAAGATTTGCAATTAAGGTAAAGACAATTAAAGTAAAATAAGAGAAAAACAATTAAGTAAACGAAAGATCAACGGAGGGAACAAGCTATGAATTAAACCTCACGAATTGGTTAAAAAAACTAAGGCACATGCTACAACCGAATCTACTCGTCAATATATATGGGTTACTCCTCGAATTATTAGACTCCTATTGCTTCGGTGGAAAATCCTTAATTAACTATTACCCGATGTCTCGGCTCATAATAATCCTATGATTAATTGACGGTTCTCTAAATATGTCTATCCGAGAATCTAATCAATAACCACGCATTAACGTTCTAGAGTTTCCCTGGATAAATCCGGCTAACAGCACCCGGATATCTTTACCTATTTTTAGGGGCAATTCCACATTAGTTTCGGATGATGCGTTGATTCTTGTTGCACCCTAACCTATATTGTTTCGAATGGATAGAATAGGCACAATAGCAAGCATATGGTGATCAAGCATATGATTGTGATAAAAGCACAAAATCAACACACAAAGCAATAGGAGAATTAATACGATAATTCACTTCACATATATTGATTTGTAAAATAGGCCTTCACATGGCCTTAGTACTACAATTTAGCCTCTCATCAAGGCCTTAAGAAAATCTAATACAAACATATACATACTCATGGAAATAAACATGTAAATGCAAGCAATTAAAACTCCCTCAATTGCTTGATGATGGATCCTTGCTTTAGAACTTCAATCCTTAGCTCCTATCTCTTTCTTGCCCTTCAAAGAAGATGAAATGATGGCTCAAAACCCAGAAAATGCCTCCACAAACCCAGATTTCGAACCCCTTTAATGTGCTGAAAATTTTGCTTTATAGAACTGAAATTCGGTTATATCGGCGCCCAAGCGCGGCCAAATCGGCGCCTAGGCGCGGCCTACGTGGCACAAATGACTTGGGGAATAAGTTTCGGGACGCCCAGGCGCACATAATGGCGCCTAAGAGTGGTGGTGGTGGCGCCTAGGCGTGAGAAATCGGCGCCTGGGCGCCACAGTGCGAACACTGAACCGTTTTCTTGCTTTTCAGCGCAGCAATCGTGTTTTCCTCATAATGTTCTACACGGACCTCCGATTTGAGTAATTCAAGTTGTCCTGTAAAGAGAAGACATTGATCTACAACTTTATAGAAGGAAATGTTCTCAAATTCGATCTTGAAACATAAATAAATGGCGCTCAAACGTGGAAGATGTGGCAGATGTCGCGCCAAGGCGTGGTAAAATTGCTCCTAGGCGCGAGTATGCATAACTTGAGCTCATTTCTTGCTTGTTCGAGCGCCCAGGCGTGATTGTGGCTGCGCTTGGGCGTGGAGGTGCGAAGCATCTTGTCATGAACTTATTTTGTACGTCGTTTTTCCGCCCTTTCTTCGTTTGCATCCATTTACAACCTGAAATCACTTCACACACGGATTAAACGCAAATGTGGCAAGAATCAAGTGATAAATGAACCTAAAATATAAACACAACAGGCTTAAAAACACGTAAAATTGACTCTTATCAGACATATGCGCCAAGATGATCGAATGAAGAAAGAGAAGCTTCGATAAAGTTTCAAACCTCCAGTACAAGATGATGGTAGCCATTCTGACCACATTGAAGATAAATTGGTTGCTTTATGTTTTTAATCGCTTCAAGCAAGCGATGGCCAAGTCGGTAAATCCACAAATTTTAAGTTGTATTCTTAGCACTAGAGGTTTCATAAATTCCGATGGAAAGAAAATACCAGCGCTAAAGTTTTATGGAAAGAAAATGATTAGCGAGCTACTAAGGCTAAGAAAATGTGGTGGAGCAGCGGTTCCCAAAGAAGAGCGTGAGCGATTTCTTGCCGAAGGAGTTGTTCGAAGTGATGATGAAGAACAAGCGTCTTCGTCTTCATCATCATCTGAAGAAGAAGTGGTGGTTAAGCGACCAAAACGAAAAGTCATCTTGAAAGTCGCTGAGCCATCAAAACCAGCAAAGAAGCAGAAGCAGAAGCCGGAGCCCAAAAGGAAACAAAAGTCTCCTTCTCCTTCTCCTATATTACCCTCTCCCCCACCTATCTTCGTGATCTCTCCAGAACAAGAAGAAGAGGTAGAAGAAGTACCGCTTGCCCGAAGGCGTACTCCTCACTCCACTCCACTGCATTAACAAGCGCTCCATTCGAGCCAGCGCTTGAAGATTCAACGAGTGTTCCTCCTCCTTCTTCAGAGGTTGTTCCTGAATCTTCTCCTGAGCCTAGAGCCACTACTGTTTTTGAGAAGGCTACTCATTTTCAAGGTAAGTACTTCTGAAAAACAAAGTAGTTTATCCTTTCCTCGTTAGGTTTCTTTTTCTAACGCTAGGATAAAACCTTTTTCAGCCGAAGTTGACGCGGATATTCAAAATGCTCTTAACACTCTTGAGACTTTGAATATACCTATTTGTGCTGATCCCCTCACTTCTTTTATCGATTTAGATCCTGATGAAGAGGTCCCGGAGCTTGAGAAAACTGTACCAACTGTTGAAACGGATCGAGCGACTGACAAAGTCGATGATAGTCCTCAGGGTAAGCGTTGTAGTATCTTACTGGTAATTTCTACTTCGTATAAATTTTGCTTGCTTTTCTCAAACGCTTACATGTATCAGCTCAAGATGCACCTCCACCTTCAGAGGTCCCCATTGAAGTAGATGTTGACCTGGAAACTGTTGTGGATATAGCTAAAGAAGTAGCTAAAGTCCTTCCTGATGCTGAAACATCTCCAGTCAGTGAAGAGACACTCCATGCTGAGCGATCGATAGAAGTGGTCCCTATCCCAACAGAGTCAATTGCATTTGTTCCTACTCCAACTGGTTCCCCTCCTCGTGTCGTCAATTTCTTTCCTCGCGGATATTCTGCCGAAGTTGAATTTTATTACGCCGCTAGAGAACAAGACACTCAGACCCTTGCTGAATCAGAAATCAACTTTCAAAACACTCTCCATAGGCCTGATGTTTCCAACTCTGCTAAGTTTGAATTCTTCCAGCGATTCGCCGATCTAGGTCTCTACAATCTTGAGCGAGTCCAATCCAGACTTGAGTATATTCGTCGACCAGCGTTCAACATGACTGAATTTGACGAAAAGCGTTTTAACTACACTGGTCATTCTGAAGAGTCCTTTTATCCTTTGCGCCAGAATAAAGTCGTCATCAAGAATCCCCATATGGGTGATTGGTCAAAGAATCCAGACGAAGAAATTCTCAACAGGATTAGATATTCAGCTTTTCCCAAAGTCGTTCATTCTCCTCAAAACGCTCTATCCCCTAAACCTCTCAGATTGTGGAAAGGGAAAGGACCAATAGTTACTGAGCGTCCCAATCCTAACAACTCGTGGATAGAAGATGATGAAGAAACTGAACGCTTTGAGAAATTCCTTACTGCCAAAAAAGATCAGAAGAAAGCTGACAAGCTTGGTAAGCGATGGATGATGGATACTGCTAGATGGGTTGAAGAGTTTGTTTTACACTTCTATACCCTTGAAGAACTCGTGAGATATCCATTCCTTTTTGAATTTGGAATAGAATATAGACGCCGAGGGTTTGTTACCTTTTTACTTCATCAGCATCAGCATATTGCCGAAAATGTTAGCGATCTGCCAATTTACAGGCAACCCATCGAGAGCTACATTTGCCAACAGCTAGCCTTATTTAGTCAAGGCGGACGCTATGTGTTTCACCCCCATCAAGCATCAGTGAATCTTTCCAGATTTGAATGAAGAAGCCTCCACCAGTAAACAACCGCTTCTTCCAAGACAAAGTGAAATTCGTGTCAATGTTACAAATAAACACGCTGAGTTTGCTGAATTCTACCAAGACAGAAGAGCAGTGATAGAAAACGTACAAGCGCTGGATATCACTTTCAACCACTACTCAAGGCTGAGCGACTTCCGAGGATACAATCTTCACCCTGTGCTCTTTTGTAAACAGAACATCCAATTGACCAAGATGATATCGCTGATCAGGCCAGTGGACCTAGAAGCAGCTCAAGCGCTGATGCCATTTATTTTGGACTTTTACAACTCTTATACTTCAGGAGTTGATCTTCCAGAAGGAGTGCAACTTGCACTAAGCAATGAAGAGCACAAAGACGCTATATTCTTTATTCTGCAGACCAACTTAATCAGTCCAAGGCACGTAATGGAAGCGATTGGCCCACTCTGGGTCATACCTGTTGAAAGTCCAGCATCTCCAATTGAGATTGTTGAAATAGAAGAGGAACAAACTCCTGCTGTGGAAGCTGCTCAACCCACAGACGCTGATATGCAAGATATTGTCCCCAGCGCTCCAGCAGTCGAGGTTCCACTTGAGGAACAAGTTGTTCAAATTGACTCCGCAACTCAGACGCTCGACTCAGCCATAGAAGAGGTTCATGCTGACTTAGTCGCACAGCCTGACGAGTCTATTATCAGAGACAAATCTAAAGGCAAAACTCCAACAGTCTCAAGCTCTCATGGACCTGAGCGTTCATCTTCCGATTCATCATATTCAGACTCTGACAGTGATCCAGAAGCTAAAGATTTCAGAAAGGCTGTTCGACATTCTCTCAGCGATATAAAAGGATCATGTTGTCGATTTGAAGAGCGAAGTACTTCTACGCTTAATCAAGTAGAAACAGTTCTCAAAGCTGATTTGCGAAATGCCAACAAGCTTACGATCTCCATGATGAACTGTATCGCTCCTCTCATCAAAGAGCTTTCGGACGATTTCAACCGGACGCTTGCCCAGAATGCTTCAGCTGATACTAAGCATCACAATTCCTCCAACCTTATCTCTCAGAGTGTCGCTGAACAGATTGCTCTCTTGATAGATGAAGTCAAGCTTCTCCGAAGGGATATCGCTGACTTAAAAACCTCCTTTGCTGATGTCAAGAAGGGGAAAGATAAAGAAAAGTCCAAGGCAATATCTAAAACAGATAATAAACACTGGCCATCAATGTTTGAAGAAATAGTGAGCATAAAGAAGATGCTAACTAAAAAGAGAAAGCCAAGATATTATCTAGGAAGGTACTTGCTCCCGGAGTTGGACGTTGAATTTTTGGAGAGTATGGGATTTCATCCTTATGTCGGACCGCTTAGACGACCTATCAACTGGAAACCATCCAACGATAGAAGACAAGACATATGACTTAATTCATGAACTTGGTATTCCTCCAAGGGAATGGGTGGACAGGCTGAAGGAACTGAATGAAAGCGCTAAACAGCGAAGGCATGACTATGATGAACTTCAACATACCACCATGATAGATGTTGATCGACTCCTCATGGACTTAGCAAATGAGATCTACCAAAAAGAAGAAAGCATAAAGCGATAGAAAAGATGAATGCTTTATATTGTTTTGTTGTTTTTTATTATTATCTTATATTCAGTATAAATCATGTATGCTTATCTCTCTCTATAAATGAATGATTTATCGCTGAAACAACTTGTTGAGGCTAATCTAACATTAGCTAACTTTACTAACTTTTCAAACGCTAACTTATATTTATTTGGGCTTTTCTTTGAACTCTTAAATTATAAAAGACTTATAAGAGTTAAAGTCTTGACATCATCTAAAAGGGGGAAATCGTTAGGAAATTTCATGTTAAATGTTTTGATGATGACAAGATAGGATTTTATGTTAGACCCCAAATATAATGTAAGTTGATGTTTCATAGATCATTTGTATAAGCTTTTGAAAGTATGTAATTTTGTTAGGCTTGTAATTTTTATCTTTGTTGATTTTAGACTAAGTATTGGATACCGAATCGCTAATGGAATTCTAGGTGAGTCTATTAGAAATGAAGTTGAAGATCAGCGTCTGAAGTCAAAAGAAGATGAAGATTTATTCTTAGCGTCTGTCAAACGCTAAAGGACCATTTCAGGATTTATGGATCAAGCGCTCAAAGCACTCTAGCGATCAGAATCAGATTCATCTCAAATAAATTCTCAAGTCATGAAGGACTTAAATGCAATCATTCAACGGACATTTATTTCAAACAGGAAATAAACTCAAATGCATTAAATGCCTGATAAGAGCATTAAATGTGATAAGCCAATATGACTTGTGGACAAGCTACCTTTTGACTAGACTGTCAAAACTTCAGAGTTTATAGCTGCTCCCGTCCAATCGGAACCAGCATGAATTCAGGAATGTCATAGAAAAGGTAATCACGCGCCGCGTGAAAGGCACACTCTCACATGTGTCCAACGGACAAATCCCAAGAATTGCCTATAAATACCTCCTTCCAGCAAACCCTAAAACATACAGAGAGATAGAGATATACGTACGTGCACAAGAAAAATTTGCTGAAGAAAAAGCTTAGAAACTCCATAGCCAAAATCTTTCAAGCTTTTTACATACATTCCATACAGTCACAAATATCTCAAATATCTTCAAACGAAGAAACCTAAACTCTTACTGAGATATTACAAGTTGTTTGATCTTTTAAAAAACAAACAAACCCTTGTGACAAAGCCCTCAACATTTCATCTGAGTGAGAAAGTGGTTGAAACCCCTTATAGGCAGTATTTCTGAGTGAGAAAAGCTTGTAGAAGAAGATCTTCATTGGTGCTGAAATCTGTGTGATCAAGGAGCCCGAGATCATTTTGACCTATTTACTATCTTGTAGAAGATTCTGTGTGATTCTTTGATAATCATCTTAGTAAATTCCCTCCAAATGAAAAAGGAGAAGAAGGACGTAGCTGGGATTACATCACCTAGTGAACCTTATATATCTTGTGTCATTTACTTTATTATTGTCTTGTTTTATATTTTTCTATCTATTCTGAAAAAGACAAGTTAATCTGCTAAACGACTATTTAACCAAAACAAACGCTAAAGCTTTAAAATCATTTCCGCTGTGCTAACCCTGATTAAGCGATCTAAGCATTACCCTACTTTGGTAAATTGCCGAAATCACTAAGTCTAAGTTATCTTTACTGTAGCGCCTGACCTAAGCGCTCAGCTTCCTAAGCGTTCTAACCTTTAAAAGTGATATGAAATTTTTGAAGTCAAAAAAGACTTCAGGGTCTATTCAACCCCCCTTCTAAACCCTTTCGTATGCCACTTGGGACCACCACCTTTGTTGTTTGCCGTAACATTAGGTCTGTTTGGTTGTTTACCGAATTTATTGCATCCTAAACCGGTCTTTTCACCAAATAACCTTGTTACCTCAGTCATATTGTCTAGCTTTCTTGACGCTTTAGACAATGATGAGACAAGCTGTTATGATTTAGCAAGTCTAGCAATTAGCTCAGCTTCTCTCTTGACTATCATATCAAGATCACTTTTCAACTGGATTATTTCACTCTCAAGCGATTGATTTTTCTCAATGCATTGTTGCTGAACTTGCAACTCTGCTTTGAGCGTCACTTTATCCCTTGTGAGGTATGAAATGATATCAAAGTGATTTTGGTATAATTTTGTGGCATCTTGACAATCATTATAATATTCTTTAACTTTGTCAAGTAATTCTTCATAAGAGAGAGAAAGAGATAATTCAGTGTTTACCTCAAGAGACACTTCATCATCTCTGGCCATAAGAAAAATAAGCGCTGAGTCATCCACTGACTCATCATCATCACTACTCTCCTCCGAAGACTCTAAATCTTCAGGTGCGGACGCTGGTTCTGATTCCGCTAGCAAACCTTGTTGGCGAAGGTTGCTCCTGAATTGGTTTCTATCCATGTAATCCTGCCTTGAGGGCTTAGATACATTTGGATAAGGGCAATTTACCTAGTAGTGCCCTGGTTTCCTGCAATTATAATAGAGATTAGTTTTCATCTTTTGTTCATTTGTTAATCTTGCAGTGTGTGGTTTTGAGACCACTGGCGCTGAGATATTTTGAGCAGACACTTGGTACTGAACAGGCCCATGGGATGTAGGAATAGAATACAGAGGCGCTTGAAATTGTTGATGTATGGAGCAGGCGCTTGGGATGAACTTTGTCCTTGATTGCTGGAACCTTTTCCTTTCTTTTCATATCTCAAGAACTTCCTGAATCTATTCAGTAAAGACAACTCCTCTTCCTCACTAATATCTGCAACCTTTCCTTTATTACCCGATTTGCCCTTGATTGATGCTACGAGCGCTCCAGACTCAATTACCAAACTACTCACAATATCACTGGCTGAATTCAACTCAAACTCAAATGCCTTGAGTTCTGAAAAGGCGTCTTCTGGAGTTAGATGATCCAACATATTCGATTCTCTCATAGTTGTTGTCTTCATCAAGAATCTACTAGGTAGACTTCTGAAAATTTTAACCACCCTCTCTATGTTTTGTAGGTCCATTCCCAACGATGTAAGTTCTGTAACAAGAGCTGTGAATCTTATGTCCAATTGTTCTAATGTCTCGTTAGGTAACATCTTAAAGCTGTTGAACTTTTCTTTAGCAATGGAGAGCTTATTTTCCTTGATCTGAGCTGAGCTGAGCCACCACAGATTATGGCCAAGTTATCCAAAATTTCTTTAGTAGTATTACATGATTTGACTTTGTTGAATAAATTGTCATTATCACCAATAGCAGCGTTACGACCAACATTGTCCAAATTTGCTCTTCGGCACTCATCAGTGGACCACTCTTGTTTAGGCTTCTCAACATAGCCATTTGGAGTTTCTTCCATGGCTCCAGGCGCTCTGGTAATAACCTTCAAAATTTGTATTGGTCCATCTGAAATAATATCGCACATTTCGTCATCACATGAGCAAAGGTATGTAAAACCTTTGACCTTCCATGAGTCATAGTTTGATTCAGTCAACTTAGGAACTTTAGAAAATGCCATAAATAAGATTTAAAGCAATTAAATTTACAAGAGGATCTAAACAAGCTGTTGCACTTGGAAATTTTAAAATTTCAACTTTAACCGCTCTGATACCACTTGTTGGTCCCAAGTAGCATACGAAAGGGTCTAGAAGGGGGGGTTGAATAGGCCCTGAAGTCTGTTTTGACTTCATAAGGATTCGTATTGAAATTCATTGGACGCTTGAAAAAATAGGAACTTGACTTGAGCGTCTAATGAAGACTATTTTTATAAAGTTAACTTAGACTTCAAGATTTGAATACTATAACCAAATAGGTTTAAGCATTCACTTCTTTGATCAGTGTTAGTACAGCGGAATGATTTTTGAGTTTTCTCTTTTAAAAGCTTTAGCGTCACAAACGGTTCCTTAATTGCTTAGCGTTCACTTGAGTTTTACTTAACAGATTTATGCAATGATATAACAGTATGAAAAATGACTGTAAAGTAAAGAACACAATATTTGTAAGGTTCGTTGGGTGGTGTAATCCCAACTATGTCCTTCTTCTCCTTAAACACTCGGAGGTAATCCACTAAGATGATTCTCAAAAAATCACATAGAAACTTCTACAAATTAGGGAGAGATGGATGTCGATGACTTGAGCTCCTTGATCACACAGATTTCTGCTCCAAGACACTTCTATCCTTTTGCTTCTTTCACTCAGAAATAATGCAAGTATCCAACTTCAACTTCACACAGATCGCGAGGCTTGGATGAGGTTTTTCTAAACGGTTTGTTTGAATTTGATAAAGTTCAAACAACTGGGAATATCTCAATAGTAATGTAGGTTTCTCCAAAAAGAATGTTTGAGATATTTGGTTGACTGTCTCAGGAATTGAAGAAAAGCAAGGAGAATGTTTGCTTGAAGATTCTGGATTTTCTAAGAATATAAGAATGAGACTTCAATGCAACAGCAATTTAGCTTAGAATTAATCATATATTTTGCCTGGTTGTTGAAGTCCTATTTATAGGCATTCTTGGAAAAAGTGTTTGTTTGACACATGCACAGGCGCGTGTCTCTCACTTCCGCGAGTGAACAACTTTTGTCCTTTTTTCTGAAAATCTGCTGCACAAAAGTTGGTGCTGCAGTCTGTGAAAATTGACAGTCCAATAGGGTGGCTTCTCCGTACCTCTGAAAGTGCTTATCACATTTAATGCTCTTATCAGCATTTAATGCATTTGAATTAAATGTCCGTTGGCACTTAATGCACTAAGAATAATTGCATTAAACTCCTTCTAGACTTAGAAATAAATTCAGTTGAAATCAGTCATTGATAGACGCTCATTCATCTTTGAATTACTTCTGTCCTAAAGTGACGCTTGATATAGCTGGTCTTCTGGACGCTTGGAATGTTCATCTTCATTCAGACTTACAGGCGCTTGAGTCTTGAATCTTAACTACTGATAAGCTCACTCAGAAATTATCAGACGCTTAGTTTAAGAATACTTAGCCTAACAATCTATAATAAAATAAAGCAAAGCCTATAAAGCCTATTACAATTCTAATACTTCAAAGCTTATACATGATTTATAAATAAAATCAAACTTACATATTTTGGGGTCTAACATAAAATCCTAATTTTCATCATCAAAACATCTAACATGAAATTCCTAACAATTGTTGTAATCTTTTGATTCGTATTGTCATTCTTATACATTATGTCATCATATTTATCTTATTCTATGGTCCATCTACACAAAGTTATCATGGTTTTGAGCATCCCGATTTTGGGTTGACTGATTTTCTAGACATTGTGAATGATGATATTAGGAATGACAATGATAGTATTCATTCTCCATGTTCGTCCATGATCCATCAGACCCGACGTGGATGAACACATCAATGTACTTATGGATGAGGATGAAGATGCTGAGAGCAATGTACCAATTAATGAAGATGTCCCTCCCACAAGAACTGAAGAAAGACTTCATGGAGTGCTCCCATTGAGGTGGCAACTCACCGGTGTCTTCATCATTGAAATTGTATGGAGTCCAAACAAACTGAAATATGAAAAAGGTATTAAAATATTTTTAATATCAGAAGGATATAATATCATAAGATAAAACGTTATGATATTTTTTTTACTCACATGTCCTTCGCCCATCTGATCAAATCCATCTCTAACTGTCCGGAGATTGTGAGGGACGACAATGTCATTTCAGCGATACCACCTTAAAACATCAATCATGCAATTAAGTAAAAAAAAGGTTTTTCTTAATGAAGTAGTAAATTACCTTGCACCATAAGGAGCTCGGGCAATGTCATGCACATCAAGTCCCGCCATTGGCCCAGGAACTTTACTAGGTCTGACAACCAAAATCCTAGACCTGTTAATGAATATATATACACACAATTAAAAGTCACGAATTATCATAACAAATAACATAACAATATCTAAATAATCATTCTCCCCACCTGTAACAATGGCACTGAACCATCTATATTTTTCTGATCTTTCTGGGATGCTTTGCTTAGCGCTCCGTAAAGCCACGCCAATACACCACTCTAATTGTTCGAAAATATAGGTTGCACACTCAGCATATCCCACGAACACACAATTAGTTACCTGAGGTCGACCATCGACTGGTAGACCAAATATCAGTGCAATATCTTGGAGAGTAAACGTAGCATCTCCAGTTCTGAGATGAAATGTATTGGTCTCCGGTCGCCATCTCTCGACTAGCGCAGTCACAAGACCCATATCATTTTTTAATAACCCTAACTTGTATACCCGATATAACCCTATATGTTGTAGTTTTAACAAGACTCGGTGATGTGGAACCTTTGTATAAGCATTGTTGGTCCCAAGTGGCATACGAAAAGGTCTAGAAAGGGGGGTTGAATAGACCCTGAAGTCTTTTTGAGCGTTCACTTCTTTGATCAGTGTTAGCACAGCGGAATGATTTTTGGAGTCTTCTCTTTGAAAGCTTTAGCGTCACAGAAAGTGTATTTAGTTACTTAGCGTTTGATTAAGTTTTACTTTATCAGTTTATGATATGACAATATGAATGCTAAAAGTAAAGAACAATATTTGTAAGGTTCGTTGGGTGGTGTAATCCCAACTACGTCCTTCTTATCCTCGAACACTTGGAGGCAATCCACTAAAATGATTCTCAAAGAATTACACAGATTCTTCTACAAATTAGGGAGAGATGGATGTCGATGACTTGAGCTCCTTGATCACACAGATTTCTGCTCCAAATCACTTCAATACCCTTGCTTCTTTCACTCAGAAATATGGCAATTATCCAACTTCGACTTCACACAGATCGCGAGGTTTGGATAGGAGTTTTTCTAAAAGGTTTGATTGATTTTGATAAAGTTCAAAAAATTAGGAATATCTCAATAGAAATGTGGGTTTCTCCGCAAAAAGAATGTTTGAGATATTGATTGACTGTCTCAGGATTTGAAGAAAAGCAAAGAGAATATTTTCTTGAAAATTTTGGCTTTTCTGAGAGTGTAAGGAATGAGACTTCAATGCAACAGCAATTCGACTTGATAATTGTTCTCTGTTTTTGGCCTGTTGTTGAAGCCCTATTTATAGGCATTCTTGGAAAAAGTATCCGTTTGACACATGCAAGAGCGCGTGTTTCTCACTTCTGCGAGTGAACAACTTTTGTCCTTTTTCCTGAAAATCTGCTGCACAAAAGTTGATGCTGCAGTCTTTGAATAGTTGACAGTCCAATAGGGTGGCTTCTCTGTACGTCTGAAAGTGCTTATCACATTTAATGCTCTTATCAGCATTTAATGCATTTGAATTAAATGCCCATTGGCATTTAATGCATTGAGAATATTTGCATTAAACTCCTTCTAGACTTAGAAATAAATTCAGGTGAAATCACTTCTGTCATTGATAGACGCTTATTCAACCTTGAAACACTTCTATCCTATAAGGTGACGCTTGATGTAGCTGGTCATGCTATACGCTTGGAATCTTCATATTTATTCAGATTTCAGGCGCTTGAGTCTTCAAACTTTACTTCTGATAAACTCACTCAAAACATATCAAACGCTTAGTCTAAGTCAGCTTAACCTAACAATCTAGAATAAAAATAAAACAAAGCCTATTACAAATCTAACGCTTCAAAGCTGAAAACAAACTTACATATTTTGGGGTCTAACAAAAAATTCCTAATTGTCATCATCAAAACATCTAACATGAAATTCCTAACAATTTCCCCCTTTTTGATGATGGCAATACTTACTCTTTTATATTTCAAGAGTTAGACAGCCAAAATAAAAGTTAGCTTTGATTAGATAAGGTTAGTTAAAGTTAGTTACGCTTCAACGAGATGTTTCAGCTGAAAAATGCATTTTATATATATCAAAGATTACAAGCATTTTTACAACTAAACAAACAAAATGGAAGAGACAAGAATATAGATAATGCAAATCAAAAGGCTTTAATGACTTGATCTAACTTTGTATCGCTTGGGCATTTCAGCTCGGATAGCTTCAGTCAGATTATCTTCCAAGGTCATCATTGCTTCATGATCTCTGTTGATTGATGAGCTTATTTTCTTCTTGTTGTCTCTTTTTGAAAGTAGTAAAGTGTTTGTCCCAATCAATTGGATCAATACCAATATACCTTAGACAAATTCTTAAAGTTCGGATGAAGTCAGACATCTGCCTCTCTTCAGCTAAAATTTTTGGATCTGAAGGTTCTGGAATGGATGCTCTTTGAAGAGGGATGTCAAACTGTTCTAACATTGCTCTTGTAGGTATTGGTAGATTTGGATATAGTGCTCTTGGAGGTTCCCTTAGTGTTCTACTAGGCGCTCCAGCAGAGTCACTTACTTTAAAAGCAGTTATCCAAGATGGGAGACTTAGCGCAGAAGGAGAGGTTAAGACTTGACGCTTAAGAGGCGGAGGCTCTTGAGCTCTTGAACTAGACACTTTCCTCTTTTCTCCTTTCTTCTTCTTTTCCCCCTTATTTCCATCATCAGACTTCAGAAAGTGTTTTGTAAGTAAACTTACCTGATGAGCAATCTGAGACATAGAGTCTGAGATGTCGTCCAGACGCTTGTCGAAGCATTCCTGCAGTGTGAGAAGCTTGGCGTTGGTAGCATCATTCAGAGATGTCTCTAGGGTTTTGAGGCGCTTTTCTAACTCTTCTTTCATGGCAAGTTGGTGGGCGTGAGTAGCATCATGCATTTCTTGAAAAGTTTGTTTGCACTCACCAACAGCCGCTTGAGCTGAGCTACGCATATGAGCAATCTGAGCGCTCATAACGTGAGACTCAATCTTTGCCAAATCTTCTTTAATCCAGTGAAGGGATTCTTCATTCTGAGTAGCATGAGTGCTTATATCCTCCAGAATGGATTTGAGCAAAGGACCAAAAGATTGACTCTCACCTGATTGAACCGCTTGAGGAGTCGGTCACTTGAATCTGGATGAGTGTTTGAGAGAGTCAAGGGGAGCTTTATATGCTGGATCAAAGACGGTACCTCGTACGTCAAGAGAGAGATCCTCGGCAATATCAGCAGCAATCGGTTTGGGAGCGTCAGGAATATCCTTTGGTTGAGACGCTTGAACAGGTTCTTCAGCAGACGCTGGAATACGAACAGCTTCAGAAGTGGACGCTTCATTTGCCTTAGCAGGGGCTTCCTCTAGCGTTGACTCTGTTTGACGAAAGTCATCGAATTGGAAGTTCCAATTTGCTAAATCGGAAAGGGAAGTGGACGAAGCTTCCAAAAGTTCAGTGAGTCTGGATCTAGAACAGCAAAAACCAGAAATAAATGTGCTAAGAGGACTATCAATGGCCCTGATGTGCATGGGACCAATGATATCAAGCACATGATGCGGAAAGATTTTGGACGGCGCTTGACAGATAGAGAAAATGGAATCTGGAGAGTAACTTCTAGAAAATCCAATCAAGCAGTTAGAGGGAAGAGACTTGAGACGCTATTCCTCAGGCACGTAAGCAGCGTAGTACTATTCTAAATATGGATAGATCGCTTGAGCTAGTCCCTGATTTCTTTCTAGCATTGAGAGGACAAACTCATAATGATTGAGTACCTCTTTGCGGATAGAAGGGAGCAGTGGATATCCTCAAAATGAGTTGATGACGGAGCCATTCCATTGTCTGAGATTGGCAGTGAAGATTTTGTCGAAAAGAGATAAAGGAGTCATAATCTTCACCATCAAGTTAAAATTATCTTCGCAGTGGCTGGGAGCAAAATTCAGGCTAGTAATTTGATTACTGTACCGCTGGTAGACGCTTGAGCGTTGAAATGTAGAGGAGTAATGGACAGTCTGTGAAGCTCTTGACGCAGACATTGTTCAATTTGATGTCTAATTAGTGGGAGCTTGAGAACAGGTCCAACTCTCTGTTGACGCTTCTTTAGGCAATACTTGGCGAAATGACGCTTCTTGTCATGCATGCCTATGCCGAACAAATGGGGAGCTTGAACTAATTCTGAGAAGGTGTACTTATGTCCCATGTACGCTTCAACCCAATTAACTTCGTTCATGCAGTAGTCTGTGCCAGCGTTGACAATAGCTCTAATGCCTTCATGGTGAATATCTCGGATAGATTCAAAACGATATCTATCGGTCTGATAGTTAGCATTCCAGACGCTATCAAAATATGCATCAGCTTCAGTCTGGATCAAATCGGTATGAGAGATTCGAGACGCTCACCGGCATGAACAGCTTTATTTTTCCATAAGCGAAGTGGATTGACCATGCAAGCTAGGTTTTCAGGACTATTCGCAATATGAGGAAAGTGTGTGTAGCCTTCTCGGTTCAAGACTGCCTCTGATGGGATTGAGAAAGCTAGGGCGAAGTGGCTCATACACACGAATATTGTAGTCTCTGATAGCGCAAAACCCTGTAGGCTTGTTGTGGCCAGAGTCGAGGTAATACGCTAGATCCACATCACATCTAGGAGTTGTTCCTCCTTGTCTGTCTTGTTGAAGAATGAGAAATGATGGTATTGACCAGGAGTTTTTTGTAGTTCAATGGCCCTATAATATTTTCTCTCAATTTCTGTCATCTCAGTGTTAAACACTATATCCCTGATTTTATTGTCGATATCAATTAGTAGGGCAATCTCATTCTCAGCAGCAATATATCTGTCTTCATTATATTCGGCAGGAATGAAATCTTCTTCGAGTGCTGGGGGCATGTAGTTGATTGAATGATCAATCGTCTTCAGCGGGTCCAGTTGGAAGAAGTGCGAGGAGCTTGTCTTTGTAACGTCTTCAGCAACGCTCTGACCTTCTGAGCGTGCCTCTGTTATAGCTGAAACAGGGACTGATGACTGAACCTCTTTGAGAGCAGGTTCCTCAGTTTCAATTGCAGCAGCTTCTGCGGCAAATGTCTTTGGTAATCGCCACAACTTCTGTCATCTCAGCATCTAGATTGACATCGGTTGATGCTTCAGCAGCAGCTGGAACTAGAAATGCTGTGGGAAGCCTGAGAACTAAGAACTTGGAGCGTGGCTCAACAGCAAGCGCTTGGCTACTTTGAGCGCTTGGCTCACTTGAGCGCTTGGCTCAACAACTTGAGCTCTTGGCTCAACAGTCTCAGGCTCTTCAGGAACAGGAGTAGCTCAACGCTTGCTTGTCCTGGAACGCTTGAAGATTTTCTTCACATGTTGACTCCTTCAACGAGTTTGAGCGCTTGAGCGGGAGGAGCAGCAGCTGGTTCATCGAATTCAATTTGTTTGATGATTCCTTCCAGCTCCTCCGCTTGAGAGGTAACTTGTCCTGTGCATCCTCATCAGTTTCCTCATCATTCTTCTGAGAAGCAGGAACAGCTTGTGCCTTGGGCTTTCTAGGAGCCCTCTTCTTAGTAACAGTCGGACGCTTCACGGCTTCCTCTTGAGCAGGACGCTCAGCCTCTTCATCAGACGTTCTTCACGTACAGTCTGACGCTCAGAAAGTGGTTTAGCAGCACCACCAACTTTGGGAGGATTGAATAGATTGGTCAGAATCCTTCGTCCCAAAAACTTGGTCTTATTCAAAGTGGGAGACCAGAGGATTAAACGCAGTCTGAGTTGTAAACAGAAGGTCACTCAGGAGCCGAGTCCATATAGTTTATTAGGGGTGTTCAGACAGTTCTTCCCGAAATCTTCCAAAAATGTACTCACTCCAGTTAATTTTGATGGAGAGAGTATAGCAGTCATCATTTGAAATTGTGTGGGGTTGACCTTATCAAACGTGCCCACTCTGCATTCAACAATTTTACTGCAGAAATCAGCCAATAACCGTCTGTACTGAGATACCAGATCTTTCTTTTCAAAGTGCTGGGTGTAGGGTACACCATCGTACGCCGTCATAACCGATTCCATGCTTCCTTGATTTGTGCCAGAGTGACACTATCCAGTGCATCACCTTCATTAGGAAGATTGAAGTTCTTTGCAATGGAGTCAGCAGTCAACACAAATTCTTTTGCTGGCTCTTTCTTGGACATAGGGAGAAGGCAAGAGATGGACTTCTTGTCCTTCGAGAGTTTTGCAGTCCTCCAGAAAATATCAACTTCCGTCAGGAAATAAGTATGAGTACTGTGTTAAGAAATTCTTGAGTCCAGCCTTTGTAACATATCCATCATATCATGCAGGTTGATTTAGGGTTGATCATACAAGAATTTCCAATCAACAACAAGGCCTTCAGTAACCTTGATGATAGACTCGGCAGAAGTAGATGATGAGCTTTCTTTGGTGCCATTTTTGAAAGTAGAGTAAACTGAGATTTTCTTTTGCTTTGAGAGAGAGAGAGAGAGAGAAATTTGCAGAAATCTTTGAGTGAAGGTGAATGATTTTTCTGTGGACATTGTGTTTTAAATGACACAGTAAAGAATTTTGAAACTTGCCTTCTCTAGTCTCTATAGGATTTAGACACGTGTAAGGACTTTTGAATCTCAGCCATAAATTCATTAACTGCGGACGCGAGTTTTGTGTAAGGGAGAGATGTTACATTTGGTAATTCCCATATATAAAGATTTGACAACCGAGTTTTAAAAAAATAAAAAGAAAACGTTTGGTATTTTCAAAGTGTAGCACAAGCGCCTGATGGTACACTGACACGTACACAAACACGTGCTATCTCTGAATCGTCATTTTAAAAGTTTTGATTACGCGCCAGTTTGATGTGATAGAAGCGTGTAAGTAGAGTACAAAATAGACTTTTGAATCTACCCACTACTTCAAAAAGCTTGTAAAATTTATGCATGACTATTAAAAACATTTTTATATTAAGAGTTGAATGGAATTGGTTCAACGCTTAACTGATACTACTGGTTGATGTATCATTGGAAAATTAGACGCTTAGGATTGAAAAGACTTTTTATGTTTGAGCGTCCAATATTTTATGCAAGTAATAGAACTGAGCGTTGATGATCATGCATCTGAAAATTTTGATCATTGACGCTTGCAGTTATGGTCAAGTACAACTTTAAGGTTCCCCCTAAATTTGATAACTTGTACCAGTTAGGAAAATCTTTTAGACATAAATCAAGTGGATTCCCCCTAAATTATATGTCTAATAAAATATGATGCAAAATGATTAAGCATTTAAATCAATCATACCTAATTCACTTCTCAAAGTGAGAAAACGTTGTTCGTTGAGTGCTTTGGTGAAGATATCTGCCAATTGTTTGTCAGTTCCAATGAAGTGCATGGAGATATCTTTCTTTTGAATGTGGTCACGAAGAAAATGGTATCTAATGTCAATGTGTTTGGTTCTGGAATGAAGAACAGGGTTTTGAGTCATGGCTAGAGCGCTTTGGTTATCACAATGAATGGGGTTGGTCCTAGGATTATTCCATAATCTCTAAGTTGTTGCCTCATCCATAACACTTGTGCACAACAACTTCCTGCAGCTACATACTCAGCTTCGGCTGTGGAGGTAGCTATGGATTGTTGTTTCTTACTATGCCATGAAACTAGCCTATCACCTAGAAATTGACATGTACCACTAGTACTCTTACGATCTATTTTGCATCCTGCAAAATCTGCATGAGTAACCAATTAGTTCAAAAGGAGAGTCCCTTGGATACCATAAGCCCACATTTTGTGTGCCTTTCAGGTATTTAAGGATCTTCTTGGCAGCAATTAAGTGTGACTCTTTAGGATCAGCTTGAAATCGTGCACACATGCATACCAAAAACATAATATCAGGTCTACTAGCAGTAAGATAAAGAAGTGATCCAATGATACCTCTATAATTAGTGATATCAACTTTCTTTCCACTTTCATCTTTATCTAACTTAAGCGTTTGGATCATTGGAATTTTTGAATATGATGCATTTTCCATACCAAATTTCTTAATCATATCTCTTGTGTATTTAGCTTGGTTTATAAATATGCCATTATGAAGTTGTTTAACTTGTAATCCTAAGAAGAAAGTTAATTCACCCATCATGCTCATTTCAAATTGTTCTTGCATCATTTTCAAAAATTTCTCACACAGACGCTTGTTAGTAGAACCAAATATAAAATCATCAACGTAAATTTGGACTAAGAGAATATCTTCATTATTGGTGATTTTAAATAACGTTGTATCAACGCTGCCTTTTGAAAAGCCTTTACCAATGAGGAAGATAGAGAAAGTGTCATACCATGCTCGGGGTGCTTGCTTAAGCCCATAAAGTGCTTTGTCTAGCTTGTAAACCATACCCTTACCATGATTGTTGATGAATCCTGGTGGTTGCTCCACATATACTTCTTCTTGGAGTTAACCATTCAGGAAGGCACTCTTGACGTCCATCTGATACACCAAGAACTTGTTGAACGCTGCATATGCTAGAAACATGCAGATTGCTTCAAGACAAGCGACAGGAGCGTATGTCTCATCAAAGTCAATACCCTCCTCTTGGCAATATCCTTGAGCTACGAGTCTGGCCTTGTTTCTTATGACAATCCCGTTCTCATCCATCTTGTCTCTATAAACCCATCTAGTTCCAATAACTCCTTGGTGAGTTGGCTCTGGTACTAGCATCCAAACCTTATTTCGTTCAAACTGATTAAGCTCTTCTTGCATGGCTTCAATCCAACTTGGATCACTTAGCGCTTCATCCACTTTCTTAGGTTCCATTTGAGATAAAAAGCTTGCGAACATAGCCTCATTGAGCGTAGCGGCTCTAGTCCTAACAGGCGCTTCAATATCTCCAATAATCTGCTCAGGTGGATGATCACGTAGCCATAGTCTATCTGGTTGGAAAGGGTTAAGAGGTTGAACAGACGCTTGATTATCCTCTTGCGTAGGCGCTTCAAGTTCACAGATTCTTGTTTGCTCTTGATGATCACTCTCTTCATGATCATCAGCATTTCTTACAATATTGTCCATATTAACCTCACGAGTAATCTTAGGAGGTGGCACTGAGATCTCATCATCGTCGTCACTGTCATCGATAGTAATCTTAGACGCTTGATGACATAGATCTTCAACTCCTACATCATTCACATTAACCTTACTCGGTTCTTGGTTAGCATCATCAAAAACAACATGAATAGATTCCTCAACCTTCGATTTGATCTTATTTAGGATGCAAAAATTCTTTCCATTCTTGGCGTAGCCTAGAAAGATTCCCTCATCCGCTTTAGGATCAAATGTCTTTAGACTTTGGGATCCATTATTATGGATAAAACATTTTGAACCAAAGACGTGAAAGTATGAAACATTTGGCTTACGTCCCTTCCACAGTTCATATGGAGTTTTCCATGCTGTTTGTTGATCATGCAAAGGTTTTGAGTGTAACAGGCAGTGTTGATCGCTTCGGCCCAAAACGTAGGAGCAAGCTTGGATTCTGCTAACATTGTCCTAGCGGCTTCCTTCAGCGTTCGGTTCCAGCGCTCAGCAACACCATTTTGTTGGGGAGTTCTGGGAGCTGAATACTCATGATGTATTCCATTTTCTGCACAAAACTTCTCAACAATCTTGTTAGTAAACTCAGTACCGTGATCGCTTCTTATTCTTGCAACCTTAAGATTTTTCAATATTTGAAGTTGCCGAATAAGCGTTGTTAACTTGTCACATGTCTCATCTTTAGATGAAAGAAATTCCACCCAAGTAAATCGAGAGAAATCATCTACTATCACCAAAGTATACTTTTTACCGCTTACACTGATCGTTTGAATAGGTCCAAACAAATCCATGTGAAGTAGTTCAAGTATTCTAGAGGTAGATAGATGAAGTTTTCTCTTGAACAATGATTTAACTTGTTTGCCCATTTGACAAGCGTCACAAAGGCGATCCTTGTGAAATGGTCCATTTGGTAATCCCTCTACAAGATTTTGACTTATAAGCTGAGAGATTGTTTTGAAGTTGAGGTGATTCATTTTTCTATGCCATAACCAACCCATTTTAGATTCATTTTTAGCAACAAAACATGTTGGGTTGTTATCAAGTGTTGAACCCCAATCTACCAAATATACGTTGTTAGTTCTTTTACCCTTCAATTTAGTAGACTTAGTCTTAGCGTCATTTATATAGCAACAGTCACTTGAGAATATGACTTCAAAGCCTTTATCACAAAATTGACTTATGCTTAATAAATTGTGCTTCAGACCCTCAACATAATAAACATCACTTATCATGATGTTCCCCCTATGCACAGTACCTATACCTTTGGTTTTACCTTTGGAGTTGTCACCAAATACAACCTGAGGACCATTGGCAGCTTGATAGTTGATCAGAAGATCTTTGGAACCAGTCATGTGCCTTGACGATCCACTATCGAAGTACCAAACAGATGTATCGGCTTTAGCTCTAGGTACCTGCAATCAAAAGGGAGGTTCTATTTCTGTTCAGGTACCCATTGTTGCTTGGGTCCTTTAACATTAGTAACATTGTTAGTTTGAATTAGAACTTTGGAACCCATATTTGCCTAGTATTCATTGTAGGAATACTGGCCTTTTTGGGTTTCTCAACGTGTTGTGTGTGCTTTTTGGGTGTATAATAATATCCTCGATTATAATGGTAGTCATAATTATAGTCATAATCATAATCATCATAGTATCGATAATATGATCTTGACTGTCTTGGATATTGACGCTGGTATTTCCTTGGCGCTGGCTTGGGTTGCACTTTTGGTGCTTGACGCTTAGCGCTTGATTCACAGTGGTCAGACTTATCTTTAGCCTTTTGAGCATTTGGATAGACCCTTCTTTGTGATCATTTGCCTTAGCCTTACCCTTGCCTGAGTTAGCTTTGACTTTCTCATTTGGCCTCTTACCATTGTCGCTGGGTTCATTTTGTGTTTGACCTTGTGAACCTTTTTCAACAAAGATAACACCCTTTCCTTTGTTGTTTGCCGTAACATTAGATTTATTAGGTTGTTTACCGAGTTTATCGCATCCTAAACCGGTCTTTTCACCAAATAATCTAGTTACTTCAGTCACATTATCCAACTTTCTAGAAGCTTTTGATAATGATGAGATGAGCTGCTCTGATTTAGCAAGTCTAGCGATCAAATCAGCTTCTCTCTTGACTATTATATCAAGATCGCTTTTTAATTGAATAATTTCACTCTCAAGCGATTGGTTTCTTCTCAATGCACTGTTGCTGAACTTGCAACTCTGCTTTGAGCGTTACTTTATCTCTTGTGAGTGATGAGATAATAGCGAGATCGTTTTGATATATTTTGGCAGCTTCTTGACATTCATTTTAGTATTCTTTGACTTTGTCAAGTAATTCATCATAAGAGAGAGGAATAGATAATTCATTGATTACCTCAGGAGACGCTTCATCATCTCTGGCCATGAGACATATGAGCGCTGAGTCATCTAATCGGCTCATCATCGTCACTACTCTCTTCTGATGATTCTAAATCTTCAGGTGCGGATGCTGGTTCTGATTCCGCTAGCAAACCTTGTTGACGAAGGTTGCTCCTGAATTGGTTTCTATCCAAGTAATCCTGCCTTGAGGGCTTGGATACGTTTGGATAAGGGCAATTTACCTGGTAGTGCCCTGGTTTCCTGCAATTATAACAAAGATTAGTTTTCATCTTTTGTTCATTTGTTAACCTTGCAATGTGTGTTTTTGAGACCACTGGAGCTGGAAGATTTTGAGTAGACGCTTGGTAGTGAACAGGCGCTTGGGTGAAGGAACAGAATACTGAGGCGCTTGAAACTGTTGTTGCATCGGAGAAGGCGCTTGATATGAACTTTGTCCTTGATTATTGAAACCTTTTCCTTTCTTTTCATATCTCAAGAACTTCCTGAATCTATTCAGCAAAGCCAACTCCTCTTCTTCATTGATATCTACGAATTCTTTTCTTTATTGCCCGATTTGCCTTTGATTGATGCTATGAGCGCTCCAGATTCAATCACTGGACTACTCACACATGTCACTAGCAGAATTCAACTCGAACTCAAATGCTTTGAGCTCTGAAAAGGCATCTTCTGGAGTTAGGAGATCCAACATATTTGATTCTCTCATAGCGTTGTCTTCATCAAGAATTTACTTGGTAGACTTCTAAAGATCTTAACCACCATTTCTCGATTCTGTAACTCCATTCCCAACGATGTAAGTTCTGTAACTAGAGCTGTAAATCTTATATCCAATGCTCTAAAGTGTTTCATTGGGTAGCATCTTAAATCCGTTAAACTTTTCCTTGGCAATGGAAAGTTTGTTTTCTTTAATCTGAGCTGAACCACCACAAATTGTAGCCAACTTATCCCATATTTCTTTAGTGGTTTTGCAAGACTTGATCTTGTTGAATAGGTTGTCATTATCACCAATAGCCGTATACAGAGCGTTACGACCAACATTATCCAAATTAGCTCTTCGACGCTCATCTCGAGACCATTCTTGTTTCGATTTTTCAACGTAACCATCGGGAGTGTCTTCCGTGGCTCCAGGCGCTCTTGTGATAACTTATATATTTTGATTGGTCCATCTGAAATAATATCACACATGTCATCATCACATGAACAGAGATATGTAAATGCTTTGACTTTCCATGTGTCAAAATTTGACTCAGTCAGTTTGGGAACTTTAGCAAATGCCATGTTTAAAATTTAAAGCAACTAAGTTTGAAAAAGGATCTAAACAAGCAGTTATGCTTGGAAATTTTAAAATTTCAATTTTAAACCGCTCTGATACCACTTGTTGGTCCCAAGTGGCATACGAAAGGGTCTAGAAGGAGGGGGTGAATAGACCCTGAAGTCTTTTTCGACTTCAAAAGATTCGTATTAAAGGATTTTGGACGCTTGAAAAGTAGATGCTTGAAGTGTCTAACACTTGACTTAAGCGTTCACTTAAATATAGGCGCTTTGGTGAAGCGTCTAACGAAGACTGTTTTTAGAAAGTTAACTTAGATTTCAAGACTTGAATACTACAACCAAATAGGTTTGAGCGTTCACTTCTTTGATCAGTGTTAGCACAGCGGAATGATTTTGGAGTCTTCTCTTTGAAAGCTTTAGCGTCACAGAAAGTGTATTTAGTTGCTTAGCGTTTGATTAAGTTTTACTTTATCAGTTTATGATATGACAATATGAATGAATGCTGAAAGTAAAGTAAAGAACAATATTTGTAAGGTTCGTTGGGTGGTGTAATCCCAACTACGTCCTTCTTCTCCTCGAACACTTGGAGGCAATCCACTAAAATGATTCTCAAAGAATCACACAGAATCTTCTACAAATTAGGGAGAGATGGATGTCGATGACTTGAGCTCCTTGATCACACAGATTTCTGCTTCAAATCACTTCAATCCCTTGCTTCTTTCACCAGAAATATGGCAAGTATCCAACTTCGACTTCACACAGATCGCGAGGCTTGGATAGGAGTTTTTCTAAAAGGTTTGTTTGATTTTGATAAAGTTCAAACAACTAGGAATATCTCAGTAGAATGTGGGTTTCTCCGCAAAAAGAATGTTTGAGATATTGGTTGACTGTCTCAGGATTTGAAGAAAAGCAAAGAGAATATTTTCTTGAAAATTTTGGCTTTTCTGAGATTGTAAGGAATGAGACTTCAATGCAACAGCAATTCGACTTGATAATTGTTCTCTGTTTTTGGTTTGTTGTTGAAGTCCTATTTATAGGCATTCTTGAAAAAGTGTCCGTTTGACACATGCAAGAGCGCGTGTTTCTCACTTCCGCGAGTGAACAATTTTTGTCCTTTTTCCTGAAAATCTGCTGCACAAAAGTTGGTGCTGCAGTCTTTGAATAGTTGACAGTCCAATAGGGTGGCTTCTTCCGTACGTCTGAATGTGCTTATCACATTTAATGCTCTTATCAGCATTTAATGCATTTGAATTAAATGTCCGTTGGCATTTAATGCATTGAGAATATTTGCATTAAACTCCTTCTGGACTTAGAAATAAATTCAGGTGAAATCAGTATTGATAGATGCTTGTTCAACCTTGAATCACTTCTATCCTATAAGGTGACGCTTGATGTAGATGGTCATGCTAGACGCTTGGAATCTTCATCTTTATTCAAACCTGAGATCAGGCGCTTGAGTCTTCAAACTTTACTTCTGATAAACTAACTCAGAACATATCAGAACGCTTAGTCTAAGACAGCTTAATCCTAACAATCTAGAAAAAAATAAAACAAAGCCTAATAAATCTATTACAAGTCTAACGCTTCAAAGCCTATACAAGTTTTCTACAAAAAAAAAACTTACAACTTTTTTGGGGTCTAACAAAAACTTAATTGTCATCATCAAAACTTCTAACATGAAATTCCTAACC